>CM071847.1:20941625-21302884 GCA_036507275.1 Sicyos edulis
CGAGACTTGTTTCTCGTATAGGGCGTATTGTGTGGTGGATTTATTTCCGACTAAGACCCCGAGTTGGCATCCGAGGTCCAAGTGTGGACTTAAGCTATGTGCTCTATTCTCGTGTTTATACTCATAGCTTGCGTGACAATCTTCTAGATGATCATGTATATCGTATTGTACCCCGGTTGGGGATTCTTACTTGAGTAATTCGTTACTCACCCTTATTCTGTGGTTTTCCACGGTGTAATCAAGGCGGGAGACAGGATGGTCAAGGAGGAGCCGTGATCATGGAATCCTGCTTGTCATCTCCGACCATTTTATTTTATCATGACTCTTGACTTTTGTTATTTCCCTGAATGCATGTAGACGGCACGGAGCGCTAGGATGTTTTCTTACGTTTTATGGTTTCAGCATATTTGTACTTGTGGATTGTTTAAATGGTTTAAATAAATCTCTCGATCGTAGTATGCTTTTAGAAATGTATGTTTTGGTTGTTGAATGTTTCTGCTTTTACTTGGGATCCAAATATATTTTTCATAATGTCTTTTATTTTCAACACATGCATTGGGGTAAAGGCCCATTTAGAGCCCCTTTTGGGTCGGGTCTTTACATACATACAAAGAGCCGAAGCTTAGAAAACACAAAGGGATTGGTTCGGGAATTACCACCGAGAAGACACGGGCCTCGCAGATGGGAGGGTGGCTTGGGCGGCGCTGGCGTGCGATCGTGGCCCAGGCGCTGGCGCTGGGCGCTCGGCGCGTCGGGCGGACGCGGGCAGGCGCAGCGCGCGTGTGTGTGCTGCAAGGCGACGCGCGAGCGAGCGGCTCGCTGGGTGGCGCGCGCGCGAGGGGGTCGCGCCGGAGTGGGCGCGCGCGGCGGGTCGCAGCGAGCGCGCGGCGGCGCGCGCGCGGCGCGCGCTCGGGCTGCGCGGCGGCATCAGGCGACCACGAGCGACGCCGGCGCGGCTGGCGCGCCACGCGACGCGTCGGCGCGATGGGTGTGCGACGGTGGGGCTTCGTGCCCGCAGCGCGCAGGGCCGGGCGGCGTAGGTCGGGCGGCGTGGTCTGCGGTGCGCGCAGGCCGAGCGCGCACGGGTGGTGCGATGGAGCGGTGGTGCGTGCGGCTAGGGCCGGGTGGCTCGGGGTGGTTCGATGGTGGTTCGATGGTGTGGCTAGGGCCGCTCGGCTAGGGTTTTAGAGAGAGAGAGAGAGAGAGAGAGAGAGAGACGCCAACAAAGGGAAAAAATAGGGGTTTCTTGATTTTTTCCTTCTCTTCCTTATTTTAAATAGGGTTAGGAAACCTAAAATTCCCTTCCCAAGGATTTTTCTCTTGGGTCCCTTACTAAAGAAATTCTTTTCTCTTTTTAGTTCAAATTCTTATTTAAAACTCCAATTCCACCACAAGGGCAAGGGTTCAAATCCCAAAGGATCCAATTAATTCCCAATTAATTTTGCTATTAACCGAAGGAAAACGGGGCCGTTCATGAAGACTGTGATGGCTAGCGGAGGGAGCCGTTTGATCATGGGGTCTTGGCACTCACTGCTCGTTTATTGTTTGCATTTATTTATTCAAAGATGTAGATGGACAGAGTCCTAGGGGAATGATGTTAAAGTTGTTTAAACTGCTTTGAATGTTCTTTTATAAATACTGGCCAAGCTTATTTTACCTTGATTGGATTTGCTTTATGAAAATTGTTGGATATGTTTTAAGTGTTCCCCGTTTCCAAATGTTTTGAAAAAGTTTTAAATATGAGCACTAAACCGCTTGTTGAAATATTAACTTGCATGCTGAGTGAGGACCTAGGTTTAGGACCGTATTCCAGGTCGGGTCCTTACAGCTTGGTATCGAGCACGAGTCATAGATTCTCAGAGACTAACTCGCTTTGTAGGTTGTTGTCCCCATGATCATCAGCACTCCGCGGTCGTCAGGTTTCTCTGAGTTCATTAAGCCAAGGGTTTTATTTTACAATACTGCATCTAGTATACATGTGTTACCCCTGTTGGGTAGTGAGAGTCCTGGTGTGGACTAGCTTTGTGTTTAGTGTAGATCGCTTATGTTGATTACACATAGAGGAGCAGGGACGTTTGGTATTTCCAACCGTGGAGTTGAACTGCGCATGTTGATGATGAGACCACGTCCAGGGTTGTCTAGACCCGTAGGCCACCTTTGGCCCTGGCAGTTGAGTTGCCAAGAGAAGAGGGTAGAGGCTAGCATGCTTCAGAGTGAGACTCCTTGAGCAGGGTGTGCTCTAGCCATGAGAGAAATGATGGCAGGTCTTTTAGCTATCAGAGAGCGGAGACCCAGGCGCAGTTTGTAGCGCGTAGTGAGGAACCGCCGAGTTTGGCAAGCAGAAGCGAGGTGGTTGGCCAGGATCGAGTTTATCATTCGAGTGTGGGGATGACCTGATGTTCAGAGGCTAAGGCGTGTGGTTCTGGTGATGTTTGATACAGCAGTTTGGTGGTGGAAGTCCCTTGAGAGAGGTGGACTAGCAGAGTCTCCACCACTCACCCGGTCGATTGGCAAGTGCCGTGTTAGTAGCTTTGAGGAAGATGTAGAGACATCTTGACCCCTTGCAAGCTTGTTGTTGTCGCTTGCGGCCGCTTCTTTTGGTACCTCGTGAGCTGTGGTGTAGTGTGGAGTTTGCTTGTCGTGACTTAATCGACCAAGGATTTCAGCTTGGCTAGTAGAGTGGAGCGCTCTTTTTTAGTAGCATGTTCCAAATGTGGAACTAGTTGTTACCACCTGAGGGTTGGCCTGAGAATTTGTTGAGCATCGAGTGGGATGCAGGGGTAGGCCGTGGCATGACTGTTGGACGAGATTCCAGGGATTAGGCTACTCGAGTGTTGGGCTTCTTGTTTTGAGTGCCATTGTCCCAGTCACCTGGAGTGTGACCTTCCCTACCCTTAGTGGGGACGTAGAGCTCTTTTATAGTTGTTTGAGTCGAAAAGATGTAGTGCTTGGTGGCACCAAGCTCGGTAAGGAGGCCTAGGTTCAGTGCCACCGCACTGCATGTGCGAGTAGTTCTATGACCACGGGGAGTTTAGCATCCCCACTTGCCTTGTACCCATTTTCTGAGGTTGCACCTGTTTGGGTTGCATAAGCGATCTAGCTCGGTGGTAGTCGGAGGACTACAAGTGTTAGGTCGTTCGAGGGAAAGCAAGAGCTTTCAAGGTCACCAAGAGTTGGGCACAAAGGATGTTGTAGGTTGTTAAGGGCTAGCGCGTTCGAGTTCTCGCGCTTGTGTTGTGGCCTTGTGAGCCAGTTTGTTGGTAGAGTGATTCGACTATCCTTGAGTTTCCTTGGTACGAGTAGAGTTGGCATCGATGATGCGTGGTTGGCCCAGCGTGGGAGCCATGTGTTGGATGGATTGTGCGGAGCACATTTCGTGGACACATTGGTATGAGGTTGTTAGATTGGTGTGGTTATGCTCTTGTAGAGTGAGTTGGCCAATGTGGCATTTTGTGGTGAGTTGACCCCGAGTGGGTTTGAACTCTTGTTGCTCCCTTGCTAGTTGTGGCTCTTTTTGGAGGCAAAGGTTGCCTTGTGTTAGAGTTCGTGTTGGATCTTAAGGAATCAAGTTGGAGCTGTGCACGCCAGTGTACTTTTGTGTAGCTCGTTCCGTGGGGTATGTTTTGGGAACCACGAAAGGTTCGTGTTGAGAAACCAATGCTCAGTCTTTGAGGTGTTAGGGCTTTAGTTCTTGACAAGTGCCCTAATTTTGATCGTAAGGATACCGTGCTTGTAGCCGGGTTGTTGGTTAGGCAAGTTATGCTAGTTGGCCTTTGACCTGGGTAGAGGAATTTCTTGTTGATCGATGGTTGGAGTTCAGTTGGAACTGAACAAGGGCGGTGGTAGCAAAGGCGCGTAGTTTTTTTCCGTCTTTGCTAAGAGTGTTGATCGGATCCCTACCCTGGGTAGAAGCTACGATGTGGTTGATGCTTGAGGTGGAGGCTGACACATTCTGTAGTATTTCTGGTCTTCTTGGTTTTTCGAGGAGTTGGAGCGCGCCAGCATAGTTGATATGCTTGAGAGAGAGTTGTGCCCGTGTAGCCAGTTGTCTGTTAGACCGTTTGACGGTTGTGTGTGTCGGAGGGTGATCAGAGGAACCCTAGGTTGTGGGGAGCCTCACAAGAGCTCAGCCAGACCCAGGCAGTGTTCTTCGGTTGAGTTGCTGGAAGCTTGTAGTAGGTTGACAAACTAGTGTTGTTTTAGTACCTCCGCGTTGGCTTCGAAACTGTTATCTGTTGGTGCCTGTAGTTTGCCAAGGTTTGATTCTCGTGTTGTTGTAAGAGCTAGCTTGGTTGGAGCAAGTGGGCGTGGCCCTGAGGACTTGTTCTTGTTTGGAAGGTTGGGGAGTTGGCACCTCCTTCGGTGTTTGGATAGATACTGCTAGTTCTAAGTTGGTGGTTCAATCGATTGTGGAGTTTCTGGTTGGAAAGATGAGTTAGGCCTAAGCTAAAAGGAGGAAGTCATTTGATTAGCCAGTTGGACTTGAGAGTTGCATGTCCTTGGAGGCGAGTTTCGCCCGTTGTAAGCTTCGGTTGAGTTTCTGCAGAGCAAGCCCTTCTCGGGCTCTGTTCCTAGTTGGTGTGCGTTCGCAGTTGGCGTTATACCTGAGCCGCAGTTGAGTGGGTTGGCACAGAGGTGTTGTAAGGACCCGACCCAAGAAACGGTCTCTAACCTAAAGTCCTTACTTAGCATGCATGATTAAGAATGTAAAACGTCATTCAGAGCTTGAAATTTAATACTTTGCAGTAGGCATATTTAAAACAAATCCATAATTCCAATTAAATAAAACAAGTAAATGACTGATCAGTACTTTCTTAAAACAAATCAAGGGAAACGGTACGAGAATCATAAAATAGTTTTTGAGTGTTTTTCCTAGGGACCCAAGTCCCACTACATGCTAAATCATAAAGAAACCAGTAAAAGAAACGTGCAACTCAGAGTCAGCTATCCATGATCATCCAGCAGCCTCCTCCTAACCATCCAGTCTCTGTCCCAAGTTACCTGATGGTAAACCACAGAGAATAAGGGTGTGCAATGAAATACTCAGTAAGAATCCCCAACCGGGGTACAATACGAAACAACTCATCTAGCACACGGACATGCAACCATACAATGACTTAGAGCGGAAACGGTTGGTTTAGGCTATGAGCTACTTCAAGGGCGAGCCTACTCAAGGGCTTCCGTCTCACACCTCTCCTAAGTCCTACATTTGGATGCCCTTCGGGCCTTACACAACCTAGGACACACGGTGATGCCCGTGGGGGGCCTTACACACTTAGGTTTTCAATGATACCCAAAGGGGCCTTACACCCTAGGATGCCCATCGGGCCTTACATCTCCAGAATCAGTGATGCCCAGTGGGGCCTTACACACCTAGGATGCCCATCGGGCCTTACACCTCCAGAATCAGTGATGCCCAGTGGGGCCTTACACACCTAGGATGCCCATCGGGCCTTAGACCTCCGGCTGTCCATCGGGGTCTTACCCGAGCGGGACCTACACTAGACCCTCCTACTATATTCTATACTAAACCTAACATGTCAAAACCTAACACGGAACTAACGGAATACAAACTTAACTCGAACATGAATCAGAAGCAAACATGAAGCCTATCCACTAGAAACTCATACAGTTATGAAAAATCAATATGCTAACAAGTATTCGCAGGGTCCACACAACCCCGGGTAAGAAATCCTTACGTGGAAACAAGTGGAAATTAACTATCACGAATCTACAACCGACCCTCGAGCTTTTAAGCGAACCCGAGCGACCTAAGCAAGTAATAAAATATCCTATTTAAATAAACAGCAACTAAAATCACGAAGTCCAAAGGGTGGAGGCTCGGAAATTTACCAACCGAGAAGGCACCGGGCTGGGCAAGGCTGGCAGCAGGTGAGGCATGCAGAGCGACAGGCTGCTGCGCGTGTGGTCGAGCACCGGGCTGCGCTCATCGGGCGATGCGTGCAGCGAGCGGCGCTGGGCGCGGGCGCGTGGCCCTCGGCAAAGACGGCAGCGTGGCGTGCGCGGGCGGGCGACGGGCGTCAGACGCGCGCCGGCGCTGCGGCGCAGACGACGAGCGCACGCGGGCTGGTGCGCTGGTGGGTGGTCGTGCGGATGCGGCCGAACGGAGCGGTGCAGGCGGTGCGCTGGGGCGCACGGTGCAGGCGATGGGCTGGCTGGCTCTGCGGGCTGGCTGTGCAGGTGCGGCTTGGGGCGACGGCGGTGTGGACGAGGGTGTGGGGCGACGGCGGCGTGGGCGAGGGTGTTAGGGTTTTGCTAGAGAGAGAGAGAGGCTTTTCTTCTTTTTCTTTTTTCTTCTCCTTCCTTCCCTAAGTTAAAATAGACTTGGGAATCTCAAATGTCCTTCCCCAAGGCTTCCCCCCTTCGAGCCCTGGCCAACGCATTTATTATTATTATTATTATTATTTTCTTATTTAGTTCCAACTCCCATTTCCTCTTCATTTTTTTTTTAAACTGCTTCCATTTAACTGAAATCCGGGCTGTTACAATACTCCCTCCTTGGAGGACTTCCGTCCTCGGAAGTCGCTGCATCAAAACAACCCCGGGTAGTTTCTCCTCATCTCCCCTTCCAACTCCCAAGTAGCTTCCTCAACTCCCTGATTCCGCCACTGCACTTTCACTAAGTCAATCGCTCGGTTCCTCAAAACCTTTTTCTCAAATGCCAGGATCTTTATGGGCTTCTCCTCAAAGCTCAAGTCATGGTTCAACTGCAAAGGCTCAAAATCTATGACGTGCGAAGGGTCTGCCACATACTGGCGGAGCTTTGAAACGTGGAACACACTATGTATCGCAGCCAAGGACAAGGCGGCAAAGCTAACCTGTAAGCCACACCACGCCCCAATCCTCTCAAGGACCTCGAAAGGTCCAACAAACCTAGGGCTCGGCTTTCCCCTTTTTACTAAACCTCGTAACCCCACGCATCGGGGCTACCTTAAGGAAAACATGCCGGCCAACCTCAAATTCCAACTCTCTACGCTTAACGTCGGCGTAGCTCTTCCTGCTGCTCTGGCGGTCAACATACGAGCTCGATTTTCTCGGATGACCTCATTGGTCAATCAAGCAACTCCGACCTAACACTTGCCTGTCTCCAACCTCTTCCCGACGCCGGGATCTGCAGCGCTACTTACCATATACAACGCTTCAAACGGTGCCATCCAGATGGTCGATCGAAACTGTTGTTGTAGGCAAACTCCATCAAGTCACAGTCATCGGTCCCAACTACCCGAAAATCCAACACACATGCTCGCAACATATCCTCTAAGATCTCGATTTACCCGCTCGGTCACGCCATCGGTCTCGGGTGGAAGGTCAGATCTTGAGCCGCACTCGTGCCCAAACTCACTGAAGGGCTTTCCAAAATCGTGATGTAAAACGGGAATCCCGGTCGGAGATGATTTTAACTGGCACCCCGTGGTATCTGACTATCTGCTCAAGGAACAACTGTGCCCACTACTCCACGGTATAGTTTATCCTGCCGGGATTTAAGTGTGCACACTTGGTCAACCTGTCAACGATCACCCAAATCTGTGCATAACCTCTAGGAGTCCTGGGCAACCCGAAATAAAATCCATGGTGATCTCCTCCCACTTCCACCGTGGCACCCCCGAGCGGTTGCAACAAACTCGCTGGTTTTACGCTAGGCGCCTTGATTGTTGATGTGTGAGACACCGACCGACGAAACTGGGCAATCTCCCTCTTCATCCCCATCCACCAAAAAGTCTGCTTAAGATCTTGATACATCTTGTTACCCCATGGGTGCCATGCGAAAGGCGAGGTGTGAGCCTCGGTCAATAACTCTGTACGAATACCAGCATCGGCTGGGACACATAGCCGACCCTTATATCTCAAACTACCATCTGCGCATATCACAAAATCGAAGTCACCATCAGCCTGAACCCTCTCATACAAACTCTTTAACTTAGGATCACCCAACTGGCCGTCGATAATCCTTTGCCTTATCGAAGGCTGGATGGTCAACTGAGCTATCCTGGCGGTAACATCTCCTAACAACACTGCTATTTCTGCTCTCCCGAGGTCTTTCCTTATGATACTCTTGGGATTTGCCAATGATGCCAAGTGCGAGGTCTTTCTACTTAGTTCATCAGCCACAACATTTGCCTTTCCAGGGTGATACAAGATCTCACAGTCGTAATCCTTTACAAGCTCCAACCACCTCCTGTGCCTCATGTTCAGGTCCTTCTGAGTGAAGAAATACTTGAGGCTTTGGTGGTCCGAGAAAATCTGAATCTTTTCCCCATACAAGTAGTGCCTCCAGATTTTAAGTGCAAAGACGACCGCTGCCAACTCCATATCATGAGTCGGATAGTTCTGCTCGTGCGGTTTCAACTACCTCGAGGCGTATGCTATCACCTTACCGTGTTGCATCAGAACGCAACCCAAACCCAAACTTGCCGCATCGGCAGACACCACGAAACTCCCGCCTCCTCTGAACCGCCAACATCGGGCGCAGACGTCAAACTACTCTTTAGCTTAGCAAAACTCTCATCGCACTTCCTATCCCAAACGAAATCGACACCCTTCCTTGTCAATCGAGTAAGCGGGGTGGCTATAGCAGAAAAGTTCTAAACGAAGCGGCGGTAATATCCGGCCAGACCCAAAAAGCTGCGAATCTCTGACACAGTCGTCGGTCTAGCCCATGAACTAACGGCCTCTATCTTGGAAGGGTCCACAGCCACTCCCTCCTTAGACACAACGTGTCCCAGAAAGGCTACCTCCTCAAGCCAAAAGTCACACTTTGAAAATTTCGCATAAAGCTGGTTCTCGCGCAAGGCTGCCAAAACCTGCCTTAGGTGCGAAGCATGGTC
This sequence comes from Sicyos edulis, assembly GCA_036507275.1. Taxonomy (NCBI): domain Eukaryota; kingdom Viridiplantae; phylum Streptophyta; class Magnoliopsida; order Cucurbitales; family Cucurbitaceae; genus Sicyos; species Sicyos edulis. The sequence continues at coordinate 20,950,472 of CM071847.1, forward strand.
CTCCTTAGACTTTGAGTACACAAGAATGTCATCTATGAACACAATGACAAAGCGGTCCAAGAGGCCTTGAACACTCTATCCATCATGTCCATAAATGTACTGGGCGTTCACATCCCGAAAAGACATGACTACGAACTCATAATGACCATACCTCTACCTGAACGCTGTCTTGGGGATATCTGCATCCCGAATCCTCAACTGGTGGTAGCCTGACCTCAAATCAATTTTCGAAAACACACAAGCCCCTTGGAGCTGATCAAACAGATCATCGATACGTGGCAGTGGATACTTGTTCTTGATGGTCACCTTGTTCAGTTCCCTGTAATCGATGCATAGACGCATCGAGCCATCCTTCTTCTTAACAAATAGCACGGGTGCTCCCCACGAGGACACACTCGGCCTAATAAATCCTTTATCAAGCAACTCCTGCAGCTGATCCTTTAACTCCTTCAGTTCAGCTGGCGCCATACGATAAGGAGCCTTTGAAATAGGACGAGTCCCTGGCTCAAGCTCTATTGAGAAATCCACCTCCTTCTTTGGCGGCAGACCAGGTAACTCTTCAGGAAAAACATCTGCAAACTCACGCACAACGGGCACTTGCTCAACAGATACCCGATCACGGTCCTCCCCGGATAACTTAGCTAAGAAACCCCAAGCCCCTCGAGCTAGCAAATGGTGGGCTTTAGCTACCGAAATCACTAGCGGACACACCCCACTCTGGGTGCCCCGAAATTTAAAACTGGGCTTGCCCGGCGGTCTAAACACTACCTCCTTCCGGTGGCAGTCAATCAAAGCGTGGTTATCAGCTAACCAATCCATACCGAGGATCACATCGAAACCACTCATAGCTAACACTATGAGCGTAACCTGCAGAGACTCGTTGGATACACATGCATCCGACCCTCCCTTACCTTCTGACTAGCCATCATACTAGCTCCCGAAGGAGTAGCAACAGATAACTCAAATCCTAAGGGTTCTAAAATCATGCAAGCATGCTCAGGCAAACACAAAGAAGTAAAAGAATGTGTGGAACCCGAATCAAATAATACAAAGGCAAGGTGGTCGAGAACTAGAAGTGTACCGCCATCGCTGCCCCGCTTTCTCGGCCTCCCCGGCGGGTCGTGCGCGACACTCTCCCTTCTTCTCTGAGCCGGGCCGAGCCACCACTGCTTTCTGGTTGCAATGCCGGCCCGATGCCCTTCCTTTCCACAGTTGAAACAAGCTCTAGGGTTACCACCACAAGGTCCCCAATGCTGCTTCCCACAGGATCTACAATACGGTGGCGGCCTCTCTACGCCCTGTTGGCGAGGCCGATCACGATTCTGGTCTCGATCGGGTCTCTCGCCATGATAAGAACCCCGAGGGCGCCGACCGCCCATGGACATTGCTCCTCGAGTCAAACTTGCGCTTCGGCCCGAGAGTACACCGGGGCCTTCGGACACTATGGTACTAACAACTCGCTCTGGAGGATACTTCCCATCATAAATCGTTGCCAATCAGTCTTGCCTTGGCAAAAGTCTCTGCGCTCTCAGTGCCCTAACATCCCGAGACACTCCTGCCTCAAACCCGCAATAAACTTCCCGATCTTCACTCCGGTAGCAATCAACCGTGGGCGCGAAGTATCCATACTCGAGAACTTCTTCTCGTACACCTCGATCGAGTCAGACCCCTGCTTAAGGTTTGAAAACAGCTCAATCATCTTTTCTTGGGCTTCTTCACTGATCAATTTCGCCTTGAACTCAGCCTTGAAGAACTCCCAAGTGGCAGGTGGAGACCCAGCCGGTCTCTCACTTAAAGTGGAATCCCACCACCACTTAGTCAGATCTGGCTAACACATGAGTCTGCACACCGAGCTCGCCGCACCTCGGGGCACTCCATCACCATAAACGTATATTCTAACTCAGCAATCCACGTGGCAGCTACCAACGGATCCCCAGGGGCACTAAACTTCTCCGGCTTCCATTTCACAAAATCCTTCAGCCACTTGCCTAGATCCTTAGCACCTTCCGCCATAACGGCCTCATTCATAATTGGCTCCTGCGGAGCTGGCGGTACTGGTGGCGCTGCAGTCCTCTGCTGAACCAACTCGGTCAGCTGCTCTATATGAACGCGGGACTCCTCCCTCTGCGCAGCTAACAAAGCTTGCATTTCAGCTCTCTGCTCGGCCCTCTGGTCGGCTAGCAACCCAACCATAAGAGCCCTCATAGACTCCACAAAAGCAGCTCCCGGTGCAGCCTCTCGAGGCTCATTTGCCTCTACGCCCTCTCCGGGCAACACAGTTGAAGGGCCTAACGGTGGCCTAACATCAGCATCAGCTTGGGACGAAGTCCCCCCAGTGTCAGAATCGATACGAATGCCCTGGGTGGTCGGCCTCGAGCCTCCCTGCCCTCTACGAGTGACTGGCATACCGTCAATCTACACCCAAACCAACAATGAGTCAGAACCTGTCTTCCCTGCTCTACAACCACAAGTCATGTACATGCAAGGTGCAAACGGTATTGTAATTCTTAACCCTTAACTTTAAACTTACGGACATACCTGATGGCTGGCGGAGCGCTGATGATCATGGAAAACAACCTACAACTCGCAGTCGATCTCTACGTAACCTATAACTCGAGCTCGATACCAACCGTGTGGACCCGACCAAGAAATGGTCTCTAACCTAAAGTCCTTACTTAGCATGCATGATTAAGAATGTAAAACGTCATTCAGAGCTTGAAATTTAAAACTTTGCGATGGCATATTTAAAACAAATCCATAATTCCAATTAAATAAAACAAGTAAATGACTTATCAGTACTTTCTTAAAACAAATCAAGGGAAACGGTACGAGAATCATAAAATAGTTTTTGAGTGTTTTTCCTAGGGACCCAAGTCTCACTACATGCTAAATCATAAAGAACCCAGTAAAAGAAACGTGCAACTCGTGAGTCGGCTATCCATGATCATCCAAAGACCTCCTCCTAGCCATCCAGCCTCTGTCCCAAGTTACCTGATGGAAAACCACAGAGAATAAGGGTGAGCAACGAAATACTCAGTAAGAATCCCCAACCGGGGTACAATACGAAACAACTCATCTAGCACACGGACATGCAACCATACAATGACTTAGAGCGAAACGGTTGGTTTAGGCTATGAGCTACTTCAAGGGCGAGCCTACTCAAGGGCTTCCGTCTTACAGCCTATCCTAAGTCCTACATTTGGATGCCCTTCGGGCCTTACACAACCTAGGACACAGTGATGCCCAGTGGGGCCTTACACACTTAGGTTTCAGTGTTACCCAGTGGGGCCTTACACCCTAGGATGCCCATCGGGCCTTACACCTCCAGAATCAGTGATGCCTAGTGGGGCCTTACACACCTAGGATGCCCATCGGGCCTTACACCTCCAGAATCAGTGATGCCTAGTGGGGCCTTACACACCTAGGATGCCCATCAGGCCTTACACCTCCGGCTGTCCATCGGGGTCTTACCCGAGCGGGACCTACACTAGACCCTCCTACTATCTTCTATACTAAACCTAACATGTCAAAACCTAACACGGAACTAACGGAATACAAACTTAACTCGAACATGAATCAGAAGCAAACATGAAGCCTATCCACTAGAAACGCATACAGTTATGAAAAATCAATATGCTAACAAGTATTCGCAGGGTCCACACAACCCCGGGTAAGAAATCCTTACGTGGAAACAAGTGGAAAGTAACTATCACGAATCTACAACCGACCCTCGAGCTTTTAAGCGAACCCGAGCGACCTGAGCAAGTAATAAAATATCCTATTTAAATAAACAGCCACTAAAATCACGAAGTCCAAAGGGTGGAGGCTCGGAAATTTACCAATCGAGAAGGCACCGGGTTGGGCAAGGCAGGCAGCAGGTGAGGCGTGCAGAGCGACAGGCTGCTACGCGTGTGGTTGAGCACTGGGGCTGCGCTACTGGGCGACTGGTGCAGCAAGGGCGCTGGGCGCGGGTGCGCGGGGGCAAGGGCGAGGCGCGTGGCCCTCGACAACACGGCAGGCAAGGCGTGCGGTGGGGCGAACGGGCAAGCAGACGCGGTCAACTGGCTGGCGCGTGGGCGCGGACGGACGAGCGACGTGGCTGGTGCGTGGTCGTGCGGATACGGCCGAACGGATCCGTGCAGGCGGTGCACTGGGGAGCACAGTGCAGGCGACGGGCGGCGCTGGGGGCGTGAGGTGCAGGCGATGGGCTGGCTGTGCAGGTGCGGCTTGCGGCGACGACGGCGTGGACGAGGGTGTGGGGCGACGACGGCGTGGGCGAGGGTGTTAGGGTTTTGCTAGAGAGAGAGAAAGGCTTTTCTTCTTTTTCTTTTTTCTTCTCCTTCCTTCCCTAAGTTAAAATAGACCTGGGAATCTCAAATGTCCTTCCCCAAGGCTTCCCCCCCTTCGAGCCCTGGCCAACGCATTTATTATTATTATTATTTTTTTCTTATTTAGTTCCAACTCCCATTTCCTCTTCTTTTTTTTTCATTTTTTTTAAACTGCTTCCATTTAACTGAAATCTGGGCTGTTACAGGTGACGTGGCAATGGTTGGTAAAACCTTTGAGTTGTTATCCTCGAGGTGTTGTGTTGCAAGTAGCCGCGTGTTGTTTTATTCCTTGCTGCTCGAGATTTCCGAGAGAGGTATGTTGTTCGTTTTCCTGTCTGGCGATATTCTCTTAGGCCAGTGGCTGATCAGATTGCATTGGAAAGTTGTTGTCGGCCGATGAGGGGCTCCAGTTTATTAGTTTGGCTGAGTGGAGCCTGTTCCTGGACCTTGTCGTTCAGGGGTGGTCGTAGCTGAAGTTTCAGCTAGTGTGAGTGGCGTTAGCCGTCTGGTGAACCAAGTATGTGCCCCTGGCTTGAGTGCGTCGATGCTCTTCAAGATGGTTGCTTAAGTGTTGTGGACGCGTTCTAGTTGGACAAGTTTGCCTTTGTGATCGGCCGCCAGATGGTGGTTCGATTGGATTTTGTTAAGGCTTATAGGCAACCATTGGAATTCGTTGGTCTCTTGTGAAGTAAGAGTAGGCTGACTGGTTTCTGGAACCCGAGAGGTTCAGTTGGTTGTCCAGCATGGTGTAGGGTTGAGATTGTTCGTTAACAGCTGTGAGTATTAAGAGGAGTTACGCTGGTGCGTGGCGTAGAGTTTTAGAGCATGTAACCCGTCCACAAGTTTGCTGAGAGTAGCGTCGTGGAGAGGCGTTCTGAGTTGGGTCAGCAGGGATAAGTGAGCCCTAGGGTTGTGAGACCGTTTGAGAGTTGATGCGAGTTTGAGGATGTGGCTTACCGACTAGCACTATCGCATCTTTTTCTTCGAAGCTCTGTGTATGTTCAGTTTTGGTTGAGATAGTTTGTGGCAGACTCGATGTCTTTATGGCTTGAGCCTTTGGAAACCCAAGAGGGTTGGGATTTCGAAGAAGGACTAGTGTTGGCCTGACAAGGAGTTTGGTTGGTTAAGGATCAATGGAGTTTTCCTAGAGTTGTTTCGTCTTAGGACTTTCGAGGACGAAAGTCTTAAAAGGAGGGAGTATTGTCACGGCCCAGTTTTCTATTTCGGTTTCCCAGGTGTTTCCGGTTCATTATTTGGATGTTCAGATGGGTCGTTAGTGCTATTTTAACCCTTAGGAGCATTTTGGTCTTTTTGCCCCCGATCAGGGTTTTGTGGATTTTGAGGACTCCAGGGTCACTCCTGCCTTTGTCGAGCCTTGATTGTTGTTAGTTGCAGGACCCTAGAAGTTCGGGCTAGTTGTTTGGAAGTTTGGAGGTGTTTTGGTAATTAGCAAAATTATTGTTAATTAGAGTGCTTCCTTTGGGAATTGAACACTTGACCTAACGATTATTAGGAGGCTTGATTTAAATGGGTTTTATTAAATGGAAAAGAATGCGTCAGCTAGGACTCGAAGGAGGAAAGCCTTGGGAAGGGATTTTGGACCACCCAAAGCCTATTTAATTTAGGAAAAAGGAAAAGAAAAGAGAAAAACCCTTATTCCTTCCCCCTTCTCTCTCTCTCTCTCTCTCTCTCTCCTTGCCGACCTCACCAAGAAAGCCAACCGAGCCGCACCGAGCCACCACAAAGACCAAAGACTCAAGAAATTTCAGACGCCCAAAGATACCCCGCAGATGTCGCCACACCACCAAGCGGCCAGACGCCCAAAGATACCCCGCGCATCGCGCCCGACGCCCGCCCGCTGCCTCGATCACGCCCGCGTGCCTAGTTCATGTCGCCGTGCCGTCCACGCGCGCCTCTCTCTCTGCCGCGCCCCAGAGCCGCTGCAGCGCCCGTCACGCGCGCGCCGTCCCTCGCACGCCACGCCAAGCGCCCAGCGCCCAGATTGCTCGCTCGCCTCGCCCCCAACTGCCTGCCTTTGCTGTGAGAGCCTGATTTTTGCCAAGAAAGTTGGGCCGAGACCTTGTTCCTTCTCGGTTGGTAATTCCCGAGCCTCCACTCTTTTGAACCTTAAGATGTTAGTTATTGGTTGCTTAATTAGGATGATTTTTATTGTTTGCTTAGGTTGCTCGGGTTCTCTTAGAAGCTCGAGGGTCTCTTGTTGGTTGTGGTCATTATTTTCCACTTGCCCCTAGGAAATAATTTCTTACCGTGGTTGTGTGGACCCTGCGATGCTATCATGATTGTGCCTTGTATGCTTGGTTGCTGTTGTGAGTATGTTAGCTATTGAACAGCTTGTGTTTGAAATCTTGCTAGCATGTTGATTGTTGTTCATGTTAGTGCCATGCTAGGTTTGTTCTTCCAGCATGCCATGTCTTGTGATTGTATGAAATCATGCCAGTCGAGAATTCATAACAGAGCACCTATCACTAAACATGCTGATAAACACAAACAAGCATACAAACAACATCACATAATATATCGCAGGGCCCACACAACTCCGGTAAGAAATCCTTACCTTGGTCAGGAGGCAACTACACACAAGAATCCTAAGCTGCGATAGATCCCGAGCAAGCTAACGAGAACCTAACAAACACAATAATTATCACAATCCATAGGCGTAAATATAATAAAATAAACAAGGCTCGGCTTGGGAGCAACTCACGCGGCGAGGCTGACACTCGGACGGGCAGCCGCAGACATCGGCGCCAGCGTCGGCCGCGTCTGGCGTGGCCGGGCGCACCGCACGGCGATCGATGGGCGGCAGGGGCAGCACGAGCGCGCGCGCACGGACGTCTGGCTGGAGCAGGCGCACGGGCGCGGACAAGCTGGACGTGGGCAAGCGAGCGGCACGGCACGAGCGCACAGGCGCTAGGCGCGGACTCAGAGAGGGTGCGCGAGCTCGGCTGGGCGACCTGGGCGTGCGACGGCGTGCAACAGGTTCTGGGCGTGCGACAGCTAATATCTGGGCATGCAACAGGGGTCTCTGGGCATGTTGGGCGGCCTGGTGCCTACTGGCTGCGACCTGCTGCTCGGCCGACACGACGCACGAACGACGGGGCTGCAAGGGGAGAAGGAGCTCGGCAAGGAACTATGGAGGGGGAGCTTGGGCGGCCAAGGAGCTTATGGAGAAGAAAGCCAAAAAACCTAATTTCCTTTCATTTAATCAAATGCACCAAAATCCCAAAAACTCAAGGCTAACCAAGATATGCCGCGGAAAGAGCAACAAGATCCTCCTGTGGCTCAACTGGCCACACCACCCACCTGACTTCCTAGCACTCCATGTTCGAATTCTAACAAACACATCTTTATTCCTCAATTTTTCTTTTGCATCTCACCATGCCCAAACACAACCTCAAAGCATCAAAATCCTACTTAAGCCCATCCAATAATTTTAGAAATTGCAAAAGACATAAACGGCCCTGACAGCCCGACCAAATTACCAAAATACCCCTAAGGCATACCTAGAAGAACGGGATGAAAACCTGGGCCGTTACATCAACTCACCTTGCATCGGTGCAACCTATAAAAACACGTGTTGTCCAACCTCAAACTCTAAATCTTGACGCCGTACATCGGCGTAACTTTTCTGCCTACTATGAGCTGCCAACAAACGAGCTCTAACCTTCTGCACTACACTGTTGGTCAACTGTAGCAACTCGGGACCCAAAACCTGTCCATCACCAACTTTTTCCCAGAACAACCTGCAACAATACCATACAAAGCCTCAACGGAACCACATGAACTGATGTAACGGCCCAGTTTTCTATTTCGGTTACCCAGGTGATTTCGGGTCATTATTCGGATGTTCGGATGGGCCATTAGAGCTATTTTAACCCTTAGGGGTATTTTGGTCTTTTTGCCCCCGGTCAGGGTTTTGAGGATTTTCAAGATTTCAGGGCCATTCCTGCCTTTGTCGAAGCTTAATGGTTGTTGGTTGCAAGACCCGAGAGGTTTGGGCAAGTTGTTTGGATGTTTAGAGGTGTTTTAGAAAATGGCAAAATTAATTGTAATTTTGGTGCTTCCATTGGGTTTTGAGCCCTTGCCCTAAATGGTCTTGGGGAGTTCGTAGGAAAAGAGAATTTTATTTTTTAAAATAAGTTTGCTTCGGCCGGGTTTGGAAAGAGGAAGCTTTGGGAAGGGATTTTAGACCTATTTAATTAGGGAGGAAAAAGGAAAGAAAATCAAGAAAATCCCTTTTCCCCTTGTTTTGCAATCTCTCTCTCTCTCTCTCTCTCTCTCTCTCTCTCTCTCTCTCTCTCTCTCTCTCCTAGCCGACCTCACCAAGAAACCCTAGCCGCCCTAGCCGCACCCCCGCTCAGCCCTGCTCCAAATTTAGCAAGCACTAGCAAATTTCACCAGACAGCCCAGCGCACTGTGCAAATTTCACCACCGGCCAAATCCCAGAGAACTATACACCCCAACCGCTCGCGCACCAGTCTGCCCAGACGCGCCAGACCGACCTGCATCATCGTCGCCCGTGATCTGCGCCGCACCAACCATCATCGGTCGCCCAGACGCTGCCGCGCCGTCTCGCACCAGCCGCCGCCGCACCGCGCGCCGCGCCGCCGCTGCCTGCGACGCCTCGCGGCCCAAAGACTGTCCCGTCTGCGTGCGTGCCGCTTCGTCCACGTCCGCCCGCCAGCGCGCTGCGCCTGTCGCAGCCGCAAGCTTGCCAGCCAGCCCAAAGAAGCGCCAAAAATCGCCCCTTAACTGCGAGACCCCGTGCCTTCTCGGTTGGTAAATCCCGAACCTATCCCTTTTAGATTTTTAAGTCTGTGGTCACTGTATATTTATTTTTAGATGCTTTTAAAATGCTTAGGTTGCTCGGTTTCGCTTTAAAGCTCGAGGGTCACTATTTGATTGTGAAAGTTATTCCTACTCGTTTCCGTAAGGATTTCTTACCGTGGTTGTGTGGACCTGCGCGATGCTATCATGATTGTGCCTTGTATGCTTGGATGTTGTTATGAGTATGTTAGCTATTGAACAGCTTGTGTTTGAAATCTTGCTAGCATGTTGCTTGTTGTTCATGTTAGTGCCATGCTAGGTTTGTTCTTCCAAAGATGCCATGTCTTGTGATTGTATGAAATTTCCAAAGGGTAGGTTACATGTTTTCTCTTGCTTCCATATCGTGTTGCTCTTGTGTCCCCGATATATTCTCATTAGTTCCATGCAAGGGGTTTAATTATCTTGGCATACCTTGTTCTATTTTATCCTGTTAGTTCCAAGCCAGGCATAGGCGGTGATGTATAGTGTAGAAGATCAGAGGGGTAACTAGTTTAGGTCCCGCCGGGTAAGACCCCGATGGACATCCGGAGGTGTAAGACCGATGGGCATCCTAGGTGCGTAAGTCCCGATGGGCATCACCGAGTTGGAGGTGTATGACCACGATGGGCTTCCTAGGTGTGTAAGTCCTCGATGGGCATCACCGAGTTGGAGGTGTAAGACTCGATGGGCATCCTAGGTGTGTAAGTCCTCGATGGGCATCACCGAGTTGGAGGTGTAAGACCCGATGGGCATCCTAGGTGTGTAAGTCTCTCGATGGGCATCACCGTGTTGGAGGTGTAAGACCCGATGGGCATCCTAGGTGTGTAAGTCCTCGATGGGCATCACCGAGTTGGAGGTGTAAGACCCGATGGGCATCCTAGGTGCGTAAGTCTCGATGGGCATCACCGAGTTGGAGGTGTAAGACCGATGGGCATCCTAGGTGTGTAAGTCCCCGATGGGCATCACTGAGTTGGAGGTGTAAGACCCCGATGGGCATCCTAGGTGTGTAAGACCCCACTGGGCATCACTGAGTCCTAGGTTGTGTAAGGCCCGAAGGGCATCCAAGTGTAGAACATAGGATAGGCAGTAGATGAAAGCCATTGAATAGGCTCGCTCTAGAGTAGCTCATAGCCTAATTCAACCGTTTTGCTCTAAGTCATTGTTTTATTTGCATGTATACTAGGGTGCTAGATGACTGATGTATCGTATTGTACCCCGGTTGGGGATTCTTACTGAGTATGTTTATACTCACCCTTATTTCTGTGGTTTTTCTACCAGGTAACTTGGGACAACACCAGGATGGCTAGCGGAGGGAGCTGTTTGATCATGGGGGCCACCAAAGACTCATCGTTTATTGTTTGCATTTATTTATTCAGCATGTAGATGGACATGAGTCCTAGGGGAATGATGTTAAAGTTGTTTAAACTGTTTTGAATGTTCTTTTATAAATACTGGCTAGGCTTATTTTACCTTGATTGGATTTGCTTATGAAAATTGTTGGTTATGTTTTAAGTGTTACCCGTTTCCAAATGTTTTGAAAAAGTTTTAAATATGAGCACTAAACCGCTTGTTGAAATATTTAACTTGCATGCTGAGTGAGGACCTAGGTTTAGGACCGTATTCCAGGTCGGGTCATTACAGTTGGTATCAGAGCCAGGTTCATAGATTCTGTAGACTAACCTGCTTTGTAGGTTGTTGTCCCCATGATCATCAGCACTCCGCGGCCGTCAGGTTTGTCTGAGTTCATTAAGCTAAGGGTTTTATTTTACAATACTGCACCTAGTATACATGTGTTACCCTTGTTGGGTAGTGATAGTCTCGGTGAGGACTAGCTTTGTGTTTAGTGTAGATCTCTTATGCTTAATACACATTGAGGAGCAGGGACGTTTGGTATTTCCAACCGAGAAGTTGGACTGCGCATGTTGATGATGAGACCACGTCTAGGGTTGTCTAGACCCGTAGGCCACCTTTGGCCCTGACAGTTGAGTTGCCAAGAGAAGAGGTTAGAGGCTAGCATGCCTTAGAGTGAGACTCCTTGAGCAGGGTGTGCTCCAGCCATGAGAGAATTGATGGCAGGTCTTTTAGCTATTAGAGAGCGGAGACCCAGGTGCAGTTTGTAGCGCGTAGTGAGGAGTCTCGGGCACAGATAGCCCAGCTGACAGAGTTTGTTTAGGAGACACCCCCCTAGTAGCTTCGGTAGCCCAGGAGGTTTCCGGAAGGGCTTGATCAACAGGTTTATGTTGATGAGTTAGTTAGCATTGATGGAGCCGCCGAGTTTGGCAAGTGGAAGCCTGAGGAGCTTGATGCTTTAGAGAACTTGCTGGTAGCGGCAAGGTGGTTGACCAGGTTCGAGTTTATCATCCAAGTGTTGGGATGACCTGGTGTTCAGAGACCGATGACCTGATGTTCGGAGGTCGAGGCGTCTTGCTGCTCGTCTTTGTTTGATGCAAAGAAGGTGGTGGTGGAAGTCCCCTGTGAGAGGCGGACCAGCAGAGTCTCCACCAGTGTAAAGACCCGACCCAAAAGGGGCTCTAAATGGGCCTTTACCCCAATGCATGTAGTGAAAATAAAAGACATTATGAAAAATACATTTCGGATTCCAAGTAAAAACAGAAACATTCAACAACCAAAACATACATTTCTAAAAGCACACTCACGATCGAGATTTATTTAAACCATTAAAACAATCCACAAGTACCAATATGTTTGGAATCCATAAAACGTAAGAAAACATCCCGGGGCTCTGTGCCCGTCTACATGCATTCAGGAAACAATAAAAAGTGAAGAGTCATGATAATTAAAATAAAACAATCGGAGATGACAAAGAGTTCCATGATCATAGCTCCTCCTTCACCATCCTGTCTCCCGCTTGATTACCCGTGGAAAACCACGGAATAAGGGTGAGTAACGAATTACCCAGTAAGAATCCCCAACCGGGGTACAATACGATATACATGATCATCTAGAAGAATGTATGCAAGCTATGAGAACAAACACAGAGCGAGCACATAGCTAAGTCCACACTTGGACCTCGGATGCCATCTCGTGGTCTTAGTCCGGAAAAATACCACAACACACTAAACGCACTATACGGAAACAAGTCCCGGCCTCGGCTGTCTCATCGTCGATACGAAAGGTGCACCGGCTCAAGATCCCGAGGAGCTCTCCGGCGGCGCGCCGTGAATGAGCGTAAGCGCGCGCACCGCATGCTACCGCAAACTCGGGGGTGCCGTCTAGTGGCAAGCCGCCCGGTGTCGATCCACCATGCCTAACTAAATCTCGGATCGGTGTCACCGACATAGGGTGTGAGACTCGGACACGTGAACTATGTCGGCTGTACCACCGCACTTTGAGGCTAAGGAACCGGCGTGGTAGGCTTACACCGTGAAGCGGTCCTTGCCCTAACAGTGGCAATCAAGGGCTACGGCCGAACACGCCGAGGACGCGTGTCGATCGCCGGGGGCGAGGCAATGCCAAGTCATCATCCCGACCGTTGGGGCATTTAACGATCGCCACCCTCACCCAAGATTGCGGGGCCTACCGGTTGGGATAGCTAATCCCTCACGGGGTCAAGGACGGAGAACTGTCTCGACGTCCTTGCCATAGATGCAAGATACTTTATGCATCGGGCCCGGATGATTCTATCTACCTCAATTCTAAACCTTAACAATAATAACGATTCAATCAATGCACCCAATACGTGCTCATCGGATACAAAGAACCTAGCATGATACTACGAAGCAAAGCAGATATCGAACATGCTAGAATAGAACAACCTAGCATGGGCTAACATGAGAAACAATACAAGAGATCATGCCACCAGAATTCGAGCAGAGCACCTAGGCTAAACATGCTAGTAATCATACACAGGCATACAAAACAACAATCACAAATATACCGCAGGTCCACACAACCCCTGTAAGAAATCCTTACCTTGGTGGAAGACTTTTACACACAAATCCTAAGTCATGCGAACAATCCCGAGCTAGCGAGCGGAAACCTAGCAAACCAACAATAATCAAGATCTAAAATATCTAAACAACAATAGAACAACAAGCTCGGCTCGGGGAACTCACGCGCGCGACGACACGAGTTTGGGGTCACTGCAAGCCGCTCGGCAAGGGCGGGCGCTGGCTGCGCGCCGCACGCACGCGAGGACACACGCTGGCGGCGCGAGCGCGCTCGGACGGACGGCGCGCGCGCGGCGTCTGGCGAAGGCGGCGCGCGGCGCCGGCGTGCGATGCGGACACGGCGAGCAACTCGGCAGAAAACGCGCGCGGCGAACGCTGAGCGGCGCGCGCGCGCGGCAAGCGGCTCGGCAAGCGGACACGGCGCGAGGGCGTCGCGAGCGACGGCCGGACGCGCCGGCGCTGGCGAGGACCTCTGGCGTCGCGAGCGATCGGGCGATCTCGCTGGGCGAACGGCGAGGCTTCTTGGGGACAGTCCGGCGTCGGCGCGGGCTGGCTCGACCGATCTGGGCGTCGCGACAGGGCTGGCTCGACCGATCCGGGCGTCTGGCCGAGCTGGGGATGATGGTCGCTCCTCTCGGCCGTGCACAACACACACACACACACAACCCCTTTTTCTTACATTCGGCCAACAAACACCCAAATGAGAAGATGAAGAAGACGAAGACTTACCCGAATGATGATGATCGAACCCAAGGAGATGCAAGGATGAAGAACTCGGCAAGGCTATGGAGATGGAGAGCTTGGGCGGCCAAGAGGTGTTTTTGTTGAATAAGATGGAATAACCTAATTCTATTTCATTTAACCAAATGCACCAAAACTCCAAACTCCAAGGTTAACTAAGATGTGATGCGAGAAAGAGCAACAAGAGCACCTAATGGCTCAATTGGCACACCTCTCTACAAGCTTCCCAGAGACCCTGGTTCAAACCCACTGCAAAGACAATTTCCTTTATTTTTACTTTTGCAACAAACCTTGCTCAAACCAAACCACAAACCCCTCCAAAAACCTACAAAACCATCCAATAATTTTAGTAGTGGAAAAGACACAAACGACCATGACGGCCCGACCAAATTACCAAATTACCCCTAGGGCATACCCGAAGACCGGGAAGAAAAACACAGGTCGTTACAATATTCCTCCTTTTTATGACTTTCGTCCTCGAAAGTCCTTAAGACAAAAACACTCGGGGGTAATGCAACCTCATCTCGTCTTCCCGCTCCCAAGTGGCTTCCTCGTAACCCCGATTCTTCCACCGAACCTTTACCAAACGAATCTCGCGATTACGCAACGTCTTGGTCTCAAAGGCAAGGATCCTCACCGCTTCTCCTCGAAGTTCAAATCCTCATTCACCGCAAAGGCTCAAAGTCCACGATGTGCGACGGGTCGGCACATATCGCCTCGGCATCGATACATGGAAAACACTATGCACCTGCGATAGTGACGGAGGTAGGGCTAACCGGTAAGCAACTCTGCCAATCCTCTCTAGGATCTCGAACGGACCAACAAAACGGGGACTCAACTTCCTCGCTACCAAACCTCAAAACACCTCGCATCGGAGCAACCTTAAGGAACACATGCCGACCAACCTCAAACTCCAAATCTCGACGCCGAACATCGGCGTAACTCTTCTCGCCTGCTCCGAAATTTGTCAACATACGAGCTCTAATCTTCTCGTGATCGCACCATTGGTCAATCAGCAGAATTTCGGGACCCAAAACCCTGTCTATCACCAACCTCTTCCCGAAACACGGGGGACGATAACGCTTACCATACAATGCCTCGAATGGAGCCATCCGATCGCCGATCGGTAACTATTGTTATAGGCAAACTCCATCAAGTATCTGAATCTTTGGTCCCAATCGCACGGAAATCCAACACACAAGCCCTCAACATATCCTCGAGAATCGATTCACTCTCTCGGTCGACCATCCGTCTGAGAGGGTGAAAAGTCATCTTTGAAATCGCACTCGTGCTCCAAACCCTTCTCGAGCGCTCTCCGAAACGAGAAGTGAACCGCGAGTCACGATCGACACAATCCTCACCGCACACCATGATAACGGATGATCTGCTCCAAAATAGCCGCGCCTTTGTTCCACGGTATAAGTGTCCCTACCGGAATGAAGTGTGCGCTCTTGGTCAAACGGTCGACTATCACCCAAATCGAGAGAACTTCCTGAGTCCTTGGCAAACCGGATATAAAGTCCATAGAGATCTCTTCCCATTTCCACTTGGGTACACTCGATGGTTGCAATAAACCCTCGCTGGCCTCTGCGCTCGGTGCCTTCACTTGCGACAAGTGAGACACCGATCGACAAACTCTGCCACATCTCTCTTCATTCCCATCCACCGTAAGGTCTGCTTAAGGTCTCGATACATCTTGGTACCCCGGGTGCCAAGCAAAAGGGGAAACGTGGGCCTCCGAGCAACTCGCTCGCAAACTCGCAATGTCCGGAACACACAACCGCCTCTATAAGTCAACCCACTGTCTCGTGAATATACAAAGTCAAAGTCACCGTCGGCACTAACTCACAACCAATCTCTTAAGTGCGGGGTCACCCAACCGGCGATCTATAATCCGCTTGCCGAATCGACGGTTGAATAGTCCAATCGAGCTACCACGCGGTAACCTCTCCCAACAACATCGCAACCTCGGCCCGCTCGAACTCTCTCTCTCGCAAACTGGCTGAAACTCAACAACGCCGCAGAGTGCGACGTCTTTTCGCTCAAAGCATCGGCCACTACATTGGCTTTACCCGATGGTACAAAATCTCGCAGATCATAATCCTTTACCAACTCTAACCATCTCCTCTCGCCTCATATTCAACTCCTTCGAGTAAACAGATACTTGAGGCTCGGTGATCGGTAAACATCTCAATCCGCTCACCATACGGGTAATGCCTCCAAATCTTCAATGCAAACACCATCGCGCTAACTCCATATCATGAGTCGGGTAGTTACGCTCATACGGCTTGGTGACGGGAAGCATAGGCAATGACCTTCCCGTCTTTGCATCAACACACAACCTAATCCAAACTTGGAAGCATCATCAGAGACCACGAAACCACTGTCCCTCCGGATCGCCAACACCGTCTTGAAGTCAAACTACGCTTGAGCCTGCAAAGCTCTCATCACACTGCTTTGTCCCAAACAAACTCGACACCCTTCCTCGCCGACGAGTGAGGAGGGTGAGGCTAAAGCGAAAAGTTCTTGATTTAACCGACGGTAGTAACTCGCCAAACCTGTAAAGCTGCGAATCTCGGCAATCGAAGTCGGCTTGGCTTGGCCCATGAACTCACGGCCTCAATCTTCGCGGGGTCCACGGCTATACCATCTCTCGAAACCACGTGGCCTAGGAAGGCCACCGCTCCAACCAGAAATCACATTTGGAAAACTTCGCATAAAGCCGGGTTTCCTCAAAGCCGCCAATACTGCCTCAAATGCTCGCATGGTCTTCTTTAGACCTCGAATAAATCGAATATCGTCAATGAACACGATGACGAAGCCGTCCAAAAATGATTTGAACACCCTATCCATCATGTCCATGAACGCGGGTGGGGCATTGGTCAATCCAAACGACATAACCACAAACTCATAGTGACCATATCCGGACTCGAAAGTCGCCTCTTAGGAATGTCGGCATCCCCGATCCGCAAATCGATGGTAACCGGATCTCGAGATCTATCTTGGAGAACACGAAGCTCCTGAAGCCGATCGAACAAATCATCGATACGGGGCAACGGATACTTATTCTTCATCACCACCTTATTAAGCTCGCGGTAATCAATACATAAGCGCATAGAACCATCCTTCTTTTTCACAAATGAATCGGGTGCTCCCCACGGGACACACTTGGACGGATGAACCCTCGGTCTAACATCTCCCGCAAATCGAATCTTGATTCCTTTAACTCACGCGGCGCCATGCGATCGGAGCCTTCGAGATA
Organism: Sicyos edulis; assembly: GCA_036507275.1. Taxonomy (NCBI): domain Eukaryota; kingdom Viridiplantae; phylum Streptophyta; class Magnoliopsida; order Cucurbitales; family Cucurbitaceae; genus Sicyos; species Sicyos edulis. The sequence continues at coordinate 20,967,538 of CM071847.1, forward strand.
GGGAGGGTCCCCTGCTCGAGCTCAATATTGAAGTCAACCTCTCTTTTTGGGGCAACCCCAGTAACTCCTCGAAACACATCCGCGAACTCTTGCACGACCGCACTGATCGACAGACAAATGAGGGGCTCTCTTCCCGCATAACTTGGCTAGATAGCCCCAAGCTCCATGAGCTAGCAAACGACGAGCTTTCACACCGACACCATCGGCGGGCAAACTCCACCTGACTCCACGAAACTTAAAGTCGGGCCGACTGGCGGCTGAACACTACTTCTTTCCGGTGGCGGTCAATCAACGCGTGGTTAGCAACTAACCACTCCATACCAAGAATCACATCAAAACCGCTCATAGGCGTAACTATGAGCGTAGCCACAAGCAACTCTCCTGATATCTCGATCCGGCCATCCTTAATCTTATCTCTAGCCAACATACTAACTCCCGAAGGAGTTGCAACAGATAACTCAAAACCTAGAGGCTCTAGTCTTAACTTAGCATGCTCAAAGAAACAACACAGATACAAATGAATGCGTGGAACCTGAATCAAACAAGACAAATGCGCAGTGATCTAAAACAAGAAGCGTACACCGCCATACCGCGGCATCCGTCACGCCGCCCTCCTGTAGGGGTTGTAGCAAACACTCGACCTCGCCGCTGCTGGGCTGAGCCGCCATAGCTGCCATAGCCGGTGATCACAAAAACGGGCCATGTGACCCTCTCTACCACAACGGAAGCACAATCTAGGTCCAGTGACAAGCTCCGGCGTGGACTTTCCTACAAGTAGCACAAGCGGAAATCGCTCGGGTCCTCCTCGCTGCCGGGGCTGAAACGGACTGGAGCTCTCCGCGATCTCTCGCTTCAAATCGCCCTTGGCGGCGCCGGCCTCCCGAAAGTCAAACTTCCTCTTACGCCCCACAACTGCTGGGACAGACAGGCTGACAGAGCGGCAACAACCCGCTCAAGCAGATACTTCCCATTATAGATCGTGGCTAATCGATGGCCCCTAGCATAAGTGTCGTGGGCACGAGCCCGACATCTGGGAAACACCCCCTCAATCCGGATATGAACTTCCGAATCTTGACTCGGGTGGCAATCAACCGAGGAGCAAAATATCCATACTCCGAGAACTTGCGCTCATATTCCTCAATGGAATCGTAACCCGCTTGAGTTCTCGGAGAGCTCCACCATCTTCTCCCGAGCCTCATCACCGATGAACTTTACCTTGAACTCACCTTGAAGAACTCCCAAGTAGCGGGTGGAGACCCACCGGTCTCTCGCTCAAGGTGGACTCACCACCATCTCGCCAGTGCCTCCTAGCACATGAGCCGCACATCTCGGCCTCTGAATATCGGGCACACCATGATCGTGAAGGTGTACTCCAAATGGGCAATCCACTGGGCCGCCGCTAACGCATCACCGGTGGCATCAAACTTCTCGTGCTTCCACTTCACAAAATCCTTCACCACCTACCCAATTCCTCGGCACTCTCTGCCATATCCGCCTCGGGGGCTACTTGCTCCTGTGGAGCCGAGGTGCTCGAGCTCACGAACCAATCGAGTCACCGCTCGATCTGGGCTCGGGACTCTTCCATTCTGCATACGCCAACAAGGCTCGGGTCTCGCCTCTGGTCACTCAACATGCGACCATAAAAGCCCTCATAGACTCAAAGAAACTCTGCTCCAGGAGCGCCTCACGGCGCTCGATCGCCTCAACGCCCGCTCTAGGCGTAACGAGAGGAGCTTTGGTGGAATGCCATCGATGTCGCCTTGGGACGATGTCCTGCAGATGATCGATCCGATCCACGATACCCCCGACACGCTCTCGAACCTCCTCTCCGATGCGGGTGGATCGTAGCATGTTTGGCGATCTACATCCAAACCAACAACGAATCAAAACTCGCTCACACCATTCCACAACACCAAACAAGGCATACACTAGATGATAGGTATTGTAAATTCTTAACCCTTTTCCTTTCTAAAACAATAAATCTAGGCGCACTGATGACAGCCAGAGAGGCCGATGATCATGGAAAACGACCTACAACAAAAAAGGTCGACCTCTGAGAATCTATGACTCGAGCTTTGATACCAATCAGAAGACCCGACCCAAAGGGGCTCTAAATGGGCCTTTACCCCAATGCATGTAGTGAAAATAAAAGACATTATGAAAAATACATTTCGGATTCCAAGTAAAAACAAAACATTCAACAACCAAAACATACATTTCTAAAAGCACACTGATCGAGAGATTTATTTAAACCATTAAAACAATCCACAAGTACCAATATGCTGGAATCCATAAAACGTAAGAAAACATCCCGGGGCTCTGTGCTCGCCTACATGCATTCGGGGAAACAATAAAAAGTGAAGAGTCATGATAATTAAAATAAAACAATCGTAGATGACAAGAGTTCCATGATCATAGCTCCTCCTTCACCATCCTGCCTCCCGCTTGATTACCCGTGGAAAACCACGGAATAAGGGTGAGTAACGAATTACCCAGTAAGAATCCCCAACCGGGTACAATACGATATACATGATCATCTAGAAGAATGTATGCAAGCTATGAGAACAAACACAGAGCGGAGCACATAGCTAAGTCCACACTTGGACCTCGGATGCCATCTCGTGGTCTTAGTCCGGAAAAATACCACAACACACTAAACGCACTATACGGAAACAAGTCCCGGCCTCGGCTGTCTCACTCGCCGATCGAAAGGTGCACTGCTCAAGATCCCGAGGAGCTCTCCGATCGGCGCCAGAATGAGCGTAAGCGCGCACCGCATGCTACCGCAAACTCGGGTGTGCCGGGTCTAGTGGCAAGCCGCCCAGTTTCATCACCATGCCTAACTAAATCTCTGGATCGGTGTCACCGACATAGGGGTGTGAGACTCGACACGTGAACTATGTCACCTGTACCACCGCACTGAGGCTAAGGAACCGGCCGTGGTAGGCTTACACCAGAAGCGGTCCTTGCCCTAACAGTGGCAATCAAGGGCTACGGCCGAACACGCCGAGGACGTGTCGATCGCCGGGGCGAGGCAATGCCAAGTCATCATCCCGACCGTTGGGGCATTTAACATCGCCACCCTCACCCAAGATTGCGGGGCCTACCGGGTTGGGATAGCTAATCCCTCACGGGGTCCAAGGACGGAGAATCGCTCTCGAACGTCCTTGCCATAGATGCAAGATACTTTATGCATCGGGCCCGATGATTCTATCTACCTCAATTCTAAACCTTAACAATAATAACGATTCAATCAATGCAATCCAATACGTGCTCATCGATACAAAGAACCTAGCATGATACTACGAAGCAAGAACAGATATCGAACATGCTAGAATAGAACAACCTAGCATGGGCTAACATGAGAAACAATACAAGAGATCATGCCATCGAGAATTGAACAGAGCACCTAGGCTAAACATGCTAGTAATCATACACAGCATACAAAACAACAATCACAAATATACCGCAGGTCCACACAACCCCGTAGAAGAAATCCTTACCTTGGTGGAAGACTTTTACACACAAATCCTAAGTCATGCGGAACAATCCCGAGCTAGCGAGCGGAACCTAGCAAACCAACAATAATCGCATCTAAAATATCTAAACAACAATAGAACAGCAAGCTCGGCTCGGGAACTCACGCGCGCGACGACACGAGTTTGGGGTCAGCAGCAAGCCGGCTCGGCAAAGGTCGGGCGCTGGCCGCGCTACCGCACGGCAGGACACACGCTGGCGGGCGAGCGTCTCGACGGCGCGCGCGGCGCCGCGCGGGCGGCGTCGGGCGAGCGCGCGCGCCGCGCGTGCGATCTGCGACACACGGCGAGCAACTTCGCAGAAACGCGCGCGCGCGCGAACGCTCGAGCGGCGCGCGCGGCAAGCGGCTTCGGCAAGCGGACACGGCGAGGGCGTCGCGAGCGACGGCCGGACGCGCTGGCGCCGGCGAGACCTCTGGCGTCGGCGAGCGATCGGGCGATCTGCTGCTGGGCGAACGGCGAGGCCTTTGCCGACAGTCTGGGCGTCTTGGCGGCTGGCTCGACCGATCTGGCGCGTCGACAGTGGTCAGCTCGACCGACTGGGCGTCGGTGAGCTGGCCGGGATGATGGTCGCTCCTCTCACCGGGTCGCACAACACACACACACACACAACCCCTTTTTCTTACATTCGCCAACAAACACCCAAATGAGAAGATGAAGAAGACGAAGACTTACCCGGAATGATGATGATCGAACCCAAGGAGATGCAAGGATGAAGAACTCTCGGCAAGGCTATGGAGATGGAGAGCTTGGGCGGCCAAGAGGTGTTTTTGTTGAATAAGATGGAATAACCTAATTCTATTTCATTTAACCAAATGCACCAAAACTCCAAACTCCAAGGTTAACTAAGATGTGATGCGAAAGAGCAACAAGAGCACCTAATGGCTCAATTGGCACACCTCTCTACAAGCTTCCAGAGACCCGGTTCAAACCCCATTTTGCGGACAATTTCCTTTATTTTTACTTTTGCAACAAACCTTGCTCAAACCAAACCACAAACCCCTCCAAAACCTACAAAACCATCCAATAATTTTAGTAGCTGAAAAGACACAAACGACCATGACGGCCCGACCAAATTACCAAATTACCCCTAGGGCATACCCGAAGACCGGGAAGAAAAACACAGGTCGTTACAACCACCACCACCGGGCGAGTTGGCCACCGCCAAGTTAGTAGCTTTTGAGAAAGATGTAGAGACATCTTGTCCTCCTACAAGTCTGCAATCGTTTTGCAACCCGGTTCTTTTAGTACCCTCGTAGCCGGGGTAGTGTGGAGTTTGCTTGTCGGGACCTAATCCGTCCGTGGTTTCCAAATGCTATTAGTGAGAAGCACCTTCTCATTAGCATGTTCCGTGTGGAGCTAGGTGCTGCCACCCGAGGGTTGGCCTGAGTATTCGTTGAGCATCGAGTGGGATGCGGGAGTGGGCCTTGGCTTGTCTCGTTAGACGTGATGTCGAGAGTAGTCTACTCGAGTGTTGAGACTCTTGTGTTGAGCGCCATTGCCTGTCACACTGAGTGTGACCTTCCCTACCCCCGAGAGGGGCTTAAAGCTCGTAAAGGGATGTTTGTGTTGTAAAGGATGTAGTGCTGTTGGCACCAAGCTTTGGAAGGAGGCCTAGTTTCAGCCAGTTGGCACTTTTGGTGCGGTGGTTCCATGCCCGCCCGAGTATAGCATCCCCACTAGCCTTGTACCCGTTTTTCGAGGGTTGCACCTGCTTTAGGTTGCATAAGAGATCTAGCTCGGTGGTAGTCGGAGGACTACAAGTGTGAGGTCGTTCGAGGGAAAGCAAGAGCTTTCAAGGTCACCAAGAGTTGGGTACAAAGGATGTTGTAGGTTGTTAAGGGCTAGCGCATTCGAGTTCTCGGTCTTGTGTTGTGGCCTTGTGAGCCAGTTTGTTGGTAGGGTGATTCGACTACCCTTGAGTTTCCTTGGTACGAGTAGAGTTGGCATCGATGATGCGTGGTTGTTCAGCGTGGGAGCCATGTGTTGGATGGATTGTGCGGAGCACATTTGGTGGACACATTGGTATGTGGTTGTTAGCTTGGTGTGGTTATGCTCTTGTATAGTGAGTTGGCCAATGGGGCATTTCGTGGTGAGTTGACCCCGAGTGGGTTTGAACTCTTGTTGCTCCCTTGCTAGTTGTGGCTCTTTTTGGAGGCAAATGTTACCTTGTGTTAGAGTTCGTGTTGGACCTTAAGGAATCAAGTTGAGTGTGTGCACGCCAAAGGTACTCTTGTGTAGCCTCGTTCCTTAGGGTATGTTTTGGGAACCACGAAAGGTTCGTGTTGAGAAACCAGTGGCTCACCCTTTTGGTGTAAGGGCTTTAGTTCTTGGCAAGTGCCCTAATTTTGATCGTAAGGATACCGTGCTTGTAGCCGGGTTGTTGCTTAGGCAAGTTATGCTAGTTGGCCTTTGACCTGGGTAGAGGAATTTCTTGTTGATCGATGGTTGGAGTTCAGTTGGAACTAATCAAGGGCGGTGGTAGCAAAGCCGCGTAGTTTTTGTCCGTCATTGCTAAGAGTGTTGACCGGATCCCTACCCTGGGTAGAAGCTATGATGTGGTCGATGCTTGAGTTGGAGGTGACACATTATGTAGTATTTCCGGTCTTCTTGGTCTTTCGAGGAGTTGGAGCACGCCAAAGATAGTCGAGATGCTTTGAGAGAGAGTTGTGCCCGTGTAGCCGCTTATCATGTTAGACCGCTTGACTACCGTGTGTGTGTCGGAGGGTGATCGGAGGAACCCTAGGTTGTGGAGAGCCTCACCGAGCTCACCCAGACCCAGCAAATGTCCTCGGTTGAGTTGCTGAAAGCTTGTAGTCGGTTGACGAGCTAGTTTTGTTTTAGTACCTCCGCGTTGGCTTCGAAACTGTTATCTGTTGGTGCTTGTAGTTGGCCAAGGGTTGGTTCCCATGTTGTTGTAAGAGCTAGTTGGGTTGGAGCAAGCGGGCGTGGCCCTGAGGACTTGCTCTTGTTTGGAAGGTTTCAAAAGTTGGCACCTCCTTCGGTGTTTGGATAGATACTGCTAGTTCTAAGTTGGTGGTTCAATCGATTGTGGAGTTTCTGGTTGGAAGATGAGTTAGGCCTAAGCTAAAAGGAGGAAGTCATTCGTTTAGCCAGTTGGACTTGAGAGTTGCATGTCCTTGGAGGCGAGCCGCGCGATTGTAAGCTTTGAGTTGAGTTCTGCAGAGCAAGCCTTTCTCAGGCTTTGCTCCTAGTTGTTGCGCGTTCGTGGTTGGCATTTAGTTGAGCCAAAGTTGAGGGGGTTGGCATAGAGGTGTCGTGGCATTGGTTGGAAACCTTAGAGTTGTTATCCTCCAGCTTTTGTGTTGCTAGTAGCCGCGTGTTGTTTTATTCCTTGCTGCTCGAGGTTCCCGTGAGAGGAATGTTGTTTGTTTCTCTATCTGGCGATGTTTACCTAGGCCAGTGGCTGATCGGATTGCATTGGAAAGTTTGTTGTCGGCCGTTGAGGGGCTTCAGTTTGTTAGTTTGGCCGAGTGGAGCCTGTGCACTCGACCTTGTCTTCTAAAGGTGGCCAGAGGCATGAAGTTTCACCGGGTGTGTTGGTGGTAGCCGCTTGGTGAACTGAAAAAGTGCCCTTGGCTTTGGTGCTTCGATTTCTCGTAAGATGGTTGCTTTAGTGTTGTGGACGCATGCTAGTTGGAGAAGGTTGCCTAGGGATCAGTCACCAGTTGGTGGTTCGAATTGGATTTCGTTAAGGATTGTAGGCAACCAGTGGGGTTCGCAGGTCTCTTGCTAAGTAAGAGTAGACCGTTTTGTTTCTGAAACCTGGGAGGTTCAGTTGTGTTTGGTCAAGATGGTGAAGGGTCGAGGCTGTTTGATAACAAATGATGAGCATTCGAGAGAAGTTACGCCGGGCGTGGCGTAGATTTTTAGAGCCTGACCCGTCCCACGAGTTTGCTTGAGAGTAGCGCCATAGAGAGGCGTTCGAGTTGGGTTAGCGGGGATAAGTGAGCCCTAGAGTCGTGAGACCGTTTGAGAGTTGGTGCGAGTCGAGGGTGTGACTCACCGACTAGCTATCGCATGATTTCTTCAAGCTTCGCTGTTAGTTCGATTCTGGTTGAGATAGTTTGTGGCGCACTCGGTGTCTTTTGGGCTTGAGACTTTGGGAAACCAAGAGGGTTCGGTTTCAAGAAGGATTTGTGTTGTCTTAACCGGGAGCTTGGTTGGTTAAGAATCGGTGGAGTTTTCCTAGAGTCGTTTTCGTCTTAGGACTTTCGAGGACGAAAGTCTTAAAAGGAGAGGAGTATTGTAACGACCCGGGCTTTTCTATTTCGATTACCTGGTGATTTCGGGTCATTATTCGGATGTTCGGATGGGCCGTTAGAGCTATTTTAACCCTTAGGGGTATTTTGGTCTTTTTTGCCCCTGGTCGTGGTTTTGAGGATTTTCAAGATTTGAGGCCATTCCCGCTTTTGTCGAAGCTTAATGGTTGTTGGTGGCAAGACCCGAGAGGTTTGGGCAAGTTGTTTGGATGTTTGGAGGTGTTTTAGAAAATGGCAAAATTAATTGTAATTTTGGTGCTTCCATTGGGTTTTGAGCCCTTGCCCTAAATGGTCTTGGGGAGTTCGTAGGAAAAGAGAGTTTTATTTTTGAAAATAAGTTTGCTTCTACTGGTTTGGAAAGAGGAAGCTTTGGGAAGGGATTTTAGACCTATTTAATTAGGGAAAAAGGAAAGAAAATCAAGAAAATCCCTTTTCCCCTTGTTTTGCAATCTCTCTCTCTCTCTCTCTCTCTCTAGCCTAGCCGCCCTAGCCACCTTCGCTCACCCAGCGCACTGCAGCCAACCTGCACATGCCCAGCGCACCAGCAAAATCACTCACTCCCAGCCAGCGCACTAGATAGCTTTCACCGCTCCGCACTAGTGCGCGAGACGCGCCGACCGACCAGATCGGGTCGCCAGACGCGCCGCACCAACTGCAGACGGGTCGCCCGAGACGCGCGCGCCCGATAAAGACACCAGCCGCCACCTTGCACCGCGCCGCCGCCGCCGCGCCGCCGCCCGCGACCAGCACCGTCAGCGTCTGCGTGCCGTGCGCTTCGTCCGCGTCGCGCCGGCTGGCGCGCGCAAGCGCCTGTCGCGCCCGTCCAGCGAAAAGCCAGCGCCAGCCAGCGCCTAGCAAATACCTAAAATCGCCCCCTTGCGGCGAGACCCGTGCCTTCTCGGTTTGTAATTACCGAACCTATCCTTTTAGATTTTTAAGTCTGGGCTGGTCTGTATATTTATTTAGGATGCTTTTAAAATGCTTAGGTTGCTCGGTTTCGCTTTAAAGCTCGAGGGTCACTATTTGATTGTGAAAGTTATTCCTACTCGTTTCCAGGTAAGGATTTCTTACCGTGGTTGTGTGGACCCTACGATGCTATCATGATTGTGCCTTGTATGCTTGGATGTTGTTATGAGTATGTTAGCTATTGAACAGCTTGTGTTTGAAATCTTGCTAGCATGGTGCTTGTTGTTCATGTTAGTGCCATGCTAGGTTTGTTCTTCCAACATGCCATATCTTGTGATTGTATGAAATTTCCAGTGGGTAGGTTACATGTTTTCTCTTGCTTCCATATCGTGTTGCTCTTGTGTCCCCTGATATATTCTGTTAGTTCCATGCAAGGGGTTTAATTATCTTGGCATACCATGTTCTATTTTATCCTGTTCGCTTCAAATTGCGCTGCATAGGCGGTGATGTATAGTTTAGAAGACTGTAGGGGTAACTAGTTTAGGTCCCGCTCGGGTAAGACCCCGATGGACATCCGGAGGTGTAAGACCCTGATGGGCATCCTAGGTGCGTAAGTCCCCGATGGGCATCACTGAGTTGGAGGTGTAAGACCGATGGGCATCCTAGGTGTGTAAGTCCTCGATGGGCATCACCGAGTTGGAGGTGTAAGACCCGATGGGCATCCTAGGTGTGTAAGTCCCCATGGGCATCACCGAGTTGGAGGTGTAAGACCCGATGGGCATCCTAGGTGTGTAAGTCCCCGATGGGCATCACCGAGTTGGAGGTGTAAGACCCGATGGGCATCCTAGGTGTGTAAGTCCCCGATGGGCATCACCGAGTTGGAGGTTTAAGACCCGATGGGCATCCTAGGTGTGTAAGTCCCGATGGGCATCACCGAGTTGGAGGTGTAAGACCTGATGGGCATCCTAGGTGTGTAAGTCCCCGATGGGCATCACCGAGTTGGAGGTGTAAGACCCGATGGGCATCCTAGGTGTGTAAGACCCCACCGGGCATCACCGAGTCCTAGGTTGTGTAAGGCCCGAAGGGCATCCAAGTGTAGAACCTAGGATAGGCGAAGTAGATGAAAGCCATTGAATAGGCTCGCTCTAGAAGTAGCTCATAGCCTAATTCAACCGCTTTGGTTGTAAGTCATTGTTTTATTTGCATGTATACTAGGGTGCTAGATGACTGATGTATTGTATTGTACCCCTGGTTGGGGATTCTTCACCGAGTATGTTTATACTCACCCTTATTTCTGTGGTTTTTCCACCGTGTAACTTGGGACAACACCGGGATGGCTAGCGGAGGGAGCTGTTTGATCATTGGGGGCCACCAAAGACTCTGCATCGCTTATTGTTTGCATTTATTTATTCAGCATGTAGATGGACATGAGTCCTAGGGGAATGATGTTAAAGTTGTTTAAACTGTTTTGAATGTTCTTTTATAAATACTGGCCAGGCTTATTTTACCTTGATTGGATTTGCTTATGAAAATTGTTGGTTATGTTTTAAGTGTTCCCCGTTTCCAAATGTTTTGAAAAAAGTTTTAAATATGAGCACTAAACCGCTTGTTGAAATATTTAACTTGCATGCTGAGTGAGGACCTAGGTTTAGGACCGTATTCCAGGTCGGGTCCTTACAACTGACAGCTGGGAACTGCTACCCAAGGCAACCTCATAAATCCAACAGTGGTCCCCCGCTGCCTAACCACGGAAACACCAACTCGCAACAAGTTCTGAAGGATCTGATTCACCCCTCTCAAAGGACCATCGAGCAGAGGGTGAAAACACTACAGGAACTGCACTCGGCTCACAAGCCTCTAAGAACACTCTCTAGAACCACGGTTCACCAACACACTGCCTAGAATAAACCTTTGTTGCCACACCCTGGTGCCAACAATTCTAGCCTGAAACTGCCATGCCACTACTCCATAGTAATTATATCTCCACCTGGGCGAGGTGCGAGCTCTAGCTACTGAAACCAATCCGCCAAAAATCCGAACTCACACAACAACCTCAACCAATTGCCGGCTCCCACACAGAAACCTACGAACCAACAACTTGAGTGATACTAACTCGGAAGCCTTACCATCCGCAATCTGCATTGCTACGCCAATCTGCTCAACTCTAGCTTGACCTAGATCACCGACAGGAAAAGTCAACCCGCTAGCAACAGGGCCCGAGAGGGCTCCCTCCACCAAACTTACCTCCATGCAAGCAACGGAACGAAGCTCGCCTCAAAAGTGAAACACAACTCACAAGTCCAAACGGTAACACAAATAGGCTTTTATCCTCTAGCTTAGGCTTATTGCACCTTCCCACCGAAACTTCTTATACGGAACACCACTACCCGGTTGACACCAGCTACCAAGAACAAGAATACCAACAATGGCTGGCAGAGCACAAGCTACACTAACCAGCAAGGATCCCTCAAAGGTCAAGACACTAGACCAGCCACAATGGTGCAACCTCAGCCCACAACTGGCACAGAGGGTTTCTCAACTACAAAGGTGCAATAGCTCCCAGGCCAACACACAAGGTACCTTAACTGACTAGGCCAAACACTCACAGAGGCAGAACAACCCTTACAGCAACTTCCAAAACACCACTCAAGAGTCCGCTTAACCGAACAACCACTACTTTCAGGCGGCCAATAGACTTTCCCTCTTGCTAGCACCACTACCACCAACTTCAAGACCAAGGGAGTAACCTGACAACTTTTGAGAGGGAACAGTTCTTTACAAGCGGACATTCGAAGGACAAAGAGCTCCAAACATGCTCGCTGTCTTGCTCAGCTAAAGCAATAACATCTAAATCTCCCGAAGGCAACACTAGGCGGGTTCCACCACATACTGAACCGCCAACCACGAACTTGTAAAGACCCGACCCGAATGGGGTTCTAAAATAGGCCTTTACCTCAATGCATGCATTCAAAGCTAAAATCAAAATGCAAAATGGTGTTTCGGATTCCAATTAAAACTAAAACATAAACATCAATTTAAAAGTCAACATAAAATTCCTGACACTTGTCCCTGTTTCTAAGCACCTGTTCCAAGACAAATACATTTCCAAAACTCACTTTCATCAGAGATTTATTTAAAACATTCAAACTTTCCAATAGTTACAACAGTGCTAGAATCCTGAAATACATTCAGAAAACAACCTAGGGCTCTGTGCCCAACTACATGCATTTAGAGGTCATTTAAAACATCAAAACATAAATACAAGACTCAGAGTTTGAACAACGGGTTTCCATGATCACAGCTCCTCCTCCAGCCATCCTGTCCCGCACCATGGTTACCTGTGGAAAACCACAAAATAAGGGTGAGTAACGAATTACTCAGTAAGAATCCCCAACCGGGGTACAATACGAAAACATCTCATTTAGCACACCGACATGCAACCATACACTGACTTAGAGCAAAACGGTAGGTTTAGGCTATGTGCTAACATTGGAGCTAGCCTATCAAAGGCTTTCAACTACAGCCTATCCTAGGTTCTACACCTAGATGCCCATCGGGGTCTTACACAACCTAGGATACAATGACACAATGATGCCCATCAGGGACTTACCCACAAGGATGCCCATCGGGGTCTTACACATACGGATGCCCATCGAGGTCTTACACATACGGATGACCATCGTGGTCTTACACCTACGGATGCCCATCGGGGTCTTACACCTCTAGCTATCAATGCTGCCCAACGGGGTCTTACACATCTAGGATGCCCATCGGGGTCTTACACCAGCTAGGATCACAAAGATGCCCATCGGGGTCTTACACGTATGGATGCCCATCGCGGTCTTACACCTCAAGGGAACAGTGCAGTGCCCATCGGGGACTTACTTACATTATGGATCACCTGCCTAGCACTAACATGGAACTATCAGAATATAACAGGAACAAGAATATGCCAAGATAAAAGACCCTAGCCTGTAACTAATATAACAGAAACTCCAGTACAACACAAACCTGGAAGCAAGAGAAAATATGTAACCTATCCACTAGAATTTCATAGAATCACAAGATATGGCATACTATCAATTATTCGCAGGGTCCACACAACCTCGGTAAGAAACCCTTACCTGGTCGGAAGGCAACAACACACAAGAAACCTAAGCTGGGATCAAACCCGAGCAATCTAAAGCGAACCGAACAAACACAACAATAATCACAATCCAAAGGCCTAAATATAATAAAATAAATAGGGCTCAGCTCGGGAGCAACTCACGAGGCGCGGCTGACACACGAATGGGCAGGCTGCACGAACGAGGCAGCTGCTGGGCGCTGAGGCTGGGAGCAGGGGCGCTGGCTGGGGCGCTGAGCTGCGCGCTGGGGGCACGGCTGGGCGAGACGAGGCGCTCAGGCGCGAGCGCGAACGCGAGGGCGAGCTGTAGGGAGACGAGGGCGCGAGCTCGGCTGGGCGAAGGCGTGAGGCACGACGAGCTACAAGGACACGCTCGGGCTGGCGACGCGACGAGCTATAGGGACAAGCTCGGGCTGGGCGACGCGGATCTGGGCGGCGCTGGGTCTGGGCGACGAGGATCTGGGCGGAGCGACCTGGCGCTGAGCATGGTGACTCGGGCGCGGACGGGACGCGACACTGTGCGGCTGGGCTGGGCGACGCGGATCTGGGCGAGCAGGGGCTGGGCGAGCTAGGCGAGGAGGGCTCGAGCTGGGGAGCAGGGGCTAGGCTCGGGGGAGAGAGAGAGAGAGAGAGAGAGAGAGATAGAGAAAGAGAAAGAGAGAAAGAGAAAGCCTTAAAATAGCCTTTTTTTTCCTTTTTTTTTCTTTTCTGCATCCTTATCCAATTAAAATAGCCTTAAAATCTCTAAAATCCCATTCCCCGGCTTCCTCCATCGTGACCAGACCGAAGCAACCTTTTCCAATAAATAAAACTCACTTAAATCGAACTCCCAAATCAACACTAAGGGCAAGGGCTCAAATCCCAAAGGAAGCACTCAACCAACAATAACTTGCCAAAACCCAAACCACACCCGAACCTCCAAACGACAAGCCCAAACATCTCGGGACTCGCAACCAATAACAAACAAGCCTCAACAAAGGCATGAGCTACCTTGAAGTCCTGGAAATCCACAAATCCTGCACGGGGAACCAAAAGACCAAAATACCCCTAAGGGCTAAAACAGCTCTAACGACCCAACCGAACAACCGAATCTTGAACCGAAGGCACCTCGAAAACTGGAATAGAAAACTGAGCTGTTACAATACTCCCTCCTTTTAAGACTTTCGTCCTCGAAAGTCCTAAGACGAAACAGCTCTAGGAAAACTCCACTGATTCCTAACCAACTGAACTTCTTGGCTAAGACAACACTAACCTTCTTCGAAAACCAAACCCTCTTGGGTCTCAAAACTCAAGGCCACAATGCCATCCAGACTGCCACAAACTATCTCAACCAAGACTGGGCATACACTGAACTCCAAAGGAAATAGATGCGATAAAGCTAGACGGCAAACCACATCCTCAACTCACACCAACTCTCAAACGGTGCTACTCTCAGCAAACTCGAGGACTGGCCACAAACTCTAAAACTCTACACCATGCTGGCCAACAACTGAACCTCCCAGGTTCCAGAAAACTAAACGGCCTACTCTTACTTCACAAGAGACCAGCGAACCTCAAATCTTGCCTACAGCCTTAACGAAATACAAACGAATCACCAACTGGCGACTGATCCTAACGGCAAACTTCTCCAACTAGAACGCGTCCTCAACACTTAAGCAACCATCTTAAAGAGAAAATCGTCGAACCAAAGGCAAGGGGCACAATCCTGACACACCAGACGGCTAACAACACTCACACCAGCTAAAACTTCAGCTACGGCCACCTCTAAAAGACAAGGGCCAGGCACAGGCTCCACTCGGCCAAACCAACAAACTAGAGCTCCTCAACGGCCGAACGCAAACTTTTCAAAGCAAACCTACCAGCAACTGGCCTAACTCATCTTCCAACCAGAAGCTCCACTCCCGAAACCTTGCAAGGAAAACAGATAACGACAACCTCAAAGCTTAGGGATCACGAGCCACACGAATCAGCAAGACTACCTCAGAAGCTAATACTCGAGGCTGGCATCCATGGAGCAACTCAACCACCACAAAGACTAGGGGGAAAAAGAATCTTCAATCCCCAAAGAACCAACAACTTTCCAGAAACAACTAAACTCTTATACTGGCTGGCCAAACAACTTGTCGCTTTCTAACAACACAAAGGAGGGACCCTCTCGCTGGACTGACCGCTGCGCTACTCTGATCAACTACACAACTTAGGAGCTAAGCTGACTTCTTCCAACGGGAAACGATTTCCCCACCAAGCTAACTTCTGAAGGGCAGCGAACTTCCCACACGCTCGCTGACCCGCTCAAACCCAAGGCAACAACAACCAACTCTCTTGGAAGCAACACCCAAGGGAATTCTCAACCAAACGGACCACCAACCCAAAACTAACAGAACTTACTCAACCGCCGAGGGAGGGGTCAACTCCCTAAACTTCCTGACTAGGAACAAGACCTCAGGGCAACGCCCTCCTGCTAGAACCGAACTAACTCTTGAAACAACAAGAGAACTAAATCTTGGTCAAACACTCACAAGAGGCAGAACACCCTTACTGCAACCTCCAGAACACCACTCAAGAGTCCGCCTAACTGGACAAACAACTGCTTCCAAGCAGCCAACAAACTTTTCCCTCTTGCTAGCACCACTACCATCAACTTCAAGACTAAGGGAGTAATATGACAACTCCCAGAAGGAAATAGCTCTTACAAGCAGACAACCGAAGGACAGAGAGCTCCACACACACTCACTGTCTTGCTCTGCTAAAGCAACAACATCTAAATCTCACGGGGCAACAACATGGGGTCCACCACAGACTGAACCTCCAAATGCCAAACGGGGCAACTCTCAACATCCTGGAAACAAGAAAACAACCAACAGGGCACGAACCACTCGCCCCACAAGCAAAACTAACTTCTAGAAACTCCAATCCACACCTTGGTCAACACCAAGCACCAACTTGCCACCACACCGAAACCAATCCGGACTCTACTCCAAACAAACACTAGCATGCTAGCCTACCAAAACTGCCAGCAACTCACCCGAGACTACAGACTACACGACTCTAGCTTGCCAACTGAAACTCACTACCTGGGTCTGACTGAGCTCTAGAGAGGCTCCCCACAACCTAGGGTTCTTCGGCAACCATCGACACACACTGCCGACAAACGGACTAACAGCCAACTGCCTGAACAATCAACTCCATATTCCAGCATCACAACCATGCTGGCCAACTCCAACTCCTTGGAAACCAAGAGGACCCAAACGCTCTGACGGAATCGTCATCCTCCTACTCAAAGCATCAACCACAACATAACTTCTACCCAAGGAAGGATCCGAACAACTCTCTTAGCCATGACGATCAGAAACTGCGCGGCTTTGCTACCACTGCTCTTGTTCAGTTTCCAACTGAACTCTAACCAACGATCAACAAGAAGATCCGCCAACCAAGCTTAGGTCCAACTTAACAAAACTTGCCTAAGCAACAACCTGATACCACGAGCACGGTATCCTTACCACCTCAACTAAAGCCTTACAACATCCACCTGGAGTCCAACTTTTCCAGGAACTGAGCACCAGTTCTCCAATGCAAACCCTGCATGGATCTGAAACTCTCGCCACAGAACGAACCACACAAAACACACTTGTGTGCACAACTCTCAACCTTCCATCAGAGATCCAAGACTAACAGGCGCTTTTCCAAAAAGCAACAGTAACTTCTGGCAGAGATACAATCAATCAAAGGAACACCAAAAGTTCCATCTCCACACGATACTCGAAGCTGTGGCAACCTTGCTCTACCAAAGAATAACAATGCCAAACCGAACTTACTTTATACCAAGCTTCTACCAAGGGAGCATACCCATAAGGCGTCCAACTCCTCTCACAAGGCATCCAACTCATCTCATAGGAATCCAACTCGCCTCATAAGCATCCAACTCAGGGCCCCTCTGCTGGACCAAACTCGCATCTACGATGCTCAACTCTCCTCAGATTTAGGCACTCGAAGGTAGTTGACCGCACTACCAACCACAAAGATCTCTTGGTCTTAACACTAGCGTGAGACTCACGAGGACTAACACTTACCAACTGACAACCTACGGACTTACTCAACCCCCAGTAACACTAGGAAGAGGCTTCGGCTCCTCTCGAACATCCTTTCGCTTGTAGTCCTTCGACTACCACTGAACTAGCCCTCTTGCATGACCTAAACAGGTGCAACTGCCATAAACGGATCCAAGGCTAAAGGAGTGCGCTGAACTATGGACGGCATAGAACCATCTGCTATACCCATGCCAAACTCAGGCCTGAACCAGACTTAGTGCCAAAGTGGCACACCAACCAATGCACCTCAAGTGCCACTACTACCAAATCCACAAGTTACTACAAATGGGGCCAGCAAGGTCACAACCTCAAGCGACAAAAACTCTGGCTAGGCATACAAGAGTTAAAACTCAAACAACCATGCCTATGGCATCTCATCAAACTGAAGTCTCACGGCCTACTCTTGCATCTCCACATGATGCTCAACAAACTCTGGCCTGCTCTCTCAACATGCAGCAGCTAGCTCCACTCTAGGAGCTCACCAAAAGAAGAGTGCTCAACTCTACTAAACCACTGAGGAAACCACCAACGGATCAAGTCCGATGGGAACACTGCTCGTTGCACCCTTAACCACAGGGTTCCAGCTTACTGGCTGCAAACAACAACACTTTACAAGAGCACAAAGATGCCTCATCAACCTCCACGAAGGCTACTAACTTTGCAGCCACTCTCTGGGCAATCAAACCATCTGCTAAGGCTCAAGATCAACACTTGAGCTACCCAGGCTAGTCCACACTGGAACCTGCTCCACAAGCATCAACATGAGCAAAGCCATAGCTAACTCCTCTCTTGGAGTGGTACTCCAAGGCAAATCACCTCCACCCTCTCACTAGGGGAAAACCAACAACTGGGCCACAAGTGGCCTACAAGAGTCTAATCTCTGCCTCCCCTGGAACGATTTCCCAGCGGCATCCAAATCTATCTGGATACCCCAACAAGCCACAACATACAACACACACTGTGGGAATTGGCATGATGGCGCTCTAAACCCAAACCAACAACGAGTCAGAACCTGCTCGTCTCCGCTCCACAACACTACACAAGGCATACACTAGAAGAAAAGTATTGTAAATTCTTAACCCTTTCTTTAAAACAGTAAACTTAGGCGTACCTGATGACTGTCAGAGTGCTGATGATCATGGAAAAACGACCTACAACAAAAGGTCGATCTCACGAATCTATGACTCAGAGCTCGATACCAACTGTAAAGACCCGACCCGAATGGGGTTCTAAAATAGGCCTTTACCTCAATGCATGCATTCAAAGCTAAAATCAAAATGCAAAATGGTGTTTCGGATTCCAATTAAAACTAAAACATAAACATCAATTTAAAAGTCAACATAAAATTCCTGAAACCTGTCCCTGTTTCCAAGCACCTGTTCCAAGACAAATACATTTCCAAAACTCACTCTGATCGAGATTTATTTAAAACATTCAAACTTTCCAATAGTTACAACAATGCTAGAATCTCAAATACATTCTAGAAAAAACAACCTAGGGCTCAGTGCCCAACTACATGCATTCGAGAGGTCATTTAAAACATCAAAACATAAATACAAGACTCGTGAGTTTGAACAACGGGTTTCCATGATCACGCCTCCTCCTCCAAACCATCATGTCCCGCACCATGGTTACTGTGGAAAACCACAAAATAAGGGTGAGTAACGAATTACTCAGTAAGAATCCCCAACCGGGGTACAATACGAAAACATCTCATTTAGCACACCAACATGCAACCATACAATGACTTAGAGCAAAACGGTAGGTTTAGGCTTTGTGCTAAAACTGGAGCTAGCCTATCAAGGGCTTTCAACTACAGCCTATCCTAGGTTCTACACCTGGATGCCCATCGGAGTCTTACACAACCTAGGATACAATGACACAATGATGCCCATCGGGGACTTACCCACAAGGATGCCCATCGGGGTCTTACACCTCTAAACAATGATGCCCATCGGGGTCTTACACATACGGATGCCCATCGGGGTCTTACACCTCTAGCTATCAATGCTGCCCAACGGGGTTTTACACATCTAGGATGCCCATCGGGGTCTTACACATACGGATGCCCATCGGGGTCTTACACCTCAATCAATGATGCCCATCGGGGTCTTACACATACGGATGCCCATCGGGGTTTTACACCTACGGATGCCCATCGGGGTCTTACACCTCTAGCTATCAATGCTACCCAACGGGGTCTTACACATCTAGGATGCCCATCGGAGTCTTACACCAGCTAGGATCACAAAGATGCCCATCGGGGTCTTACACATACGGATGCCCATCGGGGTCTTACACCTCAAGGGAACAGTGCAGTGCCCATCGGGGACTTACCTACATTATGGATCACCTGCCTAGCACTAACATGGAACTATCAGAATATAACAGGAACAAGAATATGCCAAGATAAAAGACCCTAGCCTGTAACTAATATAACAGAAACTCCAGTACAATACAAACTTGGAAGCAAGAGAAAACATGTAACCTATCCACTAGAATTTCATACAATCACAAGATATGGCATACTATCAATTATTCGCAGGGTCCACACAACCTCGGTAAGAAACCCTTACCTGGTCGGAAGGCAACAACACACAAGAAACCTAAGCTGCGATCGAACCCGAGCAACCTAAAGCGAACCTAACAAACACAACAATAATCACAATCCAAAGGCCTAAATATAATAAAACAAACAGGCTCGGCTCAGGAGCAACTCACGAGGCGCGCATGCGACATGCGAACGGCAGCGGCACGGCGAGGCACTTTGCGGCGCAGGGCGCGCCGGCCGGGCGCTGAGCTGCACGTTGGGGGCACGGCTGGGCGAGACGAGGCGCTCAGGCGTGAATGCGAACGCGCGGGCGAGATGTAGGGAGACGAGGGCGCGCGGGCGCGAGCTCGGCTAGGCGAAGGCTAAGGCGCGACCAGCTACAGGGACACGCTCGGGCTGGCGACGCGACAAGCTATAGGGCACGCTCGGGCTGGCGACGCGACGAGCTACAGGGACACACTCGGGCTAGGCGACGCGGATCTAGGCGGCGCTATGTCTGGGCGACGCGGATCTGGGCGGCGCTGAGTCTGGGCGACGCGGATCTGGGTGGAGCAACTGGCGCTGAGCGAGGCGACTCGGGCTCGGACGGGATGCGACACTGTGCGGCTAGGCTGGGCGACGCGGATCTGGGCGAGCAGGGGCTGGGCGAGCTGGGTGGCTAGGGCGAGCAGGGCTCGAGCTGGGGAGCAAGGGCTAGGCTCGGGGAGAGAGAGAGAGAGAGAGAGAGAGAGAGAGAGAGAGAGATAAAGAGAAAGAGAGAAAGAGAAAGGGGAAGAAAATGGGATTTTTTTCCTTTTTTTTTCTTTTCTCCATCCTTATCCAATTAAAATAGCCTTAAAATCCCTAAAATCCCATTCCCCGGCTTCCTCCATCGAGACCCGACGGAAGCAACCTTTTCCAATAAATAAAACTCATTCAAATCGAACTCCCAAATCAACACTAAGGGCAAGGGCTCAAATCCAAAAGGAAGCACTCAACCAACAATAACTTGCCAAAACCCAAACCACACTCGAACCTCCAAACGACTAGCCCAAACATCTCGGGACTCGCAACCAACAACAAACAAGCCTCAACAAAGGCAGGAGCTACCTTGAAGTCCTGGAAATCCACAAATCCTGCCCGGGGAGCCAAAAGACCAAAATACCCCTAAGGGCTAAACAACTCTAACGACCCAACCGAACAACCGAATCTTGAACCGAAGGCACCTCAAAAACTGGAATAGAAAACTGGGCTGTTACAGAACTGGCAAAGACTCACCATCAAATGCCAACAGAGGGGCAAGTCCCAAAACTCTGGAAACAGGAAAAACATCCTACAGGGCACAAACCACTCGCTCCACGAGCAAGGCTAGCTTCTAGCAACTCGAAAACCACACCTTGGTCAACACCAAGCACCAACTTGCCACCACACCAGAACCAACCCGGGTTTTACTTCAAACAAACTCTAGGCCTACCAAAACTGCCAGAAACTCACCCGAGGTCTACTGCCTACACGACTTTGACTTGCCAATTGAAACTCACTGCCTTGGTCTGACTGAGCTCTGGTGAGGCTCTCCACACCTAGGGTTTCGTTGGCAACCCTCAACACACACTGTCGACAAACGGCCTAACAGACAACTGCCTGAACAAACAACTCCTTTAACAGCATTGCAACTATGCTGGCCTACTCCAAACCTCGAAACCAAAAAGACCAGAACGCTACAGAATGTGTCATCCTCCTACTCAAAGCATCATCCACATCGTAGCTTCCACCCAGGGTAAGGATTCCGAACAACACCCTTAGTAACTACGGTCAGATACTACGTGGCTTCGCCACAATTACCATTTGTTCAGTACCACCTGAACTCCAACCATGAACAACAAGAGGTTCCACCAACCAGGTTAGGTCCGACATAACAAAACTTGCCTAAGCAACAACCCGACTATAAACACAGTATCCTTACAACCTCAAATAAGGCCTTTCGACCTCCACCTGGCCCAACTTCTCAAAGAACTGAGCACTAGTCCTTCAATGCAAACCCTACATGGTTTCCAAAAGTCTCGCCACCAAAACGAACTACACAAAAGCACACTTGTGTGCACAACTCCCAACCTTCCTCTAGAGATCCAAGCCTAAAAGGCCCTTTCAAAAAAGGCAACAACTAACTCCCGATAGAAATACAGTCCACCAAAGGAACACCAAGAGTTCCATCCTCACACAATATTCGAAGCTGTGGCAACCTTGCTCTACTAAAGCACAACAATGCCAAACCGAACTTACCTCATACCAACGTCTCTACTAACTGTGCTTTACTCATAAGGCATCCAACTCATGGCCTCTCTTCTGGACCAAACTCGCATCTACGATGCTCAACTCTACTCAGATTTAGGCACTCGAAGATAGTCGACAGCACTACCAACCACATAGGACTCTTGGCCTCAGCACTAGAGTGAAACTCACACGCGCTAACACTTATCAACCTTCAACCTGCTGACGTACTCAACCCCCGGTAACACTGGGAAGAGGCTCCGGCTCCTCCCTCACGACCTTTCACTTGTAGTCCTACGACTACCACTCAACTAGTCCTCTTGCACGACCTAAGCAGGTGCAACTGCCAGAAACGAATACCATGACTAAAGGAATGTGCTGAACTTCGGACGGGTTATAGAACCATCTGTTCTACCCGTGCCAAACTCAGGCCTGCACCAGACTTAGTGCCCAACTGGCACACCTACCAATGCACCTCAAGTGCCACAACCACCAAATTCTACATCTTACTACAAATAGGGCCAGCAAGGTCACAACTTCATGTGACGAAAACTCTGGCTAGGCATACAAGAGCTCAAAACTCAAACAACCCTGTCTATGGCATCTCATCTAACTGAAGCCACACGGCCTACTCTTGCATCTCCACTTGATGCTCAACAGAACTCCGACCGGCTCTATCAACATGCAGCAACTAGCTCTACTCTAGGAGCTCACCATAAGAAGAGTGCTCAACTCTACTATACAACTAGGGAAACCACCAACGGATCAAGTCCGATGGGTACACTGCTCGCTGCACCCTTAACCACAGGGTTTTGACTTACTGGCTGCAAAACATCAACAATTTGCAAGAGAACAAAGATGTCTCTACTTCCTCCTCGAAGGCTACTAACTCTACAGCCACTCGCTGGGCAACCAAACAATCTACTAAGGTTCAAGATTAACACTTGAACTACCCAGGCTAGTCCACACTAGAACTTGCTCCTACTAGCAACAACATGAGCAAAGCCAAAGCTAATTCGGCTCCTGGAGTGGTACTCCGAGGCAAATCACCTCCACCCTCTCTCTAGGGAAAAACTAACAACTGGGCCACAAGTGGCCTACGAGAGTCTAATCTCTACCTCCGCCCGGGACGATGTCCCTGCGGTATCTGAGTCTATCTGGATACTCTGACTCGCTGCTATCATACTCTTACACTGCGGATAGTTGGCATGATGGTGCTCTGGACCCAAACCAACAACGAGTCAGAACCTGCTCTTCTCCGCCCTACTTTGCTAAAAAAATAGTCATACCCTAGATGTAAAATGTATTGTAAATTCTTAACCCTTTTTAAAACTGTAAACTTAGGCATACCTGATGAATGTCGAAGTGCTGATGATCATGGAAAAATGACCTACAACAAAAGGTCGGTCTACAGAATCTATGACTCTGACCTCTGATACCAACTGTAAAGACCCGACCCGAATGGGGTCCTAAACTAGGCCTTTACCTCAATGCATGCTTTAAAAACATAGAAACAATATGGAGGATTGTATTCCTGATTCTGAATGAAAACTAAAACATATAAACATCCATTTTAAAAGTCAAACATTTAATTCCTGAAACCTGTCCGTGTTTCCAAGTACCTGTTCCAAGCCAAATACATTTACAAAACATGCTCTGATCAGAGACTTATTCAAATCATTCAAAACTTCAAATGGTTTACAGCAGTGTCAGAATCCAGAAAACAATCATAAAACACCCTAAGGGCTCCATGCCCAACTACATGCATTCAGAAGATAATACAAACATAAGAAACATAAACATAAGACTCAGAGTAAAACAGCTGGTTTCCATGATCAGCAGCTCCTCTTTCAGCCATCCTGTCTCGAACCATGGTTACCTGTGGAAAACAACATAATAAGGGTGAGTAACGAATTACCACATAAGAATCCCCAACCGGGGTACAATACGATAAAAACTGGTCATCTACCAGAAAGTATGCAAGCTATGAATAGAAACACAGAAGAGAGCACTTTACTTTAATCCACATATAAACCTCGGATGCCATCTCAAGGTCTTACTCCAGAAAACTACCACGCGATACGATCATCATGCATGCGAGAAACTAGTCCGGCCTCAACCTTCCCTCGGCGTCATGAAAGGTGCACTGAACTAAGATCCCGAGGAGCTCTCCAGTCGGCGCTGTAATGAGTGTGAGCGCACACCGCATGCTGTTGCAAACCTGGGGGGTGCTAGGTCTAAAGCAAGCTGCCCTGGTCCAGTACTCATGCCTAACAAATCTCTGGATCGGTGTCACTGAACATAGTGGTGTGAGACCAGGACACTATGACTATGTCAGCCTATACCACCGCACCTGAAGCTAAGGAACTGGTCGTGGTAGGCTTACACCAGGAAACGGTCCTTGCCCTATCAGGTGGTAATCAAGGGCTACGGCCGACATGCTAAGGACGTGTCTACTGCCGGGGACAAGGCAATGCCTCGTCATTCCCCCGACCGTTGGGGCATTTAACAGTCTGCCACCCTCACCCAAGATTGCACTGGGCTGCCGTTAGGGTTAGCTAAACCCTAACGACGGATCAGGGACGGAGTACTGCCTAGTACGTCCCTGCCACAGATGCAAGTTACGTTATTCATCCTCGCCCGGATGATGCTACCTATCATATTTCTAAACTATAAACAGTTACAACAAACAATCCAATACGTGCTCAGCAGAGACAATGAACCTAGCATGATACTACTAAGCAAGAACTGATAACGAGCATGCCAGAACAGAATAACCTAGCATGGAACTAACATGAGAAACAACACGAGAATCATGCCAGTCGGAATTCAGAACAAAGCACCTATCCACTAAACATGATGATAAACATAAACAAGCACACAAACAGCAATCACATAATATATCGCAGGGCCCACATAACTCAGGTAAGAAATCCTTACCTTGGTCGGAAGGCAACTACACACAAAGATCCTATGCTACGATCGACCCCGAGCTAGCTAACGGGACCTAACAAGCAACAACAATTATCACAATCTATAGGACTAAAATAATAAAACAAACATGGCTCAGCTCGGGAGCAACTCACATGGCACTACCATTGCGCGGACGACGACGAAGTTGCACGGTCGGCCCGCGCACTGCTGGCGTGCTGGCGTCTTTGGTCGCACGCAGCGCGACGACGAGACGACGCGCACAGAGGCCGGGTTGCGCGTGGACGGGCGACGATGCTGACGCTGGGCTGCGCGCGGACGGGCGACGACGGTGGCGCGCTGGCGCTAGGAAGCGACACGACGGGCGAAATGACACGATGCGGCAGCTGGGCTGCGATGCGGTGCAGCTTGGGCGTCTGGGCGTGCGACGGCTGTGCGATGCGCTGCTGGGCATCTGGGCGATGCGATCCAGCTGTTCGATGGGCAGGGGCTGGACGCTGGGCTGCTCGGCTAGCTGCAACAA
Source organism: Sicyos edulis (assembly GCA_036507275.1). NCBI lineage: Eukaryota > Viridiplantae > Streptophyta > Magnoliopsida > Cucurbitales > Cucurbitaceae > Sicyos > Sicyos edulis. The sequence goes on from CM071847.1 coordinate 20,992,729, forward strand.
CACCAAAACTCACCTCTTCTTCTCTCGGCCAGCAAGAACACACCAAACGAAAGAGAAGAAGGGATCGAGAACCCTTACCCAGGACGACATTAGATCGAGAAGAAGACACACGCAAGAAGCTTGGGAGAGAAAGGGTTGGGCGGCTAGGGGATTTGGTGAAGCAAAGAACAAAAACCTATTTTCTCTTCATTTAATCAAACACACCAAAATCCAAAAAACCCATAGCTAACCAAGACATACCACGGAATGAGCATCAATATCGACTAGTGGCACAACATCACTCCCCTGACTCTTCGGCAACCAGGGTTCGAAACCCAACAACACGTTTAATTCCCTAATTTATTTTTGAATCTCTCCAATCCCAAACACTTCCACAAAGCAACAAAACCCTACATACGACCATCCAATAATATTAGCAGCTAAAAAAGACAGAAACGGCCCTGACGCCCCGACCAAATTACCAAAATACCCTTAGGGCATACCTGGGAGACCGGGATGAAAACCTGGGCCGTTATAGAGAGGTTCAAGGTAGGTGTTTGTTTGATTTTGCTTGCTTGGAGAGTAGATCTAACTGAGAACCACCATTGTGTATGTGTTCTAACCAAGCTCTTCCTTGTTGTTGTTGCATAGCCTAGTCGAGATCTCCCTTGATTGTGCAACATCTCCTCGGCCGAAATCCTTAAGGTGAGTGTGCTTGTATCTATGCTCTTGTTTGTGTTGTTCAAATGGTTGAAGATTGATTTTCTCAACTTTTCATCTTGATTGTGCAAGTTGAAGCCTAGCCGAATTCCAAGGTTGTGTTGTTGGAGGAGCTAGCCGAGATCTCTTGTGTCCCCTCCTTGGCAGAGACTACAAGGTGAGCTAGTGTGTTGTTGATATTTTTTTTCGCCCTAAAGATCCTTGGTGGCCGAGAGCACCATGCGGAGGATTGTGTTTGTGTGTTGAGTGTAGGAAAATCTAACCTATGCTTGGTGTGTGTTCTTTGTCCTAGCCGAGAGTGAAGTGGGAAGAGCTTGAAATTCCTCTTGTGTGTTGTTGGAATCCCTTGGCCGAGACCACTCTTGGAGGTTGGAGTCTTACTCGGGTCTCGGTAAAGCCCTATTTCCTGGTTGTTTGGTTGCTTGGTTTGTTATGGTTTGGTTTATAGACTTTTTTGGGTTTGGATTCTACTGTTGATAGGTAAGGGTTCCTTGCCGGGGTTGTGTGGGCCCTACGCACTGCATTGATATCTCCTGGTTGTATGTTGTATTTTGAATTGTTAGTGGATAGGCTTCTGCAGGTTGCCTGAGATATAACTGCTAGTGTTAGGTTTCCTTGCAGGTACCCTAGAGGATGGTTGCACTTGAACATGCCTGTACTGTTTATTCCCTGTTGCTTGTAATCTGGATTGTATGATGTGTATGCCTTGCTGAATATGTATGATAAGCATATTGTATTTAGGTTCCTTGATTTACTGCTAGGGTGTTGGCATGTACATTCTTGTTTTCCTGCCACTGTTCTCTTCTGTTTATTGACTGCCTATCTAAATGCATTTATTCTAGTATCTGAATGCATTTATTCTAGTATCCTGGATTTGTTGCTGATATACTCTATAGATCGAGGTTGCTTAAAGTGTTAGGGTCCGTAGGAAGTCCCAAGTGTTAGTTGAGTTGCTTACTGGCTAGGTTTGTTCAGGACTGCCCAGAGTGTTGCCGTTCAGGACTAGCCCAGTGTGTGTTGTCCCTTGCTTGCCTAGTGTGTGCTGCCTAGATTCATGATTGGCCCAGTGTGTTGCTGATCCTGGGTTAGCCCAATTTGTTGCTGTAAGGACCCGACCCGAGAAACGGTCTCTAACCTAGATCCTTAACTTAGCATGCATGATTAAGAATGTAAAATCACCATTCAGAGTACCAAATTTAAAACTTTTCAATCAACACATTTAAAACAAACCAAAAATCCAGTAAGTAAAATCAACAAGTAAGTGACTGATCAATACTTTCTTAAAAGAAAACCAAGAAAACGGTTCGAGAAATATTAAACAGTTTTTTGTTGAGTGCTTTCCTAGGGACTCAAGTCCCACTACATGCTAAATCATAAAAACAATAAAAGAAACGTGCAACTTAGAGTTCAGCTATCCATGATCATCCAGCAGCCTCCTCCTAGCCATCCAGTGTAACGACCCAGGTTTTTCTTCCCGGTCTTCCAGGTATGCCCTAGGGGTAATTTGGTAATTTGGTCGGGCCGTCAGGGTCGTTTGTGTCTTTTCCAGTTACTAAAATTATTGGATGGTTTTTGTAGGTTTTTGGAGGGGTTTGAGGTTTGGTTTGAGCAAGGTTTGATGCAAAAGTAAAAATAAAGGAAATTGTCTTTGCAGTAGGGTTTGAACCCGGTCTCCGGGGAAGCTTGTAGAGAGGTGTGCCAATTGAGCCATTAGGTGCTCTTGTTGCTCTTTCGCATCACTTCTTAGTTAACCTTGGATTTTGGAGTTTTGGTGCATTTGGTTAAATGAAATAGTATTAGGTTATTCCATCTTCTTCTCCAAAACACCTCTTGGCCGCCCAAGCTCTCCATCTCCATAGCCTTGCCGATTCTTCATCCTTGCATCTCCTTGGGTTCGATCATCATCATTCCGGGTAGGTATTGATCTTCTTCTTCTTCTTCTCATCCGTTTGGTGTGCGTTTGGCCAAGTGAAAAGAGGTGTGTTGTGTGTGTTGTGTTGATTGCACCACCGAGTGTAGCCGAGCCAAGACTGAATCGCCCGATCGATCGCCGCGACGCCAGATCTGTCCCAGCGGCCTTGCTCGCTCGCCCAGCCCGACAGACGCCCACGCCGTCGCCGCGACGCCCAACGATCGCTCGCCACGCCCAGATCGTCCCAGCAAGCCTTGCGTCGCTTCGCCCAGAAAGACAGATCGCCGATCGCTTCGCCGCGCCAGAGGTCCTCGCGCCGCCGCCCGCGTCAGCCAAGGCCCGTCGCCCATCGCGCGCCGCCCTCGCGCGTGTCGCTTGCGCGACCGCTCGCCCGCTCGCCGCGCCGACGTTCGCCGCGCGCTCGTCCTGCCGCCGCTCGCCGTGTCCGCATCGCACGCCAGCGCGCCAAGGCGCTTCACCTGACGCTTCGCCGCGCTCGCGCTCGCGCGCGTCGTCTGCAAGGTCTGGCATGCGCGTCGTCGTGCGTGCGTGCCAGCGGCGGTAGCCAGCGTCCTTGCCGTGCCGGCTCGCCAAGCAGACCCCAAGCTCGTGTCGTCGCGCGCGTGAGTTCCCTTTGAGCCGAGCTTGCTGTTCTATTGTTGTTTAGATATTTTAGATGCTGATTATTGTTGGTTTGCTAGGTTCCCGCCGCTAGCTCGGGATTGTTCATGACTTAGGATTTGTGTGTAGAAGTCTTCCGCCAAGGTAAGGATTTCTTCACCGGGGTTGTGTGGACCTCTGCGGTATATTTGTGATTGTTGTTTTGTATGCTCGTGTATGATTACTAGCATGTTTATCTCTAGGTGCTCGTTTCAATTTCTGGTGGCATGAACTCTTGTATTGTTTCTCATGTTAGCCCATGCTAGGTTGTTCCATTCTCGCATGTTCGATATCTGTTCTTCTTTGCGCGTAGTATCATGCTAGGTTCTTTGTATCCGATGAGCACGTATTGGATCGCATTGATTGAATCGTTATTATTGTTAAGGTTTAGAATTGAGGTAGATAGAATCATCCGGGCCGATGCATAAAGTATCTTGCATCTATGGCAAGGGCGTTCGAGACAGTTCTCGCCTTGGACCCCGTGAGGGATTAGCTATCCCAACCGTAGGCCCCGCAATCTTGGGTGAGGGTGGCGGATCGTTAAATGCCCCAACGGTCGGGATGATGACTTGGCATTGCCTCGCCCCCGGCGGCGATCGGCACGTCCTCGGCGTGTTCGGCCGTAGCCCTTGATTGCCACTGTTAGGGCAAGGACCGCTTCTGGTGTAAGCCTACCACGACCGGTTCCTTAGCCTCGGTGCGGTGGTGGTACAGGTGACATAGTTCACGTGTCCGTGTCTCACACCCTATGTCGGTGACACCGATCCGGAGATTTAGTTAGGCATGGTGATCGAACTCGCGGCGACTTGCCACTAGACCCGGCACCCCGAGTTTGCGGTAGCATGCGGTGCGCGCTTACGCTCATTACAGCGCCGGTCGAGAGAGCTCCTCGGGATCTTGAGCTAGTGCACCTTTCGTATCGGCGATGAGAGAGCCGAGGCCGGGACTTGTTCCCGTAGCGCGCGTATAGTGTGTTGTGGTATTTTTCCTGACTAAGACCACGAGATGGCATCCGAGGTCCAAGTGTGGACTTAGCTATGTGCTCCGCTCTGTGTTTGTACTCATAGCTTGCATACATTCTTCTAGATGATCATGTATATCGTATTGTACCCGGTTGGGGATTCTTCTTTGGGTAATTCGTTACTCACCCTTATTCTCGTGGTTTTCCACGGGTAATCAAGGCGGGAGACAGGATGGCGATGGAGGAGCCGTGATCATGGAATCCTGCTTTGTCATCTCTGATTATTCTATTTTATTTATCATGACTCTTGACTTTTGTTATTTCCCTGAATGCATGTAGACGGACACAGAGCCCCGTGGATGTTTTCTTACGTTTATGGATTCCAAAGATATTTGTACTTGTGGATTATTTTAATGGTTTAAATAAATCTCTGATCGAGTATGCTTTTAGAAATGTATGTTTTGGTTGTTGAATGTTTCTGTTTTTACTTGGGATCCGAAATGTATTTTTCTTAATATCTTTTATTTTCACTACATGCATTGGGGTAAAGGCCCATTTAGAGCCCCTTTTGGGTCGGGTCTTTACATCCAGCCTCTGTCCCAAGTTACCTGGTGGAAAACCACAGAAAATAAGGGTGAGCAACGAGTTACTCAGTAAGAATCCCCAACCGGGGTACAATACGAAAACATCTCATTTAGCACACTGACATGCAACCATACAATGACTTAGAGCAAACGGTTGGTTTAGGCTATGAGCTACTCCTAGAGCGAGCCTATTCAATGGCTTACATCTACAGCCTATCCTAGGTTCTACACCTGGATGCCCTTCGGAGTCTTACACAACCTAGGACTCAGTGATGCCCATCGGGGACTTATACACAAGGATGCCCATCAGGGTCTTACACCTCCAATCAATGATGCCCATCGGGGTCTTACACATCTAGGATGCCCATCGGGGTCTTACACCTCCAATCAATGATGCCCATCGGGGTCTTACACCTCCAATCAATGATGCCCATCGGGGTTTTACACATCTAGGATGCCCATCAAGGTCTTAAACCTCCAATCAATTATGCCGATCGGGGTCTTACACTGTAACGACCCAGTTTTCTATTCCTATTTTCCAGGTGCCTTCGGTTCAAGATTCGGTTGTTCGGTTGGGCCGTTAGAGCTGTTTTAACCCTTAGGGGTATTTTGGTCTTTTGGCTCCCCAGGCAGGATTTATGGATTTGTAGGATTCCAAGGTAGCTCCTGCCTTTGTCGAGGCTTGATTGATTGTTGGTTGCAAGACCCAAGATGTTTGGGCTAGTCGTTTGGAAGTTCGGAAGTGGTTTGGGTTTTGGCAAAGTTATTGTTGTTTGAGTGCTTCCTTTGGGATTTGAGCCCTTGCCCTTAATGTTCATTTGGGAGTTTGATTTTAAGTGAGTTTTATTTATTGGGAAAGATTGCTTCAGCCAGGTCTCGAAGGAGGAAGCCGTGGAATGGGATTTTAGGTCTTTGAGGCTTATTTAAAATAAGATAAGGATGGTCAAAATAGGAAAAAATCCCATTTCTTCCCCTTTTTGTTTCTCTCTCTCTCTCTCTCTCCCCCGAGCCCCAGCCCCTGCTCGCCCAACCTAGCCCCCGCTCACCTGCCCTCACCCACCTCGCCAGCCGCCTTGCCCACTCGAGCGCCTGTTCGCCACCCTAGCGCCGCATCACCACACAAAGGTCGCGTCGCTCATCCCCGCACCAGGCCACTCCGCGCAAGATCTCCCAGACCCAGCGCCGCCCAGATCCGAGTCGCCCAGCCCTGCCCTGTGTCGAGCCGCTCGTTCCCGTGCGCGTCCCTGTACCTCATCGCGTCGCCCAGCCCGAGCGCGTTCTCTTTAGCCCAGATGTGTCTCCCGCGCGCCTTTTTCAGTGTCGAGCTCGCGCGCGCCGCCATGCGCCCTTGTCTCCTCTGCGCAGCTCGTCAGCGTGCGGCTCGCGCCCAACATCCGTGCAAGCGCCCAGCGCCAGCGACCTGCGCCCATTAGCTCCGATGCCCGCACCTCGCGCATTGCGCCTTTCGTCTGTCACGTCGGTGTGCGCGTGAGTTGCTCCCGAGCCGAGCCCTATTTATTTTATTATATATTAGGCCAATGGATTGTGATTATTGTTGTGTTTGTTAGGTTCGCTTTAGGTTGCTCGGGTTCGATCGCAACTTAGGTTTCTTGTGTGTAGTTGCCTTCCGACTAGGTAAGGATTTCTTACCGGAGTTGTGTGGGTCCTGCGATATTCTATGTGATTGCTGATTGTATGCTTGTTTGTGTTTATCAACATGTTTAGTGTTAGGTGCTCTGTTCTGAATTCCCGACTGGCATGATTTCCTATGTTGTTTCTCATATTAGTCCATGCTAGGTTGTTCTGTTCTGGCATGCTCGTTATATGTTCTTGCTTCGTAGTATCATGCTAGGTTCATTGTATCCTTTGAGCACGTATTGGATTGTATTGGATTGTTTGCTGTTGATATTATAGGTTAGAGTTCAGGTAGATAGCATCATTCGGGCCCAGATGCATAAAGTACCTTGCATCCACGGCAGGGACGTACGAGACAGTTCTCCGTCCCTAGACCCCGTTAGGGATTAGCTAACCCTACTGGTAGGCCCTGCAATCTTGGGTGAGGGTGGCAGTCTGTTAATGCCCCAACGGTCGGGATGATGACTTGGCATTGCCTTGTCCCCCCGACACCGCACGCGTCGTCGGCATGTTTCGCAGAGAGCCCTTGATTGCCACCTGATAGGGCAAGGACGGCTTCCTGGTGTAAGCCTACCACGACCGTTTCCTAAGCCTCAGGTGCGGTGGTTCAGGCTGACACAGTTCACGTGTCCATGTCTCACACCCCTATGTCAGTGGTACCGATCCAGAGATTTAGTTAGGCATGGTGACTGGACCTGGGCAGCTTGCCACTAGACCCGGCACCCCCAGAGTCTGAAGTAGCATGCGGTGCGCACTTACGCTTATTACAGCGCCGATTGGAGAGCTCCTCGGGATTGTGAGCCAGTGCACCTTTCATATCGACAGTAGACAGGCTGAGGCCGGGACTTGTTTCTCGTATAGGGCGTATTGTGTGGTGATTATTCCAAACTAAGACCTTGAGTTGGCATCCGATGTTTATGTGTGGATTTAAGCTATGTGCTCTATTCTGTGTTTATATTCATTGCTTGCATACCTTTCTGCTAGATGACCTTGTAAATCGTATTGTACCCCGGTTGGGGATTCTTACTGAGTAATTCGTTACTCACCCTTATTTTGTGGTTTTCCACAGATAACCATGGTGCGAGACAGGATGGCTGGAGGAGGAGCTGTGATCATGGAACCCGTTGTTTTGAACTCTGAGTCTTGTATTTATATATTTATGTTTTAAATGTCCTCTGAATGCATGTAGTTGGGCACGGAGCCCTAGGTTGTTTTCTGACTGTATTTCTGCTGTAACTATTGGAAAGTTTTGAATGTTTGAAATAAATCTTTGATCAGAGTGAGTTTTGGAAATGTATTTGTCTTGGAACAGGTGCTTGGAAACAGGGACAGGTTTCAGGAAATTATGTTGACTTTTAAATGGATGTTTTATGTTTTAGATTTTTTACTTAGAATCCGAAACACCATTTTGCATATTTACTGTAGCTATGAATGCATGCATTGAGGTAAAGACCTATTTTAGAACCCCATTCGGGTCGGGTCTTTACATACACCTCCAATCAATGATGCCCATCGGGGTCTTACACATCTAGGATTCCCATTGGGGTCTTACACCTCCAATCAATGATGCCCATCGGGGTCTTACACATCTAGGATGCCCATCGGGGTCTTACACCTCCAATCAATGATGCCCATCGGGGTCTTAAACATCTAGGATGCCCATCGGGGTCTTACACATCTAGGATGCCCATCGGGGTCTTACACATCTAGGATGCCCATCAAGGTCTTACACCTCCAATCAATGATGCCCATCGGGGTCTTACCCAAGCGGAACCTAAACTAGTTACCCCTACAATCTTCTACACTATACATCACCTGCCTATCTTTAGCATGGAACTAACAGATTAAAACAGGACAAGGTTATGCTAAGATAAGGAAACCCCTAGCATGAACCTAATATAATATAACAGGAAAACATGCACAACACATGTATAGACCAGACCTGGAATACGGTCCTAAACCTAGGTCCTAACTCAGCATGCAAGTTAAATATTTCAACAAGCGGTTTAGTGCTCATATTTAACACTTTTTCAAAACATTTGGAAACGGGGAACACTTAAAACATAACCAACAATTTTCATAAAGAAAATCCAATCAAGGTAAAATAAGCCTGGCCAGTATTTATAAAAGATCATTCAAAACAGTTTAAACAACTTTAACATCATTCCCCTAGGACTCCTGTCCATCTACATGCTGAATAAATAAATGCAAACAATAAACGACAGAGTGCCGGCAGCCCCCCATGATCAAACAGCTCCCTCCGCTAGCCATCCTGGTGCTGTCCCAAGTTACCTGGTGGAAAAACCATAGAAATAAGGGTGAGTATAAACATACTAAGTAAGAATCCCCAACCGGGGTACAATACGATACATCAGTCATCTAGCACCCTAGTGTACATGCAAATAGAACAATGACTTAGAGCAAAACGGTTGAATTAGGCTATGAGCTACTCCTAGAGCGAGCCTATTCAAGGGTTTACATCTACAGCCTATCCTAGGTTCTACACTTGGATGCCCTTCGGGGTCATACACAACCTAGGACTCAGTGATGCCCATCGGGGACTTACACACCTAGGAAGCCCATCAGGGTCTTACAACTCCAACTCAGTGATGCCCACCGGGGACTTACACACCTAGGATGCCCATCGGGGTCTTACACCTCCAACTCAGTGATGCCCATCGGGGACTTACACACCTAGGATGCCCATCGGGTCTTACACCTCCAACTCGGTGATGCCCATCGGGACTTACACACCTAGGATGCCCATCGGGTCTTACACCTCCAACTCGGTGATGCCCATCGTGACTTACACACCTAGGATGTCCATCGGGTCTTACACCTCCAACTCAGTGATGCCCATCGGGGACTTACACACCTAGGATGCCCATCGGGGTCTTACACCTCCAACTCAGTGATGCCCATCGGGGACTTACACACCTAGGATGCCCATCAGGGTGTAATAGCCCAGTTTCCTATTCTAGTTTACGAGGTGCCTTCGGGTCAAGATTCGGTTGTTTGGTTGGGTTTTAGAGCCGTTTGGACCCTTGGGGGTATTTTGGTCTTTTGGCTCTTCGGGCATGATTTGTGGTTTTCAGGGCTTCGAGGTAGCTCCTGCCTTTGTCGAGGCTTGTTTGTTGGTGGCTGCGAGTCCCGTGGTGTTTGGACTAGTCGGTTGGATGCTCGGTTGTGGTTTGGGCTTTGGCAAAGTGATGGTTTGTTGGGTGTTTCCTTTGGGATTCGAGCCTGAGCCCTTAGTGTTGCTTTGGGAGTTGGATTTAAGTGAGTTTGATTTATTGGAAAAGATTGCTTCGGTCGGGTCTCGAAGGAGGAATCCGGGAAATGGGATTTTAAGGTTAAAAGTGGATAAGGTTGGATTTTTGGATAAAATCCCTTTTTTCCTTTTTATTTCCCATTTTCCTTTTATTTTCCAAATTCATTTTCTTTTCTTTTTATTTTTCTCTTTTCTCTCTCTCTCTCTCCCCGAGCAGCCCCTTGGCTCGCCCAGCCCTAGCCCGAGCAGCCCCTTGGCTCGTCCAAGCCCAGCCAGCCCGAGCCCCTGCTCCCCCGAACTAGCCCAGCCTCAGCTCGCCCGCGCTGTGCCAGCCTCGCCCAGCCCGAGCCCCTGCCTCGCGCAGTGTCGCCCAGCTCACCCGAGCAGTGCCCTCGCTCGTGTCGCACGCCCTCGCCCAGGTCGTCGCGCCGCCCCGAGCGGCCCGCCTACGCCTGCGCCTCCACAGATCAGTGCGCGCCGAAGTGCGCCTTTGTCTTGCCGCGCATAGTGCCGCGTCGCGTCACCCATGTTGTCGCGCGTCCCAGCACCAGATCGCGCGCCCCCGTTTGTGCCGCGCATAGTGCCGAGCGTCATCGTTTGTGCCGAGCAAGCGCGCGCGCCAGCGCGCGCCATGTCGCCAGCGCTGCTGCATGTCACCAGCCCAAATACCGTGCCCGGCCAGCGCCAGGCAGCCCACATGGCTGCGCTTAGTCTGCTGCAACCGCTCGTTCACAGCGTGTCAGCCGCGCCTCGTGAGTTGTTCCCGAGCGGATCCCTGTTTATTTTATTTTTATTTAGGGCTATTTTATGATTATTGATGTGTTTGTTTGGCTCGATATAGGTTGCTCGGATTCGATCGCAGTTATTTTATTGTGTGTTGTTGCCTTCCGACCAGGGAAGGATTTCTTACCGAAGTTGTGTGGTGTAACGGCCCAGGTTTTCGTCCCAGTCTTCCAGGTATGCCCTAGGGGTATTTTAGTAATTTGGTCGGGCCGTCAGGGCCGTTTATGTCTTTTTTCCAGTTGCTAAAATTATTGGATGGATTTATGAAGGTTTGTGAGGCTTTGTGGTTTGGTTTGAGCATGGGTAGATGCAAAAGTAAAAATAAAGGAATTTGTGCTGCAGGAGGGGTTTGAACCCGGGTCTCCTGGGAAGCTTGTAGAGATGTGTGCCAATTGAGCCATTAGGTGCTCTTGTTGCTCTTTCTGCATCACATCTTAGTTAACCTTGGATCTTTGGTGTTTGGTGCATTTGGTTAAATGAAATAGAAATTAGGTTTGTTGTGTTTTCTTCCCCAAAAGAGTTGTGGCCGCCCAAGCTTTCTCCCAAGCTCTCCTTGCCGATTCTTCATCCTTGCAGCTCCCTTGGATCGTTCATCATTATTCCGGGTAAGTCTTCATCCTCTTCATCTTCTCGATTGGGTGTTCTTGTTGGCCAAGGTAAGGAGAAGAGCTTGTGTGTGTGTGTGTTTGTAGCAGTCGCCCAAAGATGCCCAGATCTCGCCAAAAGAAGCAAGCCCAGCCGCCCGGATCGCCCAAAGAAGAAGCCCAGATCGCCGGAGTCGCCCAGCTCCATCGCCCCTGCGGTGCCATCGAGCGGCTGTCGCTCGGCAGCAGAAAGAGCTGCAGAGACTCTCGACGGCCCTGTCGCGGCCAGCGCTTCGAAGAGACGCCAGATACCTGCCGCAGCCTCCAATGAGACGCCAGAGACAGCCTACGCAGCCAGCGCGGCAAAGAGATGCGCCTGCCGAGCCCTGCCTCAGCGGCAGGATCGCGCGTCGAGCGCTCGTCGGCCACCAAGCGCTTGTCGCCGCAGCCGCGCGCCGCGTCCGTCGTCCGTCGCTTCAGCTTGTCGCGCGCGTGGCGCATGCGCCAGCGGCCGTCGTCGTAGCAGCGCGCGCGCCAGCTCTACGCGCCCCTGCGCGCATCGCCAGCGCCGACCCCTGCGCCCGCCAGCGCCCATCAGCGCCAAAGCAGCCTTCGCCATGCCGCCGCTTCGTCCGCGTGTCGATCCGTGCGTGTGAGTGCCCTGTGCGAGCTCGCTTGTTTTTTATTATATTTTTAGGGCTATGATTGTGATTTCTATTGTGTTTGTTAGGTTCTCGTTAGCTAGCTCGGGATCGATCGCAGCGTAGGATTTTGTGTGTAGTTGCCCCGGCCAAGGTAAGGATTTCTTACCGGGAGTTGTGTGGACCCGCGATGTTCTATGTGATTGTTGTTTGTATGTTTGTTGTGATTATCAAGCATGTATAGTTTAGGTGCTCTGTTCAATTCCCGACTAGCATGACTTCGTATGTTGTTCTCTCATGTTAGCCCATGCTAGGTTGTTCCGTTCTAGCATGCTCATATCTGTTCTTGCTTCGTAGTACCATGCTAGGTTCGTTGTATCTGTTGAGCACGTTTTGGATTGTATTGGATTGTATGTTATTGATATGATAGGTTAAAGTGTAGGTAGGTAGCATCATCCGCGCTGATGCATAAAGTATCTTGCATCCATGGCGGGGGCCGTCGAGACGATTCTCCGTCCACGGACCCCGTTAGGGTTTAGCTAACCCGACCGGTAGGCCTGCAATCTTGGGTGAGGGTGGCGATCGTTAAATGCCCCAACGGTCGGGATGATGACTTGGCATCGCCTCGTCCCGACAATCGGCACGTCCTCGGCGTGTTCGGCGTAGCCCTTGATTGCCACTGTTAGGGCAAGGACCGCTTCGGTGTAAGCCTATCACGACCGGTTCCTTAGCCTCAGTGTGCGTGGTTCAGTGACATAGTTCACGTGTCCGTGTCTCACACCCCTATGTCGGTGACACCGATCCGAGATTTAGTTAGGCGTGGTGATCTGACATGGGCAACTTGCCACTAGACCCGGCACCCCCATAGTTCTGCAGTAGCACGCGGTGCATGCTTACACTCATTACAGCCGCCGGCCGGAGAGCTCCTCGGGATCTTGAGCTAGTGTACCTTTCGTGACGACGGCGGTGAGACAGTGAGGCCGAGACTTGGTTCTCGTATAGGGCGTATTGTGTGGTGTGGATTATTCCGACTAAGACCACGAGTTGGCATCCGAGGTCCAAGTGTGGACTTAAGCTATGTGCTCTATTCGTGTTTATATTCATAGCTTGCATACACTCATCTAGATGACCATGCGCATCGTGTATTGTACCGGTTGGGGATTCTTCTTGAGTAATTCGTTACTCACCCTTACTTATCTTCGAGTAACCACTACAGCAGGCGGGATGGATGAGGAAGGAGGAGCTGTGATCATGGGAACTTCTTTGTCGTCTCGACTTTTTATTTCTATGACTCTTGTCTTTCATTTTCCCCACTGAATGCATGTACGGGACACGAGCCCTAGGATGTTTTATGAATGATTTTGTGGATTCCCGCTTTATTGAATTTGAGAATGTTCCAAATGTTTTAATAAATCTCGATCGAGTGTACGTTTTGGAAATGTATTTGCCTTGAAACAGTTTCAAAAACTATATTGATTTCTGATTGAACCTTGATTGTTTGTTTTAATTGGGAATCTGAAAACTTATTTGCATATTGTCCTTTCCTTTGAATGCATGCATTGGGGTAAAGGCCTATTTAGAGCCCTTTTTGGGTGGGTCTTTCTGATTGGTATCGAGCTCGAGTCATAGACTTTGTAGACTGACCTTTTGTTGTAGGTCGTCTTTCCCATGATCACCGGCACTCAGACGGTCATCGTGCGCGCTAAGTTTTCTGTTTTAGAAAAGGGTTAAGAATTTACAATACCTTTCATCTAGTGTATGCCTTGTGTAGTGTTGTGGAGCGCGAGACGAGCGGTTACGACTCGTTGTTGGTTTGGGCTTAGTGAGCCATCATGCCAACTTTCTCAGCAGATCGCGGCGGCGGTTTGTTTGGCGGCTTGTTGAGGTATCCAGATAGATTTGGATGCCTGGAACATCGTTCGTTCAGGGAGGCGAGCTTAGACTCCGTTGGCCATTTGTGGCCCGATTCTTGCTTTTCCCCTAGTGAGAGGGTGGTGGTGCTTCGTGCGGTCGCCAAGATGTTGATCGCACCCGCAGGAGCGGGCGCTTGGCATGTCCGACCGAGGAGTTGGACCGATCGTGTTGATGTTGAGGCCGCGTCGGGTTGTTAGTTAGGCCCGCATGCCGATTTGGCCCCGCAGATTGAGTTGCCTAGAGGAGGGGGTAGAGGCTAGCGGCGCCTCGAGTGAGACTCCTTGAGCAGAGTGTGCTCGGCCATGAGAGATTTGATGGCGTGTCTTTAGCTATCGAGAGCGGAGACCCAGCGCGATTGTAGCGCGTAGTGTGAGGAGTCCCGGCACAGATAGCCCAAATGCGAGTTTGTTTCAAAGATTTTTCCCCAGTAGCTCTTGTAGCCCCGGAGGTTCCCGGGAGGGCATGATCAGCAGGTTTATTCAGATGAGTTTGTTGGCGTTGATGGAGACGCCCAGTTTGGCAAATGGATGCCTGTAGAGCTCGATGTTTTAGTAAGTCCTACTGCTAGTAGTAAAGTAGTTGGCGGTGTTTGAGTTTAGCATCCGTGTGTGGGATGCCTGCTGCTCGTGAGGCCGAGGTGTGCCGTTCTGTCTTTGTTTGGTTCATCAGATGGTGGTGGAAGTCCCTTGTGAGAGGTGGACTAGCAGAGTCTCCACCAGTCGCCCGATTGTTTGGCAAGTTGCCGTGTTAGTGGCTTGAGGCAGATGAAGGGTCATCTTTGCCCCTTGCGAGCCTCTTTGTTGTTTAACGACCCGACTTCCTCGGATGTGGATTTGGTAGTAGTAGCACTTGAGGTGCATTGGTTGGTGTGCCACTTTGGCACTAAGTCCGGTTCGAGCTTGAGCTTGGCTTGGGCATAGCGGATGGTTCTATGCCGTTCGGAGTTCAGCGTACTCCTTTAGCCTTGGATCTGTTTATGGCGGCGCTGCACCGTTTAGGTCGTGCGCGAGGGCTAGTTCGGTGGTAGTCGATGGACTACAAGCGAAAGGATGCTCGAGAGGAGCGGAGCCTCTTCCCAGTGTTTCCGGAGGTTGAGTAAGTCGGCGGTTTGCGGTTGGTAAATGTTGGTGCGCGTGAGTCTCGCGCTAGTGTTAAGGCCAAGAGATTTTCTTTGTGGTTGGTAGTGCGGTCAACTACCTTCGAGGGCCTAATCTGAGGAGAGTTGAGCATCGTATATGCGAGTTTGGTCCAGCGAGGGGATCCTGAGCCGGATGCCTATGAGGCGAGATGAGTGATGCCTTGCGAGAGGTTTTGGATGCCTTAGGGGTAAGCACCCTTGGTTGAGGCTTGGTACAAAGTAAGTTTGGTTTGGCATGATTATGCTTTGGTAGAGCAAGGTTGCCTCGGCTTCAAGTATCGTGTGGAGATGGAACTTTTGGTGTTCCTTGGGTGCTTGTATCTCTGCCAGAGCTAGTGTTGCTTTTTGGGAAAAGCGCTTGTTAGTCTTGGATCTCTAAAGGAAGGTTGAGAGTTGTGCACACAAGTGTGTTTTGTGTGGTTCGTTCCATGGCGAGAGTTTCAGATCCATGTAGGGTTTGCTTTGGGGATCTAGTGCTCGGTTCTGGAGAAGTTGGACTCGGATGGATGTTGTAAGGCTTTGGTTGAGGTGGTAAGGATACCGTGCTCGTGGTATCAAGTTGTTGCTTAGGCAAGATTTGTTAAGTTGGACCTAAGCTTGGTTGGTGGATCTTTTGTTGATCGTTGGTTGGAGTTCGATTGGAAACCGAACAAGAGCGATATTAGCTAAGCCGCGCGTGGTTTCGATCGTCATGGTGAGAGAGTTGTTCGGATCCTTCCTTGGATAGGAGTTATGTTGTGGTTAATGTCCGAGTAGGAAGATGACGCGTTCTCAGCGTTTGGGTCCCCAAGGTTCCCAAGGTGTTGGAGTTGGCCACATGGTTGGGATGCCGCAATTGGAGTTGTTGTTCGAGCGGTTTGTCCATTAGATCGTATCTTGGCGGTGTGTGTGTCGAGGGTTGCCGAAGAACCCTAGGTTGTGGAGCCTCTCCGAGCTCATCGAGCCCAGCTAGTGAGTTTCGATTGGCTAGCTGGGGCGTGTAGTTTGTAGCCTCGGTGGAGTTGCTAGCGATCTTGGTAGACTAGCAAGCTAGTGTTTATTTGGAGTAAAGTCCGGAGTGGTTTCGGTGTGGTGGCAAGTTGATGCTTGGTGTTGACCAAGGTGTGGATTGGAGTTGTTAGAGTTTAGTTTTGCTCGTGGGGGCGAGTGGTTTGTACCATGTTGGTTGTTTCTCCTGTTTCCGGGATGTTGAGTTGCCCCGTTTGGCATTTGGAGGTTCATGCGAGATGGACCCTTGTTGCGCCTCGTGAGATTAGATGTTGTTGCTCGGTGGAGCAAGACAAAGGTGCGTATGTGGAGTTCTCTGTCCGTTGGTTATCCGCTTGTAAGAGCCGTTTCCTTCGGGGAGTTGTCGTTACTCCCTTGGTCTTGGAGTTAATGGTGGAAGCGCTAGCTTGAAGGAAAAGTTTGTTGGCCGCTTGGAAGTAGTCGTTTCTCCGATTAAGCGGATTCTTGGATGGTGTTCTAGAGGCTGCAGAAAGGTTGTTCGCCTCTTGTGAGTGTTTGGCCAAGATTTGGTTCGTTTGTTGTTTTGAGAGCTAGTTCGGTTCTAGGCCGGGGCGTTGCCCTAAGGTCTTGTTCCTAGTCGGTAAGTTTTGGGAGTTGACCCCTCCCTCGTGATTGAGCAAGTCTTTGTTTGTTTGGCTTGGTGGTCTGATTGGTTGAGTTTTCTCTTGGGTGTTGCTTCCAAGAGAGTTGGTTCTTGTTGCCTTGGGTTTGAGCAAGTCGGCGAGCGTGTGTGTTGTTCGCCCATACAGAGTTTGCTTGCTGGGAAAGTCGTTTCCCGTTTGGCGAGTCGACTTAGCTCCCGAGTTGTGTAGTCGATCGAGTAGTAGCAATGATCACCCCAAATGAGAGGGTCCTGCTTTGTGTTGTTAGCAAACAAGAGTTGTTTGTTCCCGCAAGGGCGGAGGCCAGCCAGTAAGAGTTGAGTTGTTCTGGCAAGTTGTTGGTTCTTTTGGGGATTGAAGATTTCCTTTCCCTCTAGCCTCTGTGGTGGTTGAGTTGCTCCTTGGATGCCAGCCTCGAGTGATAGCTTGCGAGGTAGTCTTGCGGATTCGTGTGGCCCAGATCCGTAAGCTTTGAGGTTGTCGTTATCCGTTTTCCTTGTGAGGTTTTGGGAGTGGAGCTTCTGGTTGGAAGATGAGTTAGGCTTAGGCTTAAAGGGGAAGTCCTTTGAGTAGCCAGTTGGATTTTAAGAGTTGAGTAGTAGCTTGGAGGCGAGCGTTGCTCGTTATAAGTTTGGGTTGAGTTCTGCTGAGCAAGCCCTTCTCGGCTTTGTTCCTAGTTGTTGTGAGTTCCCGGTTGGCGTTAGTAGAGCGCGTTTGATTGAGTTGGCACGCAGAGGTGCCGTGGCATTAGTTGGTAAGTTTGTTGAGCTGCTTTTTCCTCAAGGTGTTGTGTCGCGAGATAGTCTGCGTGATGGTTTAGTCCTTGCTTCCCGAGTTTTCCTTGAGAGGAATGTTGGATGTTCCTTGCACAGCGATTTTCTCCTTAAGATGGTTGCTTAAGTGTTGTGGTCGTGTTCTAGTTGGAGAAGTTTGTCTTTTGGATCGATCGCCGATTGGTGGTTCGTTTGTATCTCGTTAAGGTTTGTAGTCAAGGTTTGAGGTTTGTTGGTCTTTTGTGAAGTAAGAGTAGGCCGTTTAGTTTTGGAATCTGGAAGGTTCAGGTTGTTTGCTTGATTTGTTGTAGGGTTGAGTTTGTTTGTTGACAATTTGTGCACGGTGTTTTTACGTGTCGATGTTGGGGCGGCATGTGCCGACCCATTGTTCATTGTGGACTTTGAGCCTTTGCGGTGATTGAGGATTTGAGCTTCGAGAGGAAGCCCGTGAGTATTCTCGTCCTTGAGACGAAGACGTTGCATAATCGTGAGATCCGTTTGGTAAAAGTTCGGTGGAGGAGTTAGAGTTCAGAGGAGGCCGCTTGTGAGCGGGAAAAAGCGGGATGAGATTGCGGTATCTGTCTTTGTTTGATCTTAAGGACTTTCGAGGACGAAAGTCATAAAAAGGAGAGGAATATTGTAACGGCCCGTGTTTTCGTCCCGATCTTCGGTATGCCCTAGGGGTATTTTAGTAATTTGGTCGGGCCGTCGGGTAGCTTTTGTCTTTTTTTCCAGATTTGCTAAAATTATTGGATGGATTTATGAAGGTTTGTGAGGCTTTGTGGTTTGGTTTGAGCATGGGTAGATGCAAAAGTAAAAATAAAGGAATTTGTCTTTGCAGTGGGGTTTGAACCCGGTCTCTGGGAAGCTTGTAGAGATGTGTGCCAATTGAGCCATTAGGTGCTCTTGTTGCTCTTTGCATCACATCTTAGTTAACCTTGGATCTTTGGTGTTTGGTGCATTTGGTTAAATGAAATAGAAATTAGGTTTGTTGTGTTTTCTTCTCCAAAAGAGTTGTGGCCGCCCAAGCTTTCTCCCAAGCTCTCCTTGCCGATTCTTCATCCTTGCAGCTCCCTTGGATCGTTCATCATTATTCCGGTAAGTCTTCATCCTCTTCATCTTCTCGATTGGGTGTTCTTGTTGGCGAAGGTAAGGAGAAGAGCTTGTGTGTGTGTGTGTTTGTAGCAGTCGCCCAAAGATGCCCAGATCTGCCAAAGAAGAAGCCCAGCCGCCCAGACGCCCAAAGAAGCAAGCCCAGATCGCCCGAGTCGCCCGGCTCCATCGCCTGCAGTGCCATCGAGCGACTTGTCGCTCAGCCAGCCGAGCGACGCTTTCGAGCAGCCCCCTCGCGGCCAATGAGACGCTCGATAGCCCTGTCGCAGCCAATGACGCCAGAGCAGCCCCGCCGCGCGGCCAGCCGAGATCGCCTGCTGCCGAGCCCCTCTGGCAGCGAGCAGATCGCGCGTCCAGGCGCTCGTCGTCCACCATGCGCCGTCGTCGCGCGCGCCAGCGCGCGCATGTCCGTCGCTTCCGGCTTGTCGCGCGCCGGTGCGCTGCGCCCGGCCGTAGTCCGTCGTAGCGCGCGTGCGCCAGCTCTCTGCCGCCCACTGCGCTGTCAACGCCCAGCGCCCGACCCACTGCCGCCATCAGCGCCCATCCAGCGCCAGCAGCGGCGCCTCGCCATCTTTGCTGCCGTCCGCGTGTCGGTCGTGCCGTGTGAGTGCCCTGAGCCGAGCTCGCTTGTTTTATTATATTTTTAGGGCTATGATTGTGATTTCTATTGTGTTTGTTAGGTTCTCGTTAGCTAGCTCGGGATCGATCGCGGCGTAGGATTTTGTGTGTAGTTGCCCCGGCCAAGGTAAGGATTTCTTACCGAGTTGTGTGGAACTCGCGATGTTCTATGTGATTGTTGTTTGTATGTTTGTTGTGATTATCGCATGTATAGTTTAGGTGCTCTGTTACAATTCTCGACTAGCATGACTTCGTATGTTGTTCTCTCATGTTAGCCCATGCTAGGTTGTTCCGTTCTAGCATGCTCATATCTGTTCTTGCTTCGTAGTACCATGCTAGGTTCGTTGTATCTGTTGAGCACGTTTTGGATTGTATTGGATTGTATGTTATTGATATGATAGGTTAAAGTGTAGGTAGGTAGCATCATCCGGCCCGATGCATAAAGTATCTTGCATCCATGGCGGGGGACGTCGAGACGAGTTCTCGATCCCTCGACCCCGTTAGGGTTTAGCTAACCCGACCGGTGAGGCCCCGCAATCTTGGGTGAGGGTGGCGATCGTTAAATGCCCCAACGGTCGGGATGATGACTTGGCATCGCCTCGTCCCCGACGCGATCGGCACGTCCTCGGCGTGTTCGCCGTAGCCCTTGATTGCCACTGTTAGGGCAAGGACCGCTTCTGGTGTAAGCCTATCACGACCGGTTCCTTAGCCTCGGTGCGGTGGTTCAGCCGACATAGTTCACGTGTCCGGTCTCACACCCTATGTCGGTGACACCGATCCGAGATTTAGTTAGGCGTGGTGGATCGGACATGGGCGACTTGCCACTAGACCGGCACCCCATAGTCTGCAGTAGCAGCACGGTGCATGCTTACGCTCATTACAACGCGCCGACCGGAGAGCTCCTCGGGATCTTGAGCTAGTGTACCTTTCGTGACGACGTGAGACAGCCGAGGCCGAGACTTGGTTCTCGTATAGGGCGTATTGTGTGGTGTGGATTATTCCGGACTAAGACCACGAGTTGGCATCCGAGGTCCAAGTGTGGACTTAAGCTATGTGCTCTATTCTGTGTTTATATTCATAGCTTGCATACACTCATCTAGATGACCATGCGCATCGTATTGTACCCCAGTTTGGGGATTCTTCTTGAGTAATTCGTTACTCACCCTTACTTATCTTTCGGTAACCACGGCGCGAGCGGGATGGTGAAGGAGGAGGAGCTGTGATCATGGGAACTTCTTTGTCGTCTCGACTTTTTATTTCTATGACTCTTGTCTTTCATTTTCCCACTGAATGCATGTAGACGCACGAGCCCCAGGATGTTTTCTCTCAATGATTTTGTGGATTCCCGCTTTATTGAATTTGAGAATGTTCCAAATGTTTTAATAAATCTCTGATCGAGTGTACGTTTTGGAAATGTATTTGCCTTGAAACAGTTTCAAAGAACTATATTGATTTCTGATTGAACCTTGATTGTTTGTTTTAATTGGGAATCTGAAAACTTATTTGCATATTGTCCTTTCCTTTGAATGCATGCATTGGGGTAAAGGCCTATTTAGAGCCCTTTTGGGTCGGGTCTTTACATGTGGGCCCTGCGATATTTTCAAGATTATGCCTTGCTTGTTTGCTGACTGTTATGAGCATGATAGTAATAGAGCAGCTTTGATTGATTTCTTGCTAGCATGTTTGCTTGATTTTACATGTTAGTGCCATGCTAGGTTTGTTCTGGCAGCATGCTTGTGATTCCTACTTAAGCTCGTAGTATCATGCTAGGTTAGTGTGATTGATGTCGGTCTTTGTTTGCTAGCCAGGAATCATTGCTTTTTTACTCTGTACTCTTAGATAGAGTTGTAGGGTTTGTCATCATCCAGAGGCTGAGCGGACATAACATACTTTGTCCCCAGTAGCTCAGGTCGGGAGTAAAGTGTGCGCAGCATAACGTATCTTGCTACCCCCCCCCCCCGACCCGTCGGTTGTGGACTTAGCTACCCACTTCGGCATAGCCTAGTTTGTAGCCTGCTAGAGCGGAACCTTGCCAACGGTGTAAGCCTACCTTGGCCGGTTCTTAGCTTCAGGTTGGTGGATCAGGCTGCACAGATGAGCGTCGAGGGCCTCGCGCTACTGTGATCAGTGACACCGCTTCCGAGTCATAGGCATGTGCACCTGGCCCGCGTAGTTTGCCCTTAGGCCCCCCGCATTTTACGCCGATTGCGGAGGAGCATGCGGTGTCGCGCGCCTGCACGCCGCTAGTTGCCGGTTCGGAGAGCTCCCCCGGGCTAATGTCGTGAGTACACCATTCCTTCCGTTAGAGCCTGACTTCGGGTACTCTCACGTAAGTCCAGATTAGTGCAAGGGCAAGGAGGCCCTTGAGGAAATTCTAGGGATCAGTTTATTCCCCTTGAGTGACAGATACCTCGGTTATGTCTCAGGATTGGTCTGTAAGAACCCGACCCAAAATGCGGTCCTAAACCTAGGTTCTCACTCAGCATGCAAGTTAAATACTTCATCAAGCGGTTTAGTGCTTCATATTTAAAACCTTTCAAAACATTTAAAAGCGGGGACACTTAAAACATAAACAACAACCTTCATTTAAGCAAACCAACAAAGTAAAACAAGCCTGGCCAGTGTTTATGAAATCATACAATACAATTTAAACAACTATTAAAAACATCCCCCTAGGACTCCTGTCCGTCTACATGCTGAACAAATTATGCAAACAATAAAAGACAGAGTGCCGGCGGCTCCCATGATCAATCGCCTCCTCCGCTCGCCCGTCCAGATCTGTCCCAAGTTACCCGTGTGGAAACCACAAAAATAAGGGTGAGTATAAACATACTCAAGAAGAATCCCCAACCAGGTACAATACGATACATCAATCATCTAGCACCCTAGTATACATGCAAACAATTACCAACACGGATCATAGCTCAACGAGCTTACAAGGCGAATCTGAATCCTCGGAAGTCTCCTACTTCCGGCCTAATGATTGGCTCTCATAACCAATCCAGGGACATCTCCGAGGGTCTTTCTCCTCGGCCAATTGATCACTCAAAACCGATCCCAAAGATGTTCGACACCGCCGAGGGTCTTTCTCCTCGACCATATGATCGGCTCAAAAGCCAATCCCAATGGGTGTCCTCAAGGGCCTCTTACCCTCGCTAACAAATCGGACTATCGGGAGATTACCCAAGTCCGCTCTAAATCGGAAAGAACGGGTGTACTCACGAACATTAGCCCGGGGAGCTCTGAACCGGTGACTAACGCTGTGTGCGCGCACACACCATGCTGCTGCAACCGGCGTAAATGTGGGGGCCTAAGTACAAACTACGCGGGCCAGGTACGCATGCCTAAAGACTCGGAACGGTGTCACCGAACACGATGGTGCGAGGCCCTCGGCACTCATCTGTGCGGCTGTACCACCGACTGGAAGCTAAGAACCGCCAAGGCGAGCTTGCACCGCTGGCGGGGTTCTACTCTAGCAGGATACAAACTAGGCTTATGCCGATGTGGTAGCTAAATCCACGTCGGCTGCCGGGGGGAAGCAATGTACGTTATGCTTCGCTCTACTCCCGACCGGTGGGGACAAAGTACGTTATGTCCGCTCTCAGCCTCTGGATGATGACAAACTCTACTATACTAGCTAAAAGTACAAAATAACTGATTCCTGACTAGACATACATATCAACATCAATCACACATAACCTAGCATGATACTACGAACTTAAAGGAGGAATCTCAAGCATGTTGGAAGAACAATCCTAGCATGGCACTAACATGTACAAACAGGCAAACATGCTAGCAAGAGTGCAATCACAAGCTGTCCTATCCACTAATCATGTTCATACAAGTAAACATGCATATAAGGCACAATCAAGAAAGCATCGCAGGGTCCACACAACCACGGTAAGAAATCCTTACACGAAACGAGCGAAAAATAACTTTCACAATCAAATAATGACCCTCGAGCTTTAAAGCGAAACCGAGCAACCTAAGCATTTTAGTAAAAACAACCTAATTAAATAAACAAAGCAGACCAACGACCTAGTGCCCAAAGGAAAAAGACTCGGAATTACCGACCGAGAAGACACAAGGTCACGCCCCAACCCGCACGGCAGGCGGTGTGTCCGTCGCCAGCCGCAAGCGGTGGCGCGCGGCGGCGCTGCGCTGGCGCTGTGCTAGCGAGGCGGGACGTGCGACGCGCGCGGCAGCCGCAGCGAGCGAACACGCTGGTCCGGCCATGGCGGCGAGACGTCGGCTCTCTGTGAGGACAACGCGCGGCGACGCGTGCTCGGGCGGCAGCGAAGCGGCAGCTGGCGCGACGTCGAGCGGCGCAGCGGCCGGCGCTGGGCGACGCGTTAGGCGGCAGCGGAAGCGGAGCGGCGCGCGCGCTGGGGCTGGGAGATACAACGCGCGTCTGGGCACACACAGGCCGGGCGATCGCAGGCGCGTCTCGTGCGTGGCGTGGCGGGCAGTGGCTGGCTGGCCGAGCTGGTCTGATGCGCGCGGGGGTGTGGTGCGGCTAGGGCATGGCTGGGTGGCTAGGGGTTGGGTTTTCTTGGTGAGGTCGGCTAGGAGAGAGAGAGAGAGAGAGAGAGAGAGAGAGAGAGAGAGAGAGAGAGAGAGATTGCAAAACAAGGGGAAAGGGACTTTCTTGATTTTTCTTCCCTTTTTCTAATTTAAATGGGTCTAAAATCCCTTCCCAAAGCTTCCTCTTTCAAAACCCGGCCCAAACAAACTTTTCTTTCTAGAAAAACTCTTTTTCCTACAAACTCCCAAAACCATTTAGGGCAAGGGTTCAAATCCCAAAGGAAGCACTCAAAAACCCATTAATTTTGCCAATAACTAAAATACCTCCAAACTCCCAAACAACTTGCCCAAACCTCTTGGGTCTTGCAACCAACAACCACTAAACTTCGACGGCAAGGCGGGAAAGGCCCCAAATCTTGAAAATCCTCAAAACCCTGACCGGGGGCAAAAAGACCAAAATACCCCTAAGGGTTAAAACAGCTCTAACGGCCCATCCGAACATCCGAATAATGACCCGAAATCACGTGGGTAACCGAAATAGAAAACTGGGCCGTTACAATACTCCCTCCTTTTAAGACTTTCGTCCTTGAAAGTCCTAAGACGAAAACAACTCTAGGAAACTCCACTGATTCTTAACCAACCAAGCTCCCGATTAAGACAACACAAATCCTTCTTTGAAACCGATCCCTCTTGGGTTCCCAAAGGCTCCAAGCCCAACAGACACCGAGTCTGCCACGAACTATCTCAACCAAGACTGGGCATACACCGAACTCCGAAGAAATAGATGTGATAGTGCTAACGGTAATACACATCCTCAAACTCGCACTAGCTCTCAAACGGTCTTAAAATCTTAGGTCTCACTTAACCTTGCTAGCCCAACTCGGAACGCCTCTCTACGACGCTACTCTAAGCAAACTCGTGGACAGGTCAAAAACTCTAAAACTCTACGGCACGCTCCGGCGTAACTTCTCTGAATGCTCATAGCTGTATCAAACAGCCTCGACCATTCACCATGCTGACCAAACAACTGAACCTCCCAGGTTTCAGAAACTAAACGGCCTACTCTTACTTCGCAAGAGATCTGCGAGTCCCAATGGTTGCCTACAATCCTTAACGAAATCCAAATCGAACCACCAACCGTGATCGATCCCAAGGCAAACTCCTCCAACTAGCATGCGTCCACAACACTTAAGCAACCATCTTACGAGAAATCGAAGCACCAAAGCCAAGGGGCACTTTTTCTGTTCACCAAACGGCTACCACCATCACACCACCAAACTTCACTCGACCACCTTTAGAAGACAAGGTCCAGCACGAGCTCCACTCGGCCAAACTAACAAACTGGAGCCCCTCAACGGCCGACAACAAACTTTCCAATGCAATCCGATCAGCCACTAGCCTAAGAGAACATCGCGACGGAAAAACAAACAACATTCCTCTTACGGAAATCTCAAGCGACAGAAGGAATAAAACATTACGTGGCTACTAGCAACACAATAGCTGGAGGATAACAACTCTAAGGTTTCCAACCAATTCCACGGCATCTCTGTGCCAACCCACTCAATCGTGTTTTTAAATATAACGCCAATCGCGAACGCACATCAACTAGGAACAAAGCCCGAGAAGGCTTGCTCTGCAGAAACTCAACCCAAGCTTATAACGAGCAAGGCTCGCCTCCAAGCTGCCACTCAACTCTTAAGCCCATCTGGCTGCTCCAAGGACTTCCTCCTTATAGCTTAGACCTAACTCTTCTTCCAATCTAGAAACTCCACCCACGAAACATCGCGAGGAATAATGATAGAGACGACCACAAGCTTGCGGATCCTGAACAACACGAGTCGGCAAGACTACCTCAAAAGTTAAAACTCGAGGCCGACATCCACGGTGCAACTCAACTACCCAAGAACTAAGGGGTTCTACAAACTCCAAAGATCCAACAACCTTCCAGCAACAACTCAAGCCCTTGAACTGGCAGGCCTCTGCCCTTGCGGGAACAAACAACTTTCCGCTTGCTAACAAACAAATGCAGGGACACTCTCGCTAGGCTGACCGCTGCGCTACTTTGATCAACTACACAACTCAGGAGCTAAGCTGACTCCTCCTCAACAGGAACGATTTACCAGCAAGCGGACTTCCGAAGGACAGCGAACTTCACACACGCTAGCTGTCTTACTCAAACCCAAGGGCAACAACAACCAACTCTCTCGGAAGCAACATCCGAGGATCCCCAATCGCTTGAACCCCCAACTTGGAACTAGCAGTGCCTACCCAATTGCCGAGGGAGGGGTCAACTCCCAAAACTTCCTGACTAGTAACAAGTCCTCAGGGCAATGCCCGCTTGCTCGAACCGAGCTAGCTCACGAAACAACCTGGGAACCAAACCTTGGTCAACACCAAGCACCACCTCGCTAAGAATTCTGAAAATTAACGTGGAGGTTACCAAGAACAATTCTAGCTTGTTAACCGACAACAAGCATCCAGCAACTCAACCGAGGAACACTTTGCACAGTCAGTCCGACCGAGCTCGTGAGGCTCTCCACAACTTAGGGTTCCTCCGATCGCCCTCCGACACACACTGTCGTCAAACGGTCTAACAGACATCTGGCTACACGAGCACATCTCCCTCCAGCATCTCAACTATTCTGGCCAAAAGCTCTTCCTTGCCACATCTGTAGCAAGCACGGGCGATGCTCCACACAATCCGAAAAGTGCCTTACCAGAGTTGATGCAATGAGTCGGCGGCCTGGCCCCGCCCTGTTGACGATCCTGAGCTCTAACCTGCGGTCGGCGCTGATCCCGACCCCTAGACTTGCCCTGTCGGCGAGTCTGCTATCCACCTGAGCGGGAACCACCGGAAGACCCAAACGCCCTCTTGCTCAAAGCATCGGCCACGTCGTAGCTTCTACCC
Source organism: Sicyos edulis (assembly GCA_036507275.1). Lineage (NCBI taxonomy): Eukaryota > Viridiplantae > Streptophyta > Magnoliopsida > Cucurbitales > Cucurbitaceae > Sicyos > Sicyos edulis. The sequence goes on from CM071847.1 coordinate 21,019,057, forward strand.
AGGGTAAGGATCTGAACAACACTTTTAGCCATGGCAGCCAGAAATTCCGCGATTTTGCTACCATCGCCTTGGATCAGTTCCAAGTGAACTCCAACCATCGATCAACAAGAAATGCCTCTACCCTGGTCAAGGGCCAACTGGCATAACTTGCCTATGCAACAACCCGACTCAAACACGGTAACCTCTCAACCAAAGTTAGGGCACTTGCCAAGAACTAAAGCCCTAACTCCTCAGAACTGAGCACTGGTTTCTCAACCCGGATTCTCTCGTGGTTCCTGAAAAAATACACCACGGAACGAGCTACACAAAAGTACACCGGCGTGTACAGCTCCAACTTGGTTCCTTAAGATCCAACCCAACAAGTATTCTCACACAAGGCATCTTTTGCCTCCCAATAGAGCCACATCTAGCAAAGGAGCAACAAGAGTTCAACCCACTCGGGGTCAACTCACCACGGAATGCCACATTGGCCAGCTCACTCTTACAAGAGCATAACTACACCAAGCTAACTTACCTCATACCAATGGTACACTAAACGTGCTCGATCAACCATCTAACTCATGGCTCTAACACTAGATCATCCACGCATAATCGATGCCAACTCTACCCATATTAGGGTAGCTCTAGGGTAGTCGAATCACACTACCATCCAACTAGCTCGCAAGCCCACAACCCAGGTGCGAGAACTCGGACGCGCTAGTCCTTAACAACCAACAGCATCCTTTGTACCCAACTCTCGGTGACCCTGAAAGGCTCCTACTTATCCCTCGAACGGTCTCACACTTGTAGTTCTCTGACTACCACCGAGCTAGATCTATTATGCAGCCCAAACAGGTGCAATCTCAGGTATGGATACAAGACTAGTGGGGATGCTAAACTCCGGGCGGGTCCTGGAACCACCTGCACAAAAGTGCTAACTGGCCTGAAACTAGGCCTCCTTCCAAAGCTTGGTGCCAACAGGCACTACATCCTTTACAACACAAACATCCCCTTACGGGCTTTAAGCCCCTCTAAGGGAAGGGAAGGTCACACTCCAGGTGACAGGGCAATAGTACTCAACACAAGAGTCTCAACACTCGATTAGACTACCCTCTGACATCACGTCTAATAGACAAGCCACGACCACCTCCTGCATACCACTCGATGCTCAACGAATACTCAGGCCAACCCTCGGGTGGCAGCACCTAGCTCTACACCTGGAACATGCTAACACAAGGTGCTTCTCTCCACTTGCCAGCTGGAAACCACAGACGGATTAAGTTCTGACAAGCAAACTCCACACTACACCCTGGCTACGAGGGTACTAAAAGAACTGGCTGCAAAACGACTGCAGGCTTGCAGGAGAACAAGATGTGTAAAGACCCGACCCAAGAGAAACGGTCTCTAACCTAGATCCTTACTTAGCATGCATGTCTAGGAATGTAAAACACCATCCAACGTACCAATTTAAAACTTTGCAATCAACAGAATTTTAAACAACCCACAAAAAAACCAATATAAAAATCAAAGAGTAATTGACTGATCAGTGCTTTTCTTAAAACAAAACAAGAGTACGGTACGAGAACCATAAAATAGTTTGAGTGCTTCCCTAGGGACTCAAGTCCCACTACATGCTAAATCATAAAGAAAATAATAAAAGAACATGCATCCCAGAGTCAGCTATCCATAATCATCCAGCCGCCTCCTCCTTGCCATCCTGCCTATGTCCCAAGTTACCTGGTGGAAAACCACAGAAAATAAGGGTGAGCAACGAGTTACTCAGTAAGAATCCCAAACCGGGGTACAATACGAAAACATATCATTTAGCACACGGACATGCAACCATGCAATGACTCAGAGCAAACAGATGGGTCAACTGAACGCCACTCTTGGGGCTTGCCTATTCGAGGCTTACAGCTACCAACTACCCTAGGTTCCACACCTGGGTGTCCTTCGAGCCTTCACAACCTAGGACTCAGTGTTGGCCGTCAGTGACCTATACACCTAGGATGCCCATCAGGGTCTTACACCTCCAACTCAGTGATGCCCATCGGGGACTTATACACCTAGGATGCCCATCAGGGTCTTACACCTCCAACTCAGTGATGCCCATCGGGGACTTATACACCTAGGATGCCCATCAAGGTCTTACACCTCTAACTCAGTGATGCCCATCGGGGACTTATACACCTAGGATGCCCATCAGGGTCTTACACCTCCAACTCAGTGAAGCCCATCGGGGACTTATACACCTAGGATGCCCATCAGGGTCTTTCACCTCCAACTCAGCGATGCCCATCGGGGACTTATACACCTAGGATGCCCATCAGGGTCTTACACCTCCAACTCAGTGATGCCCATCGGGGACTTACACACCTAGGATGCCCATCATGGTCTTACACCTCCAACTCAGTGATGCCCATCGGGGACTTACACACCTAGGATGCCCATCATGGTCTTACACCTCCGGGTGTCCATCGGGGTCTTATCCGAGCGGGATGCACTAGTTACCCCTACAATCTCTTACACTAAACATCACCCGCCAATTCCTAGCATGGCACTAACAGGATAACATGGTCACGGTTATGCCGAGACAATTTAACCCCTAGCATGAAACTAACAGGATATATCAGGAATCACAAGCACAAAAACCATCTGAAAACAATAAAGAACAAGCAACCTATCCACTAGCAATTTCATGCAAACACAACACATAGCATGCTATCAAGTATTCGCAGGGTCCACACAACCCCGGTAAGAAATCCTTACTTGGAAGTGAATAGAACCAACAATCGACCGATGACTCCCGACAACCTAAGCAAGTAATAAATTCAACCTAATTAACCAACAGCAGCTAAAAAGAACATAAAGTCCAAAGGGTGGAGGCTCGGTAATTTACCCACCGAGAAGGCACCAGGCTCGGCAAGGAGGCGTCAGCGCGGGCGTGCGCGCGGCGACGGTGGTCATTGTCGCGTCTGTCAGCCAGCGCTGGGGCGCTGCTGGGCGGCTGGTATAGTAGGGGCGCTGGGCGCGAGCGCGTGGCCCTCGGCAACACGGCAGCGGCGGGGCGTGCGCGAGCGAGCGGCGCGTGCGACGCAGAGATAAGCGTCTTGCGCGCGATCGAATGGTCTTGGAAGTCTTGGCGGGCGTCGGGTGTGGACGAATCGCGCGCGGTGAGCGGGCTCGCGAGGAGCGACGCGTCGCGGCGGCGCCGTGGTACGGACGGACGACACACGGTGGGTGCTCTGGGACTCGGTCTCGCGGATGCGCTCGATCGGAGCGACGCTGGGGCGCGCTTTGCAGGCGACGGTAGGTGCTGGGGCGCGCGATGTAGGCGACAGACGGCGCTGGGCTCTACGGTTGGCTGCAAGGCTGCTCGATGCGTCGTGGGCTATCGGCTGAGCGCGCCGAGGTGGGGCGATGGACGGCGACGGGCGGCGGCGGCGAGGGTGTGGGGAGAGGGTGAGGGTTTTTGCGAGTGAAGCTTTCTTTTTCCCTTTTTTTTTCCTTCCTCAAATTAAATAAGTCTTGGGAATCCCAAATTCCCTTCCCAAGGCTCCCCCCCCCCTTCGAGCCCCGGCGGACGTACTTATTTTCTTTATTTAATTCCAAGCTTCCCACCCCTTTTAGGCCAAGGGTTCGAGTCCTCCCATGTAACAGCCCGGATTTTAGTTAAATATAAAATAAGGTTTAAAAAGATGTTATTTGGAGGACTCGAACCCTCGGCCTCAAAGAGAGATGGGAGTTTGGAATTAATTAAGGAAAATAAATGCGTCAACTAGGGTTTGAAGGAGGAAAGCCTTGGGAAGGGAATTTTAGATTCCCAAAGCTTATTTAATTTGAGGAAGAAAAAAAAAAGAAAAAGAAAACTTCTCTCGCAAAACCCTCTCCCCACACCCTCGCCGCCGCCGCCCGTCGCCATCCATCGCCCCTCCCGAACGCTCGGTACACGACCACGCCGCACCGCGCGACCTTGCGGCCAGCCGCCGTCGCTCGCGCCGTGCGCCCCAGCGCCGTCCGTCGCCTGCACCGCGCGCCCCAGCGTCGCTCCTATCGACCGCTCCCGTGAGACCGCGTCCCAGCGCACCCACCGTGTGCCGTCCGTCCTTGCCTCAGCGTCGCCCGCACGCCTGCTCCAGCCGAGCTTCGCTTGCCGCGCCGGGTTCGTCGTCGCCGCGCGACGCCCCTAGGCACCAAAGACCGCCCCCGTCCGCGCCAAAGACGCCCGCCGCGTCTGCACGGCCGTCTGCCCGGCCGAACGTCCCCGCTGCCGCGTCTTTGCCGCCGGGCCACGGGCCTTGCCCTTGCACCCTCGCGCCCGCGCCCAGCGCTCTTCTTTGCACTCCCGCCCGCCTGCGGCAGCCTCGGCTGCTTCGACCGCGCGCGCGCGGCTGCAAATTGCCGCCCGCCCGCCCTCCACTGCGCTTGCCTTGCCGAGCCTGGTGCCTTCTCGGTTGGTAAATTCCTGAGGCTGACCCTTTGGACTTTATGTTCTTTTTAGCTGCTGTTGGTTAATTAGGTTGATTTTATTACTTGCTTAGGTTGTCGGGTTCGCTTAGAAGCTCGTGAGTCATCCGTTGATTGTTGGTTCTATTCACTTCCAGGTAAGGATTTCTTACCGGGGTTGTGTGGACCCTGCGAATACTTGATAGCATGCCTTGTGTTGTGTTTGTATGGAATTTCTAGTGGATAGGTTGCTTGCTCTTTCTTGTTTCCAGATGATTTTTGTGCTTGAGATTCCTGATATATCCTTTTAGTTTCATGCTAGGAGTTAAAATGTCTCGGCATAACCGTGACCTTGTTATCCTGTTAGTGCCATGCTAGGAATTGGCCGATGATGTATAGTGTAAGCGATTGTAGGGGTAACTAGTGCGTCCCGCTCGGGGAAGACCCCGATGGACATCCAGAGGTGTAAGACCCTGATGGGCATCCTAGGTGTATAAGTCCCCGAAGGGCATCACTGAGTTGGAGGTGTAAGACCCCGATGGGCATCCTAGGTGTATAAGTCCCCGATGGGCATCACTGAGTTGGAGGTGTAAGACCGCGATGGGCATCCTAGGTGTATAAGTCCCCGATGGGCATCACTGAGTTGGAGGTGTAAGACCCCGATGGGCATCCTAGGTGTATAAGTCCCCGATGGGCATCACTGAGTTGGATGTGTAAGACCCCGATGGGCATCCTAGGTGTATAAGTCCCCGATGGGCATCACTGAGTTGGAGGTGTAAGACCCCGTTGGGCATCCTAGGCGTATAAGTCCCCGATGGGCATCACTGAGTTGGAGGTGTAAGACCCCGATGGGCATCCTAGGTGTATAAGTCCCGATGGGCATCACTGAGTTGGAGGTGTAAGACCACGATGGGCATCCTAGGTGTATAAGTCCCCGATGGGCAACACTGAGTCCTAGGTTGTGTAAGGCTCGAAGGACACCCAGGTGTGGAATCTAGGGTAGTTGGTAGCTGTAAGCCTCGAATAGGCAAGCCCCAAGAGTGACGTTCTGTTGACCCATCTGTTTGCTCTGAGTCATTGCATGGTTGCATGTCCGTGTGCTAAATGATATGTTTTCGTATTGTACCCCAGTTGGGGATTCTTACTGAGTAACTCGTTGCTCACCCTTATTTTTTGTGGTTTTCCACCGTAACTTGGGACATAGGCTTTGGATGGCTAGGAGGAGGCGGTGGATGATCATGGATAGTGACTGGGGATGCATGTTCTTTTATTGTTTTCTTTATGATTTAGCATGTAGTGGGACTTGAGTCCCTAGGGAAACACTCAAACTATTTTATGGTTCTCGTACCGTAATCTTGTTTTGTTTTTAAGAAAAGCACTGATCAGTCAATTACTCTTGATTTTTATATTGGCTTTTGTGGTTTGTTTAAAGTTCTGTTGATTGCAAAAGTTTTAAATTAGTACGTTGGATGGTGTTTTACATTACTAGACATGCATGCTAAGTAAGGATCTAGGTTAGAGACCGCTTCTTTTGGGTCGGGTCCTTACAGTTGGTATCAGAGCCCAGAGTTATAGGTTTTGTAGACTGACCTGCAGTTGTAGGTTGTTTTCCATGATCATCAGCGCTCCGCCAGCCATCAGGTATGTCCGAAAGTTTAAGGTTAAGGGTTAAGAATTACAATACCGTTTGCACCTTGCATGTATATGACTTGTTGTTGAGGAGCAGGGAAAAACGGGTTCGACTCATTGTTGGTTTGGGTGTAGATTGTCGGTATGCCAGTCACTCGTAGAGGGCAGGGAGGCTCGAGGTGACCAGGCCAGGCATTCGTATTGATTCTCGACACGGGAGGGACGTCGTCCCAAGCCGATGCTTGATGTTAGGTCGCCTCACGAGCCCTTCTGCCGTGTTGCCCGGGGAGGGCGTGGAGGCAACTCAGCCTCGGGAGGCTGCACCGGGAGTTGCTTTTGTGGAGTCCATGAGGGCTCTTATGGTTGGGTTGCTGTCTGACCAGAGGGCCGAGCAGAGGGCTGAGACGCAGGCTCTGTTAGCTGCACAGAGGGAGGAGTCCTGGATTCAGATAGAGCAGCTGACCGAGTTGGTTCAAAGAGAGGATGCAGCGCCACCCGGTGCATCGCTCACTCAAGAGCCAATTGTGAACGAGGCCGTTGTGGCGGAAGGTGCTGAGGATTTGGGCAAGTGGCTAAAAGATTTCGTCAAATGGAAGCCGGAGAAGTTTAGTGCCTCGGAGAACCACCGTAGCGGCCGGTGGATTGCCGAGCTAGAGTATACTTTTATGGTGATGACTTGTCCTGAGGTGCAGCGAGCTCGATGTGCAGCTCATGCGTTAGCTGGAACAACTAAGTGGTGGTGGGATTCCACCTTGAGTGAGAGACCGGCCGGTCTCCCCTCCACCGGGAATTCTTCAAGGCCGAGTTCAAGGCAAAATTTATCGAAGAAGCCCTAAAAAGATGATTGAGCTGTTTTTCAGACCTTAAGTAGGGTCCACCCAATCGAGGTGTATGAGAGGAAGTTTTCGGAGTATGGGTACTTCGCACCGCAGTTGATTGCTACTCCTGAGCTGAAGATCAGGAAGTTTATTGCGGGTCTGAGGCAGGGAGTGTCTCAGGATGTTAGGGCACAGGCCCTAGAGACTTTTGCCAAGGCAGTGCAGTTGGAAACTATTTATGATGGAAAGTATCCTCTAGAGCAGGTTGTTAGTGTTGTGGTGCAGAAGGCCCCAGTGTACTCGGGTCAGAAGCGTAAGTTTGACGCAGGAGGTAATGGACATGGAGGCGGTCAACGTCGTCAGGGTACTTATCATGGCCGAGACCAGCACCGGGATCGTAACCGTGATCAGCATCGCCAACAGGGCGTAGGGAGGCCGCCACCGTATTGTAGACCCTATGGTAAACAACATTGGGGGCCTTGTGGTGGTAACCCTAGAGCTTGCTATAACTGTGGTAAGGAGGGGCATCAGGCCCGGCATTGCAACTGATAAGCGATGGTGGCACCGCCACTCAAAGCGAGGGAAGAGTATATGCTACGACTCGCTAGGAGGTTGAGAAAGCCGGACCCGTAGTGGCAGGTACGCTCCTAGTTCTTGATCACCTCGCCTTTGTGTTGTTTGATTCGGGTTCCACCCATTCTTTTGTTTCTGCTGTTTTTGCTGAGCGTGCTTGCATGAATTTAGAGCCTCTAGGTTTTGAGTTATCTGTCGCTACTCCCTCGGGAACTAGTATGCTGGCTAGCCAGAAGGTAAGGGATGGTCGGATACAGGTGTCCGACTAGACTCTACAGGTTACCCTCATAGTGTTAGCTATGAGCGGTTTTGATGTGATCCTCGGCATGGATTGGTTAGCTGATAACAACGCTATGATTGACTATCGTTGTAAGGAGGTGGTGTTCAGGCCGCCAGGTAGGCCTAGCTTTAAATTTCGGGGCACCCAGAGTGGGGTGTGTCTGCCGGTGATTTCGGCAGTTAAAGCTCACCGTTTGTTAGCTCGAGGAGCTTGGGGTTTCTTAGCTAAGTTGACCGGAGAGAACCGTGACCAGTTATCTGTCGAGCAGGTGCCCATAGTGCAAGAGTTTGCAGATGTTTTTCCCGAAGAGTTGCCTGGCCTGCCGCCGAAGAGGGAGGTGGATTTCTCAATAGAGCTTGAGCCGGGGACTCGCCCTATCTCGAAAGCTCCTTATCGTATGGCGCCAGCAGAGCTGAAAGAGTTAAAGGAACAGCTGCAGGAGTTGCTTGACAGAGGATTTATTAGGCCGAGTGTGTCCTCGTGGGGAGCACCCGTGCTGTTTGTTAAGAAAAATTATGGCTCGATGCGTCTATGCATCGATTACAGGGAACTGAACAAGGTAAGCATTAAGAACAAGTATCCGCTGCCTCGTATCGATTACCTGTTTGACCAGCTCCAGGGAGCTTGTGTGTTTTCGAAGATTGACTTGAGGTCGGGCTACCACCAGTTGAGGATTCGGGATGCAGATATTCCCAAGACAGCGTTAAGGTCGAGGTATGTGCATTATGAGTTCGTAGTCATGTCTTTCGGATCGACGAACGCCCCAGCTGCATTCATGGACATGATGGACAGAGTGTTCAAGGCGTTCTTGGACCGCTTTGCATCGTGTTCATAGATGACATTCTTGTGTACTCTAAGTCTAAGGAGGACCATGCCTCGCACCTAAGGCAGATTTTGGCAGCCTTGCGCGAGAACAAGCTCTATGCGAAGTTCTCAAAGTGTGACTTTTGGCTCGAGGAGGTAGCTTTTTCTGGGACACGTTGTGTCTAAGGAGGGAGTGGTTGTGGACCCTTCAAGATAGAGGTCGTTAGTTCGTGGGCGGACCGACGATCGTGTCGGAGATTCGTAGCTTCACAGGTGCGGCGGATATTACCGACGCCGTTCAAAATTTTTCTCGCTATAGCGACCACCTTACTCGGTTGATTTGAAAGGGCATCGATTTCGTTTGGGATAAGAAGTGCGATGAGAGTTTTTCTAAGTCAAGAACGACTTGACGTATGCGCCGATGTTGGCGATTCGGAGGAGCGGGGGTTTCGTGGTGTATGCGTGATGCTAGCAAGTTTGGTTTGGGATGCGTTCTGATGCAACACGGTAAAGTGATAGCGTACGCCTCGAGGGAGTTGAAATAGCACGAGCAGAACTATCCGACTCATGATATGGAGTTGGCAGCGGTCGTCTTTGCATTTAAAATCTGGAGACACTACTTGTATGGGGAAAAGATTCAGATTTTCTCGGACCACCAAAGCCTCAAGTATTTCTTCACTCGGAGGACCTAAACATGAGGCGAGAGGGAGGTGGTTGGAGCTTGTAAAGGATTACGACTGTGAGATCTTGTATCACCACTGAAAGGCAAATGTTGTGGCGGATGCACTAAGTAGAAAGACCTCGCATCTAGCAACGTTGGCAAATCCCAAAAGTATCATAAGGAAAGACCTCGGGAGAGCGAAATAGCGATGTTGTTAGGGGATGTTACCGCCAGGGGTAGCTCGATTGACCATCCATCCTTCGGTAAGGCAAAGGATTATTGACGGCCGCCGCTGAATGATCCTAAGTTGAAAAAATTGTATGAGAGGTCCAGTGATGGTGACTTTGATTTTGAGATATTTGCAGATGGTGGCTTGAGATATAAGGGTTGGCTATGTGTCCCAGCCGATGCCGGTATTCGTTCGGAGTTGTTGACCGAGGCTCACACCTCGCTTTTTGCATGGCACCCACGGGGTAACAAGATGTACCAAGATCTTAAGCAGACTTTTTGGTGGATGGGGATGAAGAGAGAGATTGCCCAGTTTGTCAGTCGGTGTCTCACTTGTCAGCAAGTGAAGGCGCCTAGGCAGAAACCAGCAGGTTTGCTACAGTTGCTCGGGGTGCCACAGTGGAAGTGGGAGGAAATTACCATGGATTTTATTTCAGGTTTGCCCAGAACCCCTAGAGGATATGCACAGATTTGGGTGGTCGTTGATAGGTTGACTAAGTGTGCCCACTTCATTCCGGGGAGGATAAACTACACCGTGGAGCAAAGGGGCACGCTTGTTCCTTGAGCGAGATAGTGAGGTACCACGGAGTGCCGCTTAAAATTATCTCCGACCGGGATTCCCGTTTTACATCACGCTTTTGGAAAGCCCTTCAGCGAGTTTGGGCACGAGTGCGGCTACAACACGACCTTCCACCCACAGACCGATGGCGGATGAGCGGGTAAATCGATCTTAGAGGATATGTTGCGAGCTTTGTGTTTGGATTTCCCTGGCGCTTGGGACCAAGACTTGTATTTGATGGAGTTTGCCTACAACAATAGTTTTGATCAACCATTCGGATGGCACCGTTTGAAGCGTTGTATGGTAAACGCTGCAGATCCCGATGATTCGGGAAGAGGTTGAAGACGGCGGTATTGGGTCCAGAGTTGCTCCAGCTTGACCAATGAGGTCATCCGGAAGATCGAGCTCGTATGTTGACCGCCCAGAGCAGGCGGAGAAGAGCTACGCCGATGTCGGGCGTAGAGAGTTGGAGTTTGAGGTTGGCGGACGTGTTCCTTAAGGTAGCTCCGATCGCGGGAGTTACGAGGTTTGGTAGGAAGGGAAGTGAGCCCCGTGTTTGTTGGACCATTCGAGATCCTCGAGAGGATTGGGGCCGTAGCTTACCGGTTAGCATTGCCGCCATCCTTGGCTGCAGTGCATAGTGTGTTCCATGTTTCGATGCTCCGCCAGTTTTCGAGCCTTTGCAGCTAAACCATGACCTGAGCTTTGAGGAAAAACCCATAAAGATCTTAGCATTTGAGAAGAAAGTCTTGAGGAACCGAGCTATTGATTTAGTGAAAGTGCAGTGGCGGAATTAGAGAGTTGAGGAAGCTACTTGGGAGTTGGAAGGGGAGATGAGGAGAAATTACCCGGAGTTGTTTTAGTGCAGCAACTTCCGAGGACGGAAGTCCTCCAAGGAGGGAGTATTGTAACAGCCCGGATTTTAGTTAAATATAAAATAAGGTTTAAAAAGATGTTATTTGGAGGACTCGAACCCTCGGCCTCAAAGAGAGATGGGAGTTTGGAATTAATTAAGGAAAATAAATGCTTCAACTAGGGTTTGAAGGAGGAAAGCCTTGGGAAGGGAATTTTAGATTCCCAAAGCTTATTTAATTTGAGGAAGAAAAAAAAAAAAAAAAAATCTCTCGCAAAACCCTCTCCCCACACCCTCGCCGCCGCCGCCGCCCGCCCATCGCCCCTCCCTCGGCACGCTCACCGACACCCACGCCGCACCGAAAGCGCCCTTGCGCCAGTGGCCAGCCGCCGTCCGCGCTGCCGTCGCCGCCCAGCCGCCGTCACCGCGCGCATCACCGCGCCCAGCGTCGCTCGACCGACTTACACCGTGAGACCGCGTCCCAGCGCACCCACCGTGTGCCGTCAGTCCGTGCCTCAGCGTCGCCCGCACGCCTGCTCCAGCGAGCCCGCTCGCCTGCTGTAAGGACCCGACCCAAAGAAGCGGTCTCTAACCTAGATCCTTACTTAGCATGCATGTCTAGGAATGTAAAACACCATCCAAGTTACTAATTTAAAACTTTTGCAATCAACAGAACTTTAAACAAACCACAAAAGCCAATGTAAAAATCAAGAGTAATTTGACTGATCAGTGCTTTTCTTAAAAACAAATAAGAGTACGGTACGAGAACCATAAAATAGTTTGAGTGTTTCCCTAGGGACCCAAGTCCCACTACATGCTAAATCATAAAGAAAACAATTAAAGAACATGCATCCCAGAGTCAGCTATCCATGATCATCGAGCCGCCTCCTCCTAGCCATCCTGCCGATGTCCCAAGTTACCTGGTGGAAAAGCACAGAAAATAAGGGTGAGCAACGAGTTACTCAATAAGAATCCCCAACCGGGGTACAATACGAAAACATATCATTTAGCACACGGACATGCAACCATGCAATGACTCAGAGCAAACAGATGGGTCAACAGAACGTCACTCTTGGGGCTTGCCTATTCGAGGCTTACATACTACCAACTACCCTAGGTTCCACACACAGGTGTCCTTCGAGCCTTACACAACCTAGGACTCGGTGTTGCCCATCGGGGACTTATACACCTAGGATGCCCATCAGGGTCTTACACCTCCAACTCAGTGATGCCCATCGGGGACTTATACACCTAGGATGCCCATCGGGGTCTTACACCTCCAACTCAGTGATTCCCATCGGGGACTTATACACCTAGGATGCCCATCGGGGTCTTACACCTCCAACTCAGTGATGCCCATAGGGGACTTATAAACCTAGGATGCCCATCGGGGTCTTACACCTCCGGATGTCCATCGGGGCCTTCCCCGAGCGGGACGCACTAGTTACCTCTACAATCTCTTACACTATACATCATCCGCCAATTCCTAGCATGGCACTAACAGGATAACAAGATCACGGTTATGCCGAGACAATTTAACTCCTAGCATGATAACTAACAGGATATATCAGGAATCTCAAGCACAAAAATCACCTGGAAACAAGAAAGAGCAAGCAACCTATCCACTAGAAATTCCATAGAAACACAACACATGGCATGCTATCAAGTATTCGCAGGGTCCACACAACCCCGGTAAGAAATCCTTACCTGGAAGTGAATAGAACCAACGATCAACGGATGACTCTCGAGATTCTAAGCGAACCCGACAACCTAAGCAAGTAATAAAATTAACCTAATTAACCAACAGCAGCTAAAAAGAACATAAAGTCCAAAGGGTCGGTCTAGAAATTTACCAACCGAGAAGACACACGCGTCTCGGCAAGGAGCAAGAACGACGCTGGCTGGTGCGGCAGCGGCGCTAAGCGCCGCACTAAGGCGCCGGCGCTGCAACGCTCAGCGCACGGTCAAGCGTCGGGCAGCGGCGCGCGTCGCGGCGACTGGATCATGCGGGCCGGCGAGGGAACGAGCGACACGTTGGGACGACGAGCGGGGGGCCTGCTGTGACGCTGGCGGACGGACGAGCGACGCGGGTGGTGCGCGATCGTCTTGGATCTGGCCGGACGGAAGCGATCGGCGGGGTCTTGCTGGCGCACGGCGGCGGCGGCAATTTGGGGTGTCAGTCTTGGGCGAAGGGTGCGGCGGGCGGTGCGACGCGGCAGCGGCGTGGGCGCGCGCGGGTGTGGGGAGAGGGTTTTGCGAGAGGAGAGTTTTCCTTTTTTTTTTTTTTTTTTCTTTCTTCAAAAATTAAATAAGCTTTGGAAATCTAAAATTCCCTTCCCAAGGCTTTCCTCCTTCAAACCCTAGCTGACGCATTTATTTTCCTTAATTAATTCCAAACTCCCATCTCTCTTTGAGGCCGAGGGTTCGAGTCCTCCAAATAACATCTTTTAAACCTTATTTTATATTTGACAAAAATCTGGGCTGTTACAATACTCCCTCCTTGGAGGACTTCCGTCCCCGGAAGTCGCTGTACTTTAAAACAACTCTTGGTAATTCCTCCTCATCTCCCCCTCCAACTCCCAAGTAGCTTCGTCAACTCCCTGGTTCCGCCACTGCACTTTCACTAACTCGATAGCTCGGTTTCTCAAGACTTTCTTTTCAAATGCTAAAATCTTTATGGGTTTTTCCTCGAAGCTCAGGTCATGGTTTAGCTGCAAAGGCTCGAAGTCAATGACATGCGAAGGGTCTGCAACATACTGGCGGAGCATCGAAACGTGGAACACACTATGCACTGCAGCCAAGGATGGCGGCAATGCTAATCGGTAAGCTACAACACCAATCCTCTCGAGGATCTCGAATGGTCCCACAAACCTGGGGCTCAATTTCCCCTTCCTACCAAACCTCAGAACTCCACGCATCGGAGCTACTTTAAGGAACACGTGCTGGCCAACCTCAAACTCCAACTCTCTCGTCGACATCATCGTGGCTCTTACGCTGCTGCTCTGGGCGGTCAACATACGAGCTCGATTTTCTGGACAGCCTCATTGGTCAATCGAGCAACTCTGGACCCAATACACTGCTGTCTCAACCTCTTCCCGAATCATCGGGATTTGCGGCGCTTACCATACAACGCTTCAAACGGTGCCATCCGAATGGTCGATCAAAAACTATTGTTGTAGGCAAACTCCATCAAATACAAATCTTGGTCCCAATCGCCTCGAAATCCAACACACAGGCTCGCAACATATCCTCTAAGATCTGATTTACCCGCTAAGTCCGCCATCGATGCACGTGGGTGGAAGGTCATCTTTGTAGCCGCACTCGTGCCCAAACACGCTGAAGGGCTTTCCAAAATCGTGATGTAAAACGGGAATCCCGGTCGGAGATAGTTTTAAGCGACACTCGTGGTACCTCACTATCTCGCTCAAGGAACAATCGTGCCCACCGCTCCACGGTGTAGTTTATCTGCGCCGGAATGAAGTGTGCACACTTAGTCAACCTATCAACGATCACCCAAATATGTGCATATCCTCTAGGGGTTACAGGCAAACTCAAAATAAAATCCATGGTAATTTCCTCCCACTTCCACTGTGGCACCCCGAACGATCAGAGCAAACCTGCTTTGGTTTTACGCCTAGGCGCCTTCACTTGCTGACAAGTGAGACACCGACAGACAAACTGGGCAATCTCTCTCTTCATCCCCATCCACCAAAAAGTCTGCTTAAGATCTTGGTACATCTTGTTACCCCCCGGGTGCCATGCAAAAGGCGAGGTGTGAGCCTCGGTCAACAACTCTGAACGAATACCGGCATCGGCTGGGACACATAGCCGACCCTTATATCTCAAGCCACCATCTGCAAATATCTCAAAATCAAAGTCACCATCAGCCTGGACCCTCTCATACAAACTTTTCAACTTAGGATCATTCAACTGGCCGTCAATAACCCTTTGCCTTACCGCAGTGGGATGGTCAATCGAGCTACCTACGCGCGGTAACATCCGCTAACAACACTGCTATTTCCGCTCTCTCGAGGTCTTTCCTTATGATACTCTTGGGATTTGCCAACGTTGCTAGATGCGAGGTCTTTCTACTTAGTGCATCCGCCACAACATTTGCCTTTCCAGGGTGATACAGGATCTCACAGTCGTAATCTTTTACAAGCTCCAACCACCTTCTATGCCTCATGTTCAGGTCCTTCTGAGTGAAGAAGTACTTGAGGCTTTGGTGGTCAGAGAAAATCTGAATCTTTTCCCCATACAAGTAGTGCCTCCAGATCTTAAGCGCAAAGACGACCTCTGCCAACTTCATATCATGAGTCGGATAGTTCTGCTCGTGCTGTTTCAACAGCCTCGAGGCGTATGCTATCACTTTACCGTGTTGCATCAGAACGCATCCCAAACAAAACTTGCTAGCATCACTGTACACCACGAAACCCCCTGCTCCCTCTCTGGGCCGCCAACATCGGCGCAGACGTCAAGTCGTGTTCTTGACTTAACAAAACTCTCATCGCACTTCTTATCCCAAACGAAATCGACGCCCTTTCTCGTCAACCGAGTAAGCGGGGCTGCTATAGCGGAAATTTTTGAACGAAACGTCGCTAATATCCGGGTAGACCCAGGAAGCTACGAATCTCCGACACAGTCGTCGGTCTGGCCCACGAACTAACGGCCTCTACCTTGGAAGGGCCCACAGCCACTCCCTCCTTAGACACAACGTGTCCTAGGAAAGCTACCTCCTCGAGCCAAAAGTCACACTTTGAGAACTTCGCATAGAGCTTGTTCTCGCGCAAGGCTGCCAAAATCTGCCTTAGGTGCGAGGCATGGTCCTTCTTAGACTTAGAGTGTAAGAACCCGACCCTAAATACGGTCCTAAACCTAGGTTCTCACTCAGCATGCAAGTTAAATATTTCATCAAGCGGTTTAGTGCTCATATTTAAAACCTTTAAAAACTTTTAGAACGGGGAATGCTTAAAACATAATCAACAGTTTTGTTTAAGAAAACCAACGAAGTAAAACAAGCCTGGCCAGTATATATATAAAACATTCAAAACAGTTCAAACAACTTTTAATAATGTTTCCCCTAGGACTCCTGTCCATCTACATGCTGAACAAATATGCAAACAATAAAGACAGAGTGCCGGCGGCTCCCATGATCAATCAGCTCCCTCCGCTAGCCGTCCCGGTGTTGTCTCAAGTTACACGTGGAAAGCCACGAGAATAAGGGTGAGTATAAACATACTCGGTAAGAATCTCGACAAAGGGTACAATACGATACTTCAATCATCTAGCACCCTAGTATACATGTAAACAGTTACCAACACAGATCATAGCTCAGCGAGCTTACAAGGCAGAATCTGGAATCCTCGGAAGTCTCTTTCTTCCGGCCTAATGATTGGCTCTCATAACCAATCCCGGGACATCTCCGAGGGTCTTTCTCCCTCGGCCAATTGATCACTCAAAAACCGATCCCAAAGATGTCCGACACCCTCGAGGTCTTTCTCCTCGACCATATGATCGACTCAAAAGCCAATCCCAATGGGTGTCCTCAAGGGCCTCTTACCCTCGCTATAAATCTGGACTATCGGGAGAGTACCCGAAGTCCGGCTCTAAACAGAAGGAACCGTGTACTCACGAACATTAGCCCGGGAGCTCTCGAATCCGGCGACTAAAGCGTGTCTTGGCGCACACACACGCATGCTCTTCTGCAACCGGCGTAAATGCGGGGCCTAAGGGCAAACTCACGCGGGCGAGTGCACGCATGCCTAAGACTTCGAAAGCGGTGTCACTTTGAACACGATGGTGCGAGGCCCTCGGCACTCATCTGCGCGGCTGTACCACCGACTGGAAGCTAAGAACCGCCAAGGCGAGCTTGCACCGCTGGCGGGGTTCCGCTCTAGCGAGCTACAAACTAGGCTTATGCCGATGTGGTAGCTAAATCCACATCGGCTGCCGGGGAAGCAATGTACGTTATGCTTCGCTCTACTCCCGGCCGGTGGGGACAAGGTGCGTTATGTCCGCTCTCGGCCTCTAGATGATGACAAATTTCTAACACACTAGCTAGAGTATAGAGTAAACGATTCTGGCTAAACATACATAATCATCATCAATCATACATAACCTAGCATGATACTACGAACTTAAAGCGGGAATCTCAAGCATGCTTGGAAGAACAATCCTAGCATGGCACTAACATGTACAAACAAGCAAACATGCTAGCGGGAATGCAATCACAAGTCATCCTATCCACTAATCATGTCCATAAAAGTAAACATGCATATAAGGCACATTCAAGAAAGCATCGCGAGGTCCACACAACCACGGTGAGGAATCCTTACAGAAACGCAGAGCAAATAACCTTCACACTCTAATAATGACCCTCGAGCTTTAAAGCGAAACCGAGCAACCTAAGCATTTTAATAAAAACAACCTAATTAAATAAATAGATGCCAATGACCCTAGGGCCCAAAGGAAAAAGTCTCGGAATTACCGATCGAGAAGACACAAGGCCACGCCCCAACCCATACGGCAAGGCGGTGTCCGTGTCCGCAGCAGGACAAGCGGTCTGCGCTGGGCCACGGCGCTGCATCGGGCGCTGGCGCTGGCGCCGGCGCTGCATCGGGCGCTGGCGCCTTCTGGCGCTATCGGGCGCTGCTTGGGCGTCTTTGGCGCGGCGAGGAAGAAGCGCGCTGGCGCTGGGTTGCGCGCGTGTTGCGACAGGGAGAGAAGCGCGCGCTGGCGGCGGACGCGACGAAGCGGCACGCACGCAGACGCGGATAGTCTTTGGCGGCGCGCGCGCGCGGCGCAGCGACAGCGTCTTGGAGGCGAGGCGACAGCGTCGGCGCGGTGCGGCGCAGCGCGTCTGGCGGTCTCGTGCGGAGCAGCGCGCAGCGACGCTGCGTCTGGCCGGGCGAGGCAGCGCGGCTGGCACGCGCTGGGCATGGGCTGTCTTCGCGGCTCGGCGGCGTGGTGGCCGGGTGCGTGGCCGGGCGCGACTGTGCGCTTGGTGGCTGGACGGCCAGGCTGCTGGTGCGCTGGGTCATGTGTCTGGTGGCTGGTGCGCTGTGGCTGAGCAGGCGGCTGAGCGGGGTGCGGCTAGGGCGGCTAGGGTTTCTTGGTGAGGTCGGCTAGGAGAGAGAGAGAGAGAGAGAGAGAGATTTTCCAAAACAAGGGGAATAGGATTTTCTTTCCTTTTCCTAATTTAAATGGGTCTAAAATCCCTTCCAAGGCTTTCTCTTGCGGGTCCCGGCTAAAGAAATTCTTTTCTTTTAACTAAACCTTCTTTTTCTAAAAACTCCAATTTCACCATTAGGGCAAGGGTTCAAATCCCAATGGGACCAATTAAATTCCAATTAATTTTGCTATCAACCTAATGTCTCAGAACTTCTAATCAACTAACCCAAACTCCTTGGGTCTTGCAACCAACATTAATCAAGTCTCAACGAAGGCCGAAATGACCACAAAGCCACGAAAATCCTCAACCTCGGCCGGGAGCAAAATACCAAAATACCCTTAAAGGTTAAAAAAAGCAGCTCTAACGGCCCATCCGAACATCCGAATAATGACCAAATCACACAGGTACCCAAATAGAAAATCGGGCCGTTACAATACTCCCTCCTTTTAAGACTTTCGTCCTCGAAAGTCCTAAGACGAAAACAACTCTAGAAAAACTCCACCGGTTCTTAACCAACCAAGCTCCCGAAAAGACAACACAAATCCTTCTTTGAAACCGAACCCTCTTGGGTTCCCAATGCTCAAGCCCAAACAGACACCGAGTGCGCCACGAACTATCTCAACCAAAATCGAACTAACACTGAGCTTTCCGAAGAAAACATGCGATAACTAGTCGGTGAGCCACATCCTCTCGACTCGCACCAACTCTCAAACGGTCTTACGACTCTAGGGCTCACTTATCCATGCTAAACCAACTTGGAACGCCTCTCTCACGGTGCTACTCTCGAGAAACTCGTGAGCGGGTCACAAGCCCTAAAACTCAACGCCACGCTCCGGCGTAACATCTCTGAATGCTCATAGTTTGTTATCAAACAACCTCGACCCTTCACCATGTTGACCAAACAAGCAAACCTCCCGGTTTAAGAAACTAAACGGCCTACTCATACTTCGCAAGTGACTGCGAACCCTACCGTAAGAACCCAACTGGTTGCCTACAATCTTTAACGAAATCCAATTCGAACCACCAACGGTGATCGATCCCTAGGCAACCTTCTCCAACTAGCATGCGCTCACAACACTAAAGCAACCATCTTACGAGAAATCGAAGCACCAAAGCCAAGGGCACTTTTCTCGTTCACCAAACGGCTACCACCACACACACTAGGCGATACTTCGACTTTGCCACCACCCAGAATGACGGGGTCCAAGAACGAGCTTCACTCAACCAAACTAATAAGCGGAGCCCTTCATCGGCCGACAACAAACTTTCCAATGCAATCCGATCACCATCGCCCTAGGTGAACATCGCGGATAGGAAAACAAACAACATTCCTCTCACGGAAACCTCGAGCAACAAGGAATAAAACATTACGTGGCTACTAGCAACACGATATAGCGGAGGATCGAAACTCAAGGGCTTTACCACCCAATGCCACGGCACCTCTGTGCCAACTCACTCAACTGTGGCTCAGCTAAAATGCCAACTGCGAATGTACAACGACTAAAGGCAAAGCCCGAGAAAGGCTTGCTCTGCAAAAACACAACCCAAGCTTATAACGAGCAAAGCTCGCCTCAAGCCGCCATTCAACTCTTAAGCCCATCTGGCTGCTCCAAGGACTTCTTGCTTATAGCTTAGACCTAACTCTTCTTCCAATCCAGAAACTCCACCCACGAAACATCGCGAGGAATAAGGATAGCAACGACCACAAGCTTGCGGATCTGAACAACGCGAGTCGGCAAGACTACCTCAAAAGTTAAAACTCGAGGCCGGCATCCACGGCGCAACTCAATTACCAAGGAACTAAGGGGTTCCACAAACTCCAAAGATCCAACAACCTTCCGCCAACAACTCAAGCCTTTGAACTGGCTGGCTATCGCCCTCGCGGGAACAAACACTTTTCGCTTGCTATCAAACGAGGCGAGGACACTCTCGCTAGGTGACCACCGCGCTACTCGATCAACTACACAACTCGGGAGCTAAGTGACTCTTCCTTTACTGAACGATTTCCTAGCAAGCGGACTTAGAAGGGACAAATTTTCACACACGCTGCTGTCTTGCGCAAACTCAACGGTAGCAACCACCCACTAAGCACTAGCGGTACTTACTCAACCGGCCGAGGGGAGGCCAACTCCCAAAACTACGACTAGGAACAAGTCCTCGTGGGCAACGCTCGCTTGCTCGAACCGAGCTAGCTCACAAAACAACATGGGGACCAAACCTTGGTCAACACCAAGCACCACCTCGCTAAGAATTACGAAAATCAACGTGGGGTTACCAAGAAACGACTCTAGCTTGTTAACCGACAACAAGCATCCAAAGAACTCAACCGAGGAACACTGCTCTGGTCTCGACCGAGCTCGGTGAGGCTCTCCACAACTCGGGGTTCCTCCGATCGCCCTCCGACTCACTGCTTCGTCGTCAAGCGGTCTAATCCGACAATCGGCTACACGAGCACGTCTCCCTCTGACATCTCAACCGTGGCTGGCCAAAAGCTCTTCCTTGCCACATCAGTAGCAAGCACGGGCGATGCTCCACACAATCCTACCCAACAACCCGGCTCTGCGCACGGTAGCCTCTCAACCAAGGCTAGGGCACTTGCCAAGAACTAAAGTCCTAACTCCTCGGAATCGAGCACTGGTTTCACAACCCGAAACCTCGTGGTGGTTCTTGAAAAATACACCACGGAACGAGCTACACAAAAGTACATTGGCGTGTCTGGCTCCAACTTGGTTCCTTAAGATCCAAACCAACAAGTACTCTTACACAAGGCACCTTCTTCCTCCCAATAGAGCCACAACTAGCAAAGGAACAACAAGAGTTCGGACCACTCGGGGTCAACTCACCAAAAGCTACATTGGTCAACTCACTCTTACAAGAGCATAACTACACCAATCGACATACCACATACCAATGTGCCCACTAAATGCTCCACTCAACCATCCAACTCCTGGCTCTAACACTGGGGTCAACCACGCATCATCGATGCCAACCCTACTCATAATAGGGTAACTCCAAGGGTAATGGAATCACACTACCATTCAACCGGCTCACAAGCCCACAACATATAGCGCGAGATCTCGGGCGCGCTAGCCTTAACAACCAACAAGATCCTTTGTACCCAACTCTCGGTGACCATGAAAAGCTCCTACTTTCCCTCAAACAACCTCACACTTGTAGTTCTCTCGACTACCACCGAGCTAGATCTCTTAAGCAATCCAAACAGATGCAACTTGAGAAAAATGGGTACAAGGCTAGTGGGGATGCTAAACTTGGGCGGGTCTGGAACCACTGCACAAAAAGTGCCAACCGGCCCGAATCTAGGCCTCCTCTCAAAGCTTGGTGCCAGCAGCACTTCTTCCTCTACAACACAAACATCCCTTTACGGGCTTTAAGCCACTCTGAGGGTAGGGAAGGTCACACTCCGTGTGGCGGGGCAATGGCACTCAACACAAGAGTCTCAACAATCGAGTAGACTACTCTCGACATCACGTCCAACGAGACAAGCCAAGGCCCACTCCCGCATCCCACTCGATGCTCAACGAATACTCAGGCCAACCCTCGGGTGGCGGCACCTAGCTCCACACACGAACATGCTAACAGAAGGTGCTTCTCTCTAATAGCCACCGAAAACCACGGACGGATTAAGTCGTGACAAGCAACCTCCACACTACCCCACAGCTACGAGGGTACTAAAAGAACTGGCCGCAAAACGACTACAAGGGCTTGCGGAGGACAAGATGTCTCTACATCTTCCTCAAAAGCTACTAACTTGGCGGCTTGCCAATCGACCGGGTGGTGGTGGAGACTCTGGCGGTCCGCCTCTCACGGGGACTTCCACCACCACACTCATCGCATCAAGCAACACCAGAACGGCACGCCACAACCTCGGAACATTAGGTCGTCGGCCTCTGAACACCAGTCATCCCAACACTTGGATGATAAACTCGATCTGGCCAACCACCTTGCTACTAGCGATGGGTCTCAAAACATCCAACTCTGAGGCTTCCACTTGCCGAACTCGGCGGCTCGATCAACGCCAACTATCTTATCAAAGATAAACCTGCTGATCAAGCCCTCCCGGAACCTCCGGGGCTCTTGGAACTACAAGGAGGGTGTCTCCTAAATAAACTCTACCACCGGGCTATCTATGCCCAAGACTCCTCACTACGCGCTTCTAAATCGCGCTGGTCTCCGCTCTCTGTTAGCTAAAAGACACGCCATCAACTCCCTCATGTGGCCGAGCACACTCTGCTCAAGGAGTCTCACTCTAAGGCGTGCTAGCCTCTACCCCCTCCTCTAGGAACCTCAATCGCCAGGCCAACTCGCCAACGGGATAAACAACCGGGACGCGGCCTCAACATCCATACAAACGGTCCAACTCCTCGGTCCGGACATGCCAAGCGTCTGCTCCTCGGAGTGCGATCCACGCACTAGCGATCTGCACGAGCACCTCCACCCTCTCACTAGGGAGAACCACAATCGGGCCACAAATGGCCTCACGGAGTCTAAGGTCTACCTCCCTGCGGGTGCGATCGACACACCGGCGATCTGCACAAAGCATAAAACCTAGCCCACGCTGGGCTCTCACCGCCAAACAAGGGTAACACATGTATACTAGATGCGATGTTGTAAAATAAAACCCTTAGCTTAATGAACTCGAGACAAACTGGACGCCATGAGTACTGCGATGATCATGGGGGCAACAACACCAAGCGAGTTAGTCTCTGAAATCTATGACTCTGTGCTCTGATACCAACTGTAAGAACCCGACCCTAAATACGGTCCTAAACCTAGGTTCTCACTCAGCATGCAAGTTAAATATTTCATCAAGCGGTTTAGTGCTCATATTTAAAACCTTTAAAAACTTTTAGAACGGGGAATGCTTAAAACATAATCAACAGTTTTGTTTAAGAAAACCAACGAAGTAAAACAAGCTCAGGCAGATATATATAAAACATTCAAAATAGTTCAAACAACTTTTAATAATGTTTCCCCTAGGACTCTGTCCATCTACATGCTTGAACAAATATGCAAACAATAAAGACAGTGCGCGGCTCCCATGATCAATCGGCTCCCTCCGCTTAGCCGTCCGGTGTTGTCTCAAGTTACACCGTGGAAAGCCACGAAATAAGGGTGAGTATAAACATACTCAAGAAGAATCCCGACAGGGTACAATACGATACTTCAATCATCTAGCACCCTAGTATACATGTAAACGATTACCAACACAGATCATAGCTCAATGAGCTTACAAGGCGAGAATCTGGAATCCTCGGAAGTCTCTTTCTTCCGGCCTAATGATTGGCTCTCATAACCAATCCCGGACATCTCCGAGGTCTTTCTCCTCGGCCAATTGATCAGCTCAAAACCGATCCCAAAGATGTCCGACACCCTCGAGGGTCTTTCTCCTCGACCATATGATCACCTCAAAAGCCAATCCCAATGGGTGTCCTCAAGGGCCTCTTACCCTCGCTATAAATCTGACTATCGGGAGAGTACCCGAAGTCCGCTCTAAACAGAAGGAACGGTGTACTCACGAACATTAGCCCGGGGAGCTCTCGAACCGGCGACTAAAGCGTGTGCGCGCGCACACCGCATGCTCTTCTCGCAACCGGCGTAAATGCGGGGCCTAAGGGCAAACTACGCGGGCCAGTACGCATGCCTAAGACTTCGGAAACGGTGTCACTTTGAACACGATGGTCACGAGGCCCTCGGCACTCATCATGCGGCTGTGTACCACCGACCTGAAGCTAAGAACCGGCCAAGGCAGGCTTGCACCGTTGGCAGGGTTCCGCTCTAGCAGGCTACAAACTAGGCTTATGCCGATGTGGTAGCTAAATCCACATCGGCTGCCGGGGGGAAGCAATGTACGTTATGCTTCGCTCTACTCCCGACCGGTGGGGACAAGGTACGTTATGTCCGCTCTCAGCCTCTAGATGATGACAAAATTTCAACACACTAGCTAGAGTATAGAGTAAACGATTCCTGGCTAAACATACATAATCATCATCAATCATACATAACCTAGCATGATACTACGAACTTAAAGCAGGAATCTCAAGCATGCTGGAAGAACAATCCTAGCATGGCACTAACATGTACAAACAAGCAAACATGCTAGCAGGAATGCAATCACAAGCTGTCCTATCCACTAATCATGTCCATAAAAGTAAACATGCATATAAGGCACATTCAAGAAAGCATCGCAGGTCCACACAACCACGGTGAGGAATCCTTACACGAAACGAGCGAAATAACCTTCACACTCTAATAATGACCCTCGAGCTTTAAAGCGAAACCGAGCAACCTAAGCATTTTAATAAAAACAACCTAATTAAATAAACAATGGCCAACAGCCTAGGGCCCAAAGGAAAAAGTCTCGGGAATTACCGATCGAGAAGACACAAGGCCACGCCCAAACCCGCGACAAGCAAGGCGGTCCGTCCGTCCAGCAAGGACAAGCGGTCAGGTGCGCCGGGCCTCGGCGCGCTGCATCGCGCGCTGGCGCTGGCGCCGGCGCGCTGCATCGGGCGCTGGCGCTGCTGGCGCTATCGGGCGCTCTTTGGCGTGCTTGGCGCGAGCAGGGGCGGCGCGCTGGCGCTGGTTCTGCGCGCGGCTTCGCGACGAGGAAGCGGCCGCGGCGGCGGACGCGACGAAGCGGCGCGCACGCAGACGCGGATAGTCTTTGGCGCGGCGCGCGCGCGAAGCGGCGAGCGTCGCGGAGAGGCGGGGCGACAGCGTCGCGCGCGCGCGTGCGCGCGCGTCTGGGCGGTCAGTGCGGAACGGCGCGACAGCGTCTGGGCTGGCGAGGCAGCAGCGCGCCTGGGCACGCTTTGGGCATGGGCTGTTCGCGGCTTTGGGCGGCGTGGCTGGGCAGGGCTGGCGCGACCTGGTGCGCCTGGGCTGGACGGCTTTGCTGTGCTGCTGCTTGCTGAGGTTGTCTGGTGCTCGCTGCTGGTCGCTGGGCCGGCAGGGCTGAGCGGGGTGCGGCTAGGGCGGCTAGGGTTTCTTGGTGAGGTCGGCTAGGAGAGAGAGTGAGAGAGAGAGAGAGATTTTCCCAAAACAAGGGGAATAGGATTTTCTTTCCTTTTCCTAATTTAAATGGGTCTAAAATCCCTTCCAAGGCTTTCTCTTGCGGGTCCCGGCTAAAGAAATTCTTTTCTTTTTAACTAAACCTTCTTTTTCTAAAAACTCCAATTTCACCATTAGGGCAAGGGTTCAAATCCCAATGGGACCAATTAAATTCCAATTAATTTTGCTATCAACCGGAATGTCTCCGAACTTCTAATCAACTAACCCAAACTCCTTGGGTCTTGCAACCAACATTAATCAAGTCTCAACGAAGGCCGAAATGACCACAAGCCACGAAAATCCTCAACCTCGGACCGGGAGCAAAATACCAAAATACCCTTAAAGGTTAAAACAGCTCTAACGGCCCATCCGAACATCCGAATAATGACCCGAAATCACCTGGGTACCCGAA
This sequence comes from Sicyos edulis, assembly GCA_036507275.1. NCBI lineage: Eukaryota > Viridiplantae > Streptophyta > Magnoliopsida > Cucurbitales > Cucurbitaceae > Sicyos > Sicyos edulis. The sequence goes on from CM071847.1 coordinate 21,044,541, forward strand.
ATAGAAAACTGGGCCGTTACATAGAGTACACAAGAATGTCATCTATGAACACGATGACAAAGCGGTCGAAGAACACCTTGAACACTCTGTCCATCATGTCCATGAATGCAGCTGGGGCGTTCGTCAGTCCGAAAGACATGACTACGAACTCAGAATTCCCATACCTCGACACGAGCTGTCTTGGGAATATCTCGCATCCCGAATCCTCAATCGGTGGTAGCCCGACCTCAAGTCAATCTTCGAAAACACACAAGCTCCCTGGAGCTGGTCAAACAGGTCATCGATACGAGGCAGCGGATACTTGTTCTTAATGGTTACCTTGTTCAGTTCCCTGTAATCGATGCATAGACGCATCGAGCCATCCTTTTTCTTAACAAACAGCACGGGTGCTCCCCACGAGGACACACTCGGCCTAATAAATCCTCTGTCAAGCAACTCCTGCAGCTGTTCTTTTAACTCTTTCAGCTCTGCTGGCGCCATACGATAAGGAGCTTTCGAGATAGGGCGAGTCCCCGGCTCAAGCTCTATTGAGAAGTCCACCTCCCTCTTCGGCGCAGCAGCGGGCAACTCTTCGGGAAAAACATCTGCAAACTCTTGCACTATGGGCACCTGCTCGACAGATAACTGGTCACGGTTCTCCCCGGTCAACTTAGCTAAGAAACCCCAAGCTCCTCGAGCTAACAAACGGTGAGCTTTAACTGCCGAAATCACCGGCGGACACACCCCACTCTGGGTGCCCCGAAATTTAAAGCTAGGCCTACCTGGCGGCCTGAACACCACCTCCTTACAACGACAGTCAATCATAGCGTGGTTATCAGCTAACCAATCCATGCCGAGGATCACATCAAAACCGCTCGTAGCTAACACTATGAGGGTAACCTGCAGAGTCTTGTCGGACACCTGTATCCGACCATCCCTTACCTTCTCGGCTGCTTGACATACTAGTTCCCGAGGAGTAGCGACGGATAACTCAAAACCTAGAGGCTCTAAATTCATGCAAGCATGCTCAAAGCAAAAGCAATGAGAACAAAAGAATGGGTGGAACCTGAATCAAACAACACAAAGGCGAGGTGATCAAGAACTAGAAGCGTACCTGCCACTGCGGGTCCGGCTTTCTCAGCCTCCTGGCGAGTCGTAGCATATACTCTCCCCTGCTGCTGAAATGGCTGTGCCCCCACTGCCTTCTGGTTGCAATGTCGGGCCTGATGCCCCTCCTTACCACAATTATAGCAAGCTCTAGGGTTACCACCTCAAGGCCCCCAATGCTGTTTACCACAGGGTCTACAATACGGTGGCGGCCTCCCTACGCCCTGTTGGCGAGGCTGATCACGGTTACGATCACGGTGCTGGTCTCGGCCATGATAAGTACCCTAACGACGTTGACCGCCTCCATGTCCATTACCTCCTGAGTCAAACTTACGCTTCTGACCCGAGTACACTGGGGCCTTCTGCACCACAGCACTAACAACCTGCTCTGGAGGATACTTTCCATCATAAATAGTTGCCAACTGCACTGCCTTGGCAAAAGTGTCTGGGGCCTGTGCCCTAACATCCTGAGACACTCCCTGCCTCAGACCCGCAATAAACTTCTTGATCTTCAGCTCAGGAGTAGCAATCAATCTATTGGTAAGAAGTACCCATACTCCGAAAACTTCCTCTCATACACCTCGATTGGGTCAGATACCTGCTTAAGGTTTGAAAACAACTCAATCATCTTTTCTTGGGCTTCTTCACTAATAAATTTTGCCTTGAACTCAGCCTTGAAGAATTCCCAGGTGGCAGGTGGAGACCCAGCCGGTCTCTCACTCAAGGTGGAATCCCACCACCACTTAGTTGCTCCACTACGCGCATGAGTGCACATCGAGCTCATTGCACCTCGAGACAAGCCATCACCATAAAAGTATACTCTAGCTCGGCAATCCACACGCCGCTACCGGTGGTTCTCCGAGGCACTAAACTTCTCCGGCTTCCATTTGACGAAATCTTTTAGCCACTTGCCCAAATCCTCAGCATCTTCCGCCACAACGGCCTCGTTCACAATTGGCACCTGCTGAGCTAGCGGTACTGGTGGCACTGCAGTCCTCTACTGAACCAACTTGGTCAGCTGCTCTATCTGAACTCGGGACTCCTCCTCTCAATGCGCGCTAACAGAGCTGCGTCTCGGCCCTCTGCTCGGCCCTGCAGTCGACAAAGAACCCAACCATAAGAGCCCTCATGGACTCCACAAAAGCAACTCCCGGTGCAGCCTCTCGAGGCTGAGTTGCCTCCATGCCCTCACCGGGCAACACAGCGCGAGAAGGGCTCAGTGGCGGCCTAACCAAAAGATCGGCTTGGGACGACGTCCCTCCCGTGTTAGAATCAATACGAATGCCCTGGCTGGTCGGCCTCGAGCCTCCCTGCCCTCTACGAGTGACTTGCATACTGACAATCTACACCCAAACCAACAATGAGTCAGAACCTGTTTTCCCTGCTCCTCAACAACAAGTCATATACATGCAAGGTGCAACGGTATTGTAATTCTTAACCCTTAACCTTAAACTTTCGGACGTACCTGATGGCTGGCGGAGCGCTGATGATCATGGAAAACAACCTACAACTGCAGGTCAGTCTACAGAACCTATAGCTCTGGGCTCTGATACCAACTGTAAAGACCCGACCCAAGAGAAACGGTCTCTAACCTAGATCCTTACTTAGCATGCATGTCTAGGAATGTAAAACACCATCCAACGTACCAATTTAAAACTTTGCAATCAACAGAATTTTAAACAACCCACAAAAAAACCAATATAAAAATCAAAGAGTAATTGACTGATCAGTGCTTTTCTTAAAACAAAACAAGAGTACGGTAAGAGAACCATAAAATAGTTTGAGTGCTTCCCTAGGGACTCAAGTCCCACTACATGCTAAATCATAAAGAAAACAATAAAAGAACATGCATCCCAGAGTCAGCTATCCATGATCATCCAGCCACCTCCTCCTAGCCATCCTGCCTATGTCCCAAGTTACCTGGTAGAAAACCACAGAAAATAAGGGTGAGCAACGAATTACTCAGTAAGAATCCCCAACCGGGGTACAATACGAAAACATATCATTTAGCACACGGACATGCAACCATGCAATGACTCAGAGCAAACAGATGGGTCAACTGAATGCCACTCTTGGGGCTTGCCTATTCGAGGCTTACAGCTACCAACTACCCTAGGTTCCACACCTGGGTGTCCTTCGAGCCTTACACAACCTAGGACTAAGTGTTGCCCGTCAGGGACTTATACACCTAGGATGCCCATCAGGGTCTTACACCTCCAACTCAGTGATGCCCATCGGGGACTTATACACCTAGGATGCCCATCAGGGTCTTACACCTCCAACTCAGTGATGCCCATCGGGGACTTATACACCTAGGATGCCCATCAGGGTCTTACACCTCCAACTCAGTGATGCCCATCGGGGACTTATACACCTAGGATGCCCATCAGGGTCTTACACCTCCAACTCAGGGAAGCCCATCGAGGACTTATACACCTAGGATGCCCATCAGGGTCTTACACCTCCAACTCAGCGATGCCCATCGGGGACTTATTGTAACGACCCAGGTTTTCATCCCGGTCTTCCAGGTATGCCCTAGGGGTATTTTAGTAATTTGGTCGGGCCGTCAGGGCCGTTTATGTCTTTTTCCAGTTGCTAAAATTATTGGATGGATTTATGTAGGTTTTGGAAGGGTTTGTGGTTTGGTTTGAGCAAGGTTTGATGCAAAAGTAAAAATAAAAGGGAATTGTCTTTGCACTGGGGTTTGAACCTGGGTCTCCTCTGGGAAGCTTGTGGAGATGTGTGCCAATTGAGCCATTAGGTGCTCTTGTTGCTCTTCCTGCATCATTTTATGGTTAGCCTTGGATTTTGGAGTTTTGGTGCATTTGGTTAAATGAAATAGAAATTAGGTTTATTCCATCTTCTTCTCCAAATCTCCTCTTGGCCGCACAAGCTCTCCCTCTCCATAGCCCTTGCCGATTCTTCATCCTTGCGGCTCCTTGGATCGTTCATCATCATTCCGGGTAGGTATCGATCTTCCTCTTCTTCTTCTCACCCGTTTGGTGTGCTTTTGGCCAAGTGAAAAGAGGTGTGTTGTGCGTGTTTGTGTTGATTGCGGCCACCGAGAGAAGCCCGGCCAGCGGACCATCGTCGCCGTCCACCGGCGATCGCCGCGCCGGATCGCGCCAAGCAAGCCAGACGCCCCTGCCGTCGCACGGATCGCCCTGCGCGATCGCACGATCGCCCAGATCTGTTGAGCGGCCCCCACCGCCGCGCCATCGCTCACGGTCGCCCAGATCTGTTGAAGCGCCCTGCCGCGACGCCATCGCTCGCCAGGATCGTGCGAATCGCGCTTGCAGCAGCGAGCGCCGACGCCCAGCGCCGCGCGCGCCTTCGCCCAGCTGCTGCGCTTCGCGCGCCCAACGCGCGTCCGCGTCGCTTTGTCGCCACGCCAAAGACACCGCGCGCCTTTCGCCGAAGCCGCTCGCCGCCGACGCCAGAGCGCTGCCGCCGTAGCGCGCGCCCTGCCGTGAATCCGTCGCGCGTCAGCGTGCGGCGCGGCCAGCGCCCGCCTGCCGTGCCCGGTAGCGGCTGAGCCCGACCTGCCGTGCGGCTTGCCAGCGACTCCAAGCTCGTGTCGCCGTGCTGCGTGAGTTCCCGAGCCGAGCTTGGCCGTTTCTATTGTTGTTTAGACGTTTTAGATGCTGATTATTATTGGTTTGCTAGGTTCCGCGCCGCTAGCTCGGGATTGTTCCGCACTTAGGATTTGTGTGTAGAAGCCTCCCGACCAAGGTAAGGATTTCTTACTGGAGTTGTGTGGGCCTGCGGTATATTTGTGATTGTTGTTTTGTATGCTGTGTATGATTATTAGCATGTTTAGCCCTAGGTGCTCTGTTACAATTCTGATCGCATGAACTCTTGTATTGTTTCTCATGTTAGCCCATGCTAGGTTGTTCCATTCGGCATGTTCGATATCTGTTCTTGCTTCGTAGTATCATGCTAGGTTCCTTGTATCTGTTGAGCACGTATTGGGTGCATTGAATGAATTATTATTATTGTTATGGTTTAGATTTCAAGTAGGTAGCATCATCCGGGCGATGCATAACGTAACTTGCATCCCCGCGAGGGACGTGCGAGATGGTACTCGTCCCCCGATCCCGTTAGGGGTTTAGCTAACCCTAACGGTGGCCCCGCAATCTTGGGTGAGGTGGCGGTCGTTAAATGCCCCAAAGGTCGGGATGATGACTTGGCATTGCCTCGTCCCCGGCGATCGGCACGCCCTCGGCGTGTTCGGCCGTAGCCCTTGATTGCCACTGTTAGGGCAAGGACCGCTTCGGTGTAAGCCTACCACGGCCAGGTTCCTTAGCCTCGGTGTGCGGTGGTACAGGTGACATAGTTCACGTGTCCAGTCTCACACCCCTATGTCGGTGACACCGATCCGGAGATTTAGTTAGACGTGGTGATCGGACATGGGCGACTTGCCACTGGACCGGCACCCCCATAGTCTGCAGTAGCACGCGATGCGCGCTTATGCTCATTCTGGCGCCGACCGGAGAGCTCCTAGGGATCTTGAGCTAGTGCACCTTTCGTGTCGACGATGAGGCAGTGAGGCCGGGACTCGTTTCTCGTATAGGGCGTATTGTGTGGTGGATTTATTTCCGGACTAAGACCACGAGTTGGCATCCGAGGTCCAAGTGTGGACTTAAGCTATGTGCTCTATTACGTGTTTATACTCATAGCTTGCATACATTTTTCTAGATGATCATGTATATCGTATTGTACCCCTGTTGGGGATTCTTCTTGAGAGTAATTCGTTACTCACCCTTATTCTGTGGTTTTCCACGGTAACCAAGCGGGAGACAGGGGATGGTGAAGGAGGAGGCTGTGATCATGGAATCCTGCTGTCATCTCTGACCATTTTATTATATCATGACTCTTGACTTTTGTTATATCCCCTGAATGCATGTAGACGGGCACGGAGCCCTAGGATGTTTTCTTACGTTTTATGGATTCCAGCATATTTGTACTTGTGGAATGTTTAAATGGTTTAAATAAATCTCTGATCAGAGTATGCTTTTAGAAATGTATGTTTTGATTGTGGAATGTTTCTGTTTTTACTTGGGATCCGAAATGTATTTTTTCATAATGTCTTTTATTTTGAATACATGCATTGGGGTAAAGGCCCATTTAGAGCCCCTTTTGGGTCGGGTCTTTACACTTATACACCTAGGATGCCCATCAGGGTCTTACACCTCCAACTCAGTGATGCCCATCGGGGACTTACACACCTAGGATGCCCATCAGGGTCTTACACCTCCAACTCAGTGATGCCCATCGGGGACTTACACACCTAGGATGCCCATCAGGGTCTTACACCTCCGGGTGTCCATCGGGGTCTTACCCGAGCGGGACGCACTAGTTACCCCTACAATCTCTTACACTATACATCACCCGCCAATTCCTAGCATGGCACTAACAGGATAACATGGTCACGGTTATGCCGAGACAATTTAACCCCTAGCATGAAACTAACAGGATATATCAGGAATCACAAGCACAAAAACCATCTGAAAACAAGAAAGAACAAGCAACCTATCCACTAGCAATTTCATACAAACACAACACATAGCATGCTATCAAGTATTCGTAGGGTCCACACAACCCCGGTAAGAAATCCTTACCTGGAAGTGAATAGAACCAACAATCGACGGATGACTCTCGAGCTTCTAAGCGAACCCGACAACCTAAGCAAGTAATAAATTCAACCTAATTAACCAACAGCAGCTAAAAAGAACATAAAGTCCAAAGGGTGGAGGCTCGGGAATTTACCAACCGAGAAGGCACCAGGCTCGGCAAGGAGGCGTGCAGGTAGGGCGTCTTGAGCGGCGGCGGCTCTTGTTGTGCGTCTTGATCGAGCGCTGGGTTGTACCTTGTTGGCGGCTGGTGATAGATAGGGGCGCTGGGCGCGAGCGCGTGGCCCTCGGCAACAACACGGCGGGGCGTGACGGGCCGGGCGAGACGGGCGTCTGACGCGGTCAGCGTCTTTGCCTATGACCTTGACGCGAATCGCGCGAGTCTTGAGTGGGGCGTCGTGTGTGGACGAGAACCGGCGCGGGCGAGCGGGCTCGCTAGAGCAGGCGTGCGGGCGACGCTGTGGTACGGACGGACGACACACGGTGGGTGCTCTGGGACGTGGTCTCGCGGATGCGGTCGATGAGAGCGACGCTGGGGCGCGCTGTGCAGGCGACGGTCGGCGCTGGGCTCTGCGGCTGGCTGCAAGGCTGCTTTCGGTGAGCGTGGGTGTTGTCGGTGGCGCCGGGGGGGGGGCGACGGCGCGGCGGGGTGTGGGGAGAGGGTGAGGGTTTTAGCGAGTGAAGCTTTCTTTTTCCCTTTTTTTTTCCTTCCTCAAATTAAATAAGTCTTGGGAATCCCAAATTCCCTTCAAAAGGCTCCCCCCCTTCGAGCCCCGGCGGATGTACTTATTTTCTTTATTTAATTCCAAGCTTCCCACCTCTTTTAGGCCAAGGGTTCGAGTCCTCCCAACAACACGTTTCAAAATAAAATATATACAAACCTAATTTTGCGTTCAACTATAAACCGGGCTGTTACAAGATGTCTCTACATCTTCCTCAAAAGCAACTAACTTGGCCGCTTGCCAATCGACCAGGTGGCTGGTGGAGACTCTGCTGGTCCGCCTCTCACAGGGGACTTCCACCACCACACTACTGCATCAAACAACACCAGAACGGCGCGCCTCGACCTCTAAACATCTGGTCATCGACCTCTGAACACCAGGTCATCCCAGCACTTGGATGATAAACTCGATCCTGGCCAACCACCTTCTTTGCTAGCGATGAGGTCTCAAAAACATCCACTCTCTGAGCTTCCACTTGCCAAACTCGGTGGCTCGATCAATGCCAACTATCTTATCAGCATAAACCTGCTGATCAAGCCCTCCCGAGAACCTCCGGGGCTACTGGAGCTACAAGGAGGGGTGTCTCCTAAATAAACTCTGCCAGCTGGGCTATCTGTGCCCAAGACTCCTCACTACGCGCTACAAATTGCGCCTGGGTGTCCGCTCTCTGTTAACTAAAAGACCTGCCATCAACTCCCTCATGGCTGGAGCACACTCTGCTCAAGGAGTCTCACTCTGAGGCGTGCTAGCCTCAACCCCCTCCTCTAGGCAACTCAACTGCCAGGGCTAACTCTGGCCAACGGGTCTACACGACCTTGGGACGAGGCCTCAACATCAACACAATCAGTCCAATAACTCGGTCGGACATGCCAAGCGTCCTGCTCCTCAGAGTGCGATCCACACACTGGCGATCTGCACAAGCACCTCCACCCTCTCACTAGGGGAGAACCAACAACTGGGCCACAAATGGCCTATGGGAGTCTAAGCTCTGCCTCCCTCTGGGTGCGATCGACACACTGGCGATCTGCACAAAGCACCTCCACCCTCTCACTAGGGGAAAAACAACAACTGGGCCACAAATGGCCTCACGGAGTCTAAGCTCGCCTCCCTGCGGGTGCGATCGACACACCGCGATCTGCACAAAGCATAAAAAGCCCGGCCCACACTGGGCTCTCATTGCTCAACAAGCCGCTGCTCATGCGAGAAAGTTGGCATGATGGCTCTCTAAGCCCAAACCAACAACGAGTCGAAACACGCTTTCGTCTCGCTCCACAACTCTACACAAGGCATAAAAGCTAGATGAAAAGTATTGTAAATTCTTACCCCTTAGCTTAATTGAACTCGATACAAACTGGCGGCCATGGAGTCTTGATGATCATGGGAGCAAACAACCTACAAAGCGAGTTAGTCTCTGAGAATCTATGACTCGTGCTCTGATACCAACTGTAAGAACCCGACCCAAAATGCGGTCCTAAACCTAGGTTCTCACTCAGCATGCAAGTTAAATACTTCATTAAGCGGTTTAGTACTTCATATTTAAAACCATTCAAAACATTTAAAAGCGGGGACACTTAAAATATAAACAACAACCTTCATTTAAGCAAACCAACAAAGTAAAACAAGCCTGGCCAGTGTTTATGAAATCATACAATACAATTTAAACAACTGTTAAAAACATCCCCATAGGACTCCTGTCCGTCTACATGCTGAACAAATTATGCAAACAATAAAAGACAGAGTGCCGGTGGCTCCCATGATCAATCAGCTCCCTCCACTAGCCGTCCCGGTACTGTCCCAAGTTACCTGGTGGAAAGCCACAGAAATAAGTGTGAGTATAAACATACTCAGTAAGAATCCCCAACCGGGGTACAATACGATACATCAATCATCTAGCACCCTAGTATACATGCAAACAGTTACCAACATAGATCATAGCTCAACGAGCTTACAAGGCAGAATCTGGAATCCTCGGAAGTCTCCTACTTCCGGCCTAATGATTGGCTCTCATAACCAATCCCGGGACATCTCCAAGGGTCTTTCTCCCTCGGCCAATTGATCAGTTCAAAAACCGATCCCAAAGATGTCCGACACCCTCGAGGGTCTTTCTCCCTCGACCATATGATCAGCTCAAAAGCCAATCCCAATGGGTGTCTTCAAGGGCCTCTTACCCTCGCTAACAAATCTGGTGTAAGAACCCGACCCAAAATACGGTCCTAAACCTAGGTTCTCACTCAGCATGCAAGTTAAATATTTCACCGAGCGGTTTAGTGCTCATATTTAAAACCTTTCAAAACATTTAGAACGGGGAATGCTTAAAACATAATCAACAATTTTGTTTAAGAAAACCAACGAAGTAAAACAAGCCTGGCCAGTATATATGAAAACATCCAAAACAGTTCAAACAACTTTTAATAATGGTTCCCCTAGGACTCCTGCCCACCTACATGCTGAACAAATATGCAAACAATAAAGACAGAGTGCCCGCGGCTCCCATGATCAATCAGCTCCCTCCGCTAACCGTCCCGGTGCTGTCCCAAGTTACCTGGTGGAAAACCACAGAATTAAGGGTGAGTATAAACATACTCAGTAAGAATCCCCAACCGGGGTTGTAACGGCCCAGGTTTTTCTTCCCGGTCTTCCAGGTATGCCCTAGGGGTATTTTGGTAATTTGGTCGGGCCGTCAGGGCCGTTTATGTCTTTTCTAGTTGCTAAAAATATTGGATGAATTTATGTAGGTTTGTGAGGCTTTGTGGAAGGGTTGAGCAAGGTTTGATGCAAAAGTAAAAATAAAAGGGAATTGTCTTTGCAATGGGGGGTTTGAACCCGGTCTCCTAGAAAGCTTGTGGGGATGCGTGCGGATGAGCTAGTGAGAGCTCTTGTTGCTCCTTCCGGTCATTTTATGGTTAGCCTTGGATTCGGAGTTTTGTTGTATTTGGTTAAAAGAGAAAGGAAGCTAGGTTTGCATTTCTTCTCCAACACCTCACTTTGCCTCACAAGCCAGCCTCCCCCCGGCCAGATCATCCGGCGCGGCACCAGCAGATCCACCATCGCCCAACCGGCCGAGCGGCCGCGCCCAACCCGCACGAACGGCTGTCGCAACCACGCTTTGCCGCCGCAGACGCCCTCGACCAGCCATTTGCACGGATCCGGCCGAGGATCGGCAGATGCTCGCTGTCGCCGCCCCAGTCCGTCGCCCACATCTGCCGCCGTCGCACCAGGCTTATGTCGCCACGCCAGTCGCGCAGCCGAGGGAAGCCATCGCCCGATCGCACCAGCCGAGCCCGTCGCAGCGCGCCAGGCCAGCCCGTCGAATCTGCCCGGCAAAGACGCCCGAAGCGCGTCGGTCGGCCCTATCGCCGTCGCACACACCAGCCGCGCCAGATCCGTCCATCGCCATCGCCCGCTTCGCGCGAGCCGCCCGTCGCACGATTCGCGCGCAGCAGCGCGAATCGCCGTGTCCGCGCGCCTTCACTCCGAGCCGCTCGCCCGCACGCCCAGACGCTCGCTCGTGCTCAGCCGCCCGCCCAGCGCCCGCGCGCCTTTCGCCGTCCGTGCCCAGCAGCGTGTCCACCTTGCGCAGCCGCGCCCAGCGCTTTGCCAGCGCCCGGCCACTGCCAGCGAAGATTCGGCCCGTGTCGTCGTGCGTGTGAGTGCCCCAGCCGAGCTTCGCTTGTTTTATTATATTTTTAGGGCTATGATTGTGATTTCTATTGTGTTTGTTAGGTTCTCGTTAGCTAGCTCGGGATCGATCGCAGCGTAGGATTTTGTGTGTAGTTGCCTCCCGGCCAAGGTAAGGATTTCTTACCGGGGTTGTGTGGACCCTGCGATGTTCTATGTGATTGATGTTGTATGTTTGTTTGTGATTATCAGCATGTATAGTTTAGGTGCTCTGTTCTGAATTCCTGACTGGCATGACTTCGTATGTTGTTCTTTCATGTTAGTCCATGCTAGGTTGTTCCGTTCTGGCATGCTCATATTCATTCTTGTTCTGTAGTACCATGCTAGGTCTGTTGTATTCTTTCGAGCACGTATTGGATTGTTTGCTGATTGTTAAGGCAGGTTAGAATTCAGGTAGATAGCATCATCCGGGCCCGATGCATAAAGTATCTTGCATCTATGGCAAGGACGTTCGAGACAGTTCTCCGTCCTTGGACCCCGTGAGGGGATTAGCTATCCCAACCGGTAGGCCCCGCAATCTTGGGTGAGGGTGGTAGTCTTAGCGATGCCCCAGCGGTCGGGATGATGACTTGGCAATGCCTAGTCCCCGACGGTAAAAACACGTCCTCGGTGTGTTCGGTAGTAGCCCTTGATTGCCACTGTTAAGGCAAGGACGGCTTCTTGGTGTAAGCCTACCACGACCCGTTCCTTAGCCTCGGTGCGGTGAGTACAGTGACATAGTTCACGTGTCCGTGTCTCACACCCTATGTCGGTGACACCGATCCGGAGATTTAGTTAGGCGTGGTATCCGGATATGGGCGACTTGCCACTAGACCCGGCACCCCCATAGTCTTTGAAAGCACGCGGTGCATGTTTACGCTCATCACAGCGCCGACCGGAGAGCTCCTCGGGATCTTGAGCTAGTGTACCTTTACGTATCGACGAGAGAAGCGGTGAGGCCGAGACTTGTTTCTCGTATAGGGCGTATTGTGTGGTGAATTTATTTCCTGGACTAAGACCACGAGTTGGCATCCGAGGTCCAAGTGTGGACTTAAGCTATGTGCTCTATTACGTGTTTATACGATAGCTTGCGTACAATCTTCTAGATGATCATGTATATCGTATTGTACCCGGTTGGGGATTCTTCTTGAGTAATTCGTTACTCACCCTTATTCTCGTGGTTTTCCACGGGTAATCAAGCGCGAGAGCGAGGATGGTGAAGGAGGAGGCTGTGATCATGGAATCTGCTGTCATCTCCGACCATTTTATTCTATCATGACTCTTGACTTTTGTTATTTCCCTGAATGCATGTAGACGGGCACAGAGCCCCGTGGATGTTTTCTTACGTTTTATGGATTCCAGCATATTTTGTACTTGTGGATTGTCCAAATGGTTTAAATAAATCTCTGATCGATAGTATGCTTTTAGAAATGTATGTTTTGGTTGTTGAATGTTTCTGTTTTTACTTGGGATCCAAATGTATTTTTCATAATGTCTTTTATTTTCACTACATGCATTGGGGTAAAGGCCCATTTAGAGCCCCTTTTTGGGTCGGGTCTTTCTGATTGGTATCGAGCTCAGAGTCATAGATTCTGTGAGGCCGACCTTTTGTTGTAGGTCGTTTTTCCATGATCATCGAGACTCAAGCGACCATCAGTGCGCCTAAGTTTACTATTTGTTGTTGAAAAAGGGTTAAGAATTTACAATACACATGTCATCTTGTGTATGCCTTGTGTAGTGTTGTGGAGCGGAGACGAGCAAGTTCGACTCGTTGTTGGTTTGGGCTTAGTGAGCCATCATGCCAACTTTCCCGCAGATCGCGGCGGTTTGTTTAGCGGCTTGTTGAGGTATCCAGATAGATTCGGATGCCCCGGGACATCGTTCGGAGGGAGGCGAGAGCTTAGACTCCCGTTGGCCATTTGTGGCCTAGTTCTTTGCTTTTCCCCTAGTGAGAGGGTGGTGGTGCTTCGTGCGGATCGCCAAGATGTTGATCGCACCCGAGGAGCGAGGCGCTTGGCATGTCCGGCCGAGGAGTTGGACCGATCGTGTTGATGTTGAGGCGCGTCCGGGTTGTTAGGCCCGCATGCGGTTTGGCCCCGGCGATTGAGTTGCCTAGAGGAGGGGGTAGAGGCTAGCGGCGCCTCGAGTGAGACTCCTTGCAGAGTGTGCTCCACCATGAGAGATTTGATGGCGAGTCTTTAGCTATCGAGAGCGGAGACCCGTGCGCGGTTTGTAGCGCGTAGTGAGGAGTCCTGCACAGTTAGCCCGGTGACGAGTTTGTTTCAGCATTTTTCCCCAGTAGCTCTTGTAGCCTCGGAGGTTCTCGGGAGGGCATGATCGTGAGTTTATTCGGATGAGTTTGTTGGCGTTGATGGAGACGTCCGAGGTTGGCAAATGGATGCCTGTAGAGCTCGATGTTTTAGTAAGTCCCTCTGCTAGTAGTAAAGTAGTTGGCGAGTTTGAGTTTAGCATCCGTGTGTGGGATGCCCTGCTTTGCTCAAAGGCCGAGGTGTGCCGTTCTGTCTTTGTTTGGTTCATCGGATGGTGGTGGAAGTCCCTTGTGAGAGGTGGACTAGCGAGTCTCCACCACGCGCCCGATTGTTTGGCAAGTTGCCGTGTTAGTGGCTTGAGGCGGATGAAGGATCATCTTTGCCCCCTTGCGAGCTCTTTGTTGTTTAACAGACCCGACTTCCTCGAGATGTGGATTTGGTAGTAGTAGCACTTGAGGTGCATTGGTTGGTGTGCCACTTTGGCACTAAGTCCGGTTCGAGCTTGAGTTTGGCTTGGGCATAGCGGATGGTTCTATGCCGTTCGGAGTTCAGCGTACTCCTTTAGCCTTGGATCTGCTTTATGGTTGTTGCACCCGTTTAGGTCGTGCGGAGGGCTAGTTCGGTGGTAGTCGATGGACTACAAGCGAAATGATGCTCGAGAGGAGCCGGAGCCTCTTCCCGTGTTTTCCGGAGGTTGAGTAAGTCGTGAGGGTTGTCGGTTGGTAAATGTTGGTGCGCGTGAGTCTCGCGCTAGTGTTAAGGCCAAGAGAGTTTCCTTGTGGTTGGTAGTGCGGTCAACTACCTTCGAGTGCCTAAATCGAGGAGAGTTGAGCATTGTAGATGCGAGTTTGGTCCAAAGGAGGACCATGAGTTGGATGCTTATCAGATGAGATGGATGCCTATGAGGCGAGTTGGATGCTTTTGAGGCGAGATGAGCTGATGCCTTGCGAGAGGTTTTGGATGCCTTGGGGGTAAGCACCCTTGGTAGAGGCTTGGTACAAAGTAAGTTTGGTTTGGCATGATTATGCTTTGGTAGAGCGAGGTTGCCTCAGCTTCGAGTATCGTGTGGAGATGGAACTTTTGGTGTTCCTTGGATTGTTTGTATCGCTGCCAGGAGTTATCGTTGCTTTGTGGAAAAGCGCTTGTTAGTCTTGGATCTCTAAAGGAAGGTTGGGAGTTGTGCACACAAGTGTGTTTTGTGTGGTTCGTTCCGTGGCGAGATTTTCAGATCCATGTAGGGTTTGCTTTGGAGATCTCGTGCTCAGTTCCTTGAGAAGTTGGACTCCAGGTGGTCGTTGTAAGGCTTGGGTTGAGGTGGTAAGGATACCGTGCTCGTGGTATCAAGTTGTTGCTTAGGCAAGATTTGTTAAGTTGGGCCTAAGCTTGGTTGGCGGATCTTCTTGTTGATCGTTGGTTGGAGTTCGATTGGAAACCGAACAAGAGCGATGGTAGCTAAGCCGCGTGGTTTCGACGATCGACATGGCTAAGAGAGTTGTTCGGATCCTTCCTTGGGTAGAAGTTATGTTGTGGCTGATGCTTTGAGTAGGAGGATGACGCGTGCATAGCGTTTGGGTCCTCTAGGTTCCCAAGGAGTTGGAGTTGGCCAGCATGGTTGGGATCTTTGAAATTGGAGTTGTTTGTTCGAGCGGTTATCCATTGGATTGTATGCTTGGCGGTGTGTGTGTCGAGGGTTGCCGAAGAACCCTAGGTTGTGGAGAGCCTCTCGAGCTCGGTCGAGCCCAGCTAGTGAGTTTCGATTGGCTAGGCTGGGGCGTGTAGTTTGTAGCCTCGGTGGAGTTGCTAGCGATCTTGGTAGACTAGCAAGCTAGTGTTTATATGGAGTAAAGTCCGGAGTGGTTTCGGTGTGGTGGCAAGTTGATGCTTGGTGTTGACCAAGGTGTGGATTGGAGTTGCTAGAGTTTAGTTTTGCTCGTGGGGGCGAGTGGTTTGTGCCATGTTGGTTGTTTTTCCTGTTTCCAGGATGTTGAGTTGCCCCGTTTGGCATTTGGAGGTTCAGTCTGAGATGGACCCTTGTTGTGCCCCGTGAGATTAGATGTTGTTGCTCTGGTGGAGCAAGGCAGTGAGCGTATGTGGAGTTCTCTGTCCGTTGGTTGTGCCGCTTGTATGAGCCGTTTCCTTGGGAGTTGTCGAGTTACTCCTTGGTCTTGGAGTTAATGGTGGAAGCGCTAGCTTGAAGGAAACGTTTGTTGGCTGCTTGGAAGTAGTCGTTTGTCCAGTTAAGCGGATTCTTGGATGGTGTTCTAGAGGCTGCAGTAAAGGTTGTTCTGCCTCTTATGAGTGTTTGGCCTAGTTGGTTAAGATTTTTGTGTGTTGGCATGGAAGATGTTGCACCTTTGTAGTGGAAGAACTCCTTTGTATCAGTTGTGGGTTGAGGTTGCACCATTAAGGATGGATTAGGGTCTTGACATTTTGAGGATCTTTCTTTGGTTAGTGTGGTTTGTGCTCTGCCCGACCATTATTGTAATCTGGTTCCTGGTAGTTGGTGTTGACCGAGTAGTGGAGTTCCGTTTATGAAGTTTCGGTGGGAAGGTGCAATAAGCCTAAGCTAGAGGGTTAAGCCTGTATGTGTTATCGTTTGGACTTGTGAGATGTGCTTCATATTTGAGGCAAGCTTCGTTCCGTTGCTTGCATGGAGGTAGGCTTGGTGGAGGGAGCCCATTTAGGGCGGTTGTTGGCGGTGACTTGTCCAAATCCAGTGATTTGAGCCAAGCTAGAGTTGAGTGGATTGGCATAGCTATGTAGTTTGTAGTGGTTTGGGCTTCCGAGATCGTAGCACTCAAGTTGTTGGTTTGAAGGAGTTCGTGTGGAAGGTGCGGTTTGTCGAGGTTGTTGTGTGAGTTCGGATTTTTGGTGACTGGTTTACGTAGCTAGAACTCGCACCTCGCCCAGTGTTGAGATGTCATTCTGTGGAGTAGTGGCATGTCGGTTTGAGTGGAGTTGTTGGCTCCAGTGGCAACAAAGATTTTTCTAGGTAGTGCGTGATGAACCGTGGTTGCGAGAGCGTTGTTAAGAGGCTTATGGCCGGTGCGATTCTGTAGTGTTTTCACCCTCGGACCGATGGTCTTTTGGGAGGAGTGATCCGGAACCTTTGGAGCTTGTTGCGAGTTGGTGTTTCCGTGATTAGGCGCGGAAGACTAGAGTGGTTTTATGAGGTTGCCTTTGGTTGCGCTTCTCGTGATCGATTTCTTGTAGTTCCATTGAGGCTTTGCAAGGTAAGTATTGCGAGGCTTCGGTGTTACAGGGAAAAGGTTGGTGGCCATCAATTTTGTTTTGGGTCTGAGTTCTTTGCATTTGACCGCAGGTGATGTGCGGGGAGTTTAGAGCTAGTGTTGTTAGCTCGGAGCGGCGAAAGAAAAGTTACGCCGATGTTCGGCGTCGAGTTTTAGAGTTTGAGGTTCGGCAATGCGTAGTTTTAAAGTTGTGCCGTTGTGAGTTGTGTTGAGGTTTGGTAAGCGGGAGAAGTGGAGCCTCCTGTTGTTGGGCCATTTGAGATTCTCGAAAGGATTGGCGAGTTGCATATTGGTTAGCTCTTTCTGTCATTGTCGGTAGTGTGCGGTGTTCTCATGTATCGGTGTGAGGCGGTATGTGTCGGACCCATCGCTCATTGTGGACTTTGGGCCCCTGCACTGAATGAGGATTTGAGCTTGAGAAGAAGTCGGTGGGGATCCTTGCATTCGAGACTAAGACATTGCGTGTCGCGAGATTCGGTTAGTAAAAGTTCGGTGGAGGAGTCGAGTTCCGAGGAAGCCACTTGGGAGCGGGAAGACGAGATGAGATTGCATTATCTGGAAATGCTCCAATCTTAAGGACTTTCGAGGACGAAAGTCATAAAAAGGAGGAATATTGTAACTTGCCCGTGTTTTTCTTCCCGGTCTTCCGGTATGCCCTAGGGGTATTTTGGTAATTTGTCCAGCCGTCGGGGCCGTTTATGTCTTTTCTAGTTGCTAAAAATATTGGATGAATTTATGTAGGTTTGTGAGGCTTTGTGGAAGGGTTGAGCAAGGTTTGATGCAAAAGTAAAAATAAAAGGGAATTGTCTTTGCAGTGGGGTTTGAACCTGGTCTCCTAGAAAGCTTGTGGGGATGCGTGCGGATGAGCTAGTGAGAGCTCTTGTTGCTCCTTCCGGGTCATTTTATGGTTAGCCTTGGATTCTCAGGAGTTTTGTTGTATTTGGTTAAAAGAGAAAGGAAGCTAGGTTTGCATTTCTTCTCCAACACCTCACTTTGCCGCACAAGCCGGCCTCCCGGCCAGCCAGATCCGCCCGGCACCAGCCAGATCCACCGTGTCGCCCAACCGGCCGAGCAAAGACGCCTAACCCGCACCGTAACGGCTGTCGCGGCCACGCCTTGCCGCCGCAGACGCCCTCGACCAGCAATTACACGAGATCCGGCGAGGATCGCCAGATCGCTGTCGCCACGCCCAGTCCGTCGCCCGAGATCTGTCGCCGTCGCACCAACTTTGTCGCACGCGCCGGTCGCGGCGAGGAAGCCATCGCCAGATCGCACCAGCGAGCCCGTCGCGCGCCAGGCCGGCCATTGGTCGAATCTGCCCGGCGGCACGCCCGAAGCAGCGTCGGTCCAGCCACTGCCGCCGTCGCACACCGCCGCCGCCCAGATCCGTCCATCGCCGCGCCCGATTCGCGCGAGCCGCCCGTCGCACGATTCGCGCGCAGCAGCGAATCGCCCGTGTCCGCGCCGCTTCGCTCCGAGCCGCTCGCCCGCACGCCCGAGACGCTTCGCTTCGTGATCAGCCCGCCGCCCCCGCGCCACGCGCGCCGCCCGTCACGTGCTCCAGTAGCGTGTCCGCGCCCAGCGCTTTGCCAGCGCCCGGCCCAAATGCCACCGCCAGCAAGACTCACTTTCGTCGTCGTGCGTGCGTGTGAGTGCCCCGAGCCGAGCTGCTTGTTTTATTATATTTTTAGGGCTATGATTGTGATTTCTATTGTGTTTGTTAGGTTCTCGTTAGCTAGCTCGGGATCGATCGCGGCGTAGGATTTTGTGTGTAGTTGCCTCCCGCCAAGGTAAGGATTTCTTACAGGGGTTGTGTGGACCTGCGATGTTCTATGTGATTGATGTTGTATGTTTGTTTGTGATTATCGGCATGTATAGTTTAGGTGCTCTGTTACAATTCTTGATGGCATGACTTCGTATGTTGTTCTTTCATTTTAGTCCATGCTAGGTTGTTCCGTTCTAGCATGCTCATATTCATTCTTGTTCACGTAGTACCATGCTAGGTCTGTTGTATTCTTTCGAGCACGTATTGGATTGTTTGCTTTGATTGTTAAGGCGGAGTTAGAATTGAGTAGATAGCATCATCCGGGCCCGATGCATAAAGTATCTTGCATCTATGGCAAGGACGTTCGAGACGATTCTCCGTCCTTGGACCCCATGAGGATTAGCTATCCCAACCGTAGAGGCCCCGCAATCTTGGGTGAGGGTGGTAGTCTTAGCGATGCCCCAACGGTCGGGATGATGACTTGGCAATGCCTAGTCCCCGACGGCCGACGTCCTCGGTGTGTTCGGTAGTAGCCCTTGATTGCCACTGTTAAGGCAAGGGCGGCTTCTGGTGTAAGCCTACCACGACCCGTTCCTTAGCCTCAAAGTGCGGTGGTACAGGTGACATAGTTCACGTGTCGAGTCTCACACCCCTATGTCGGTGACACCGTCTGAGAGATTTAGTTAGGCGTGGTATCCGGATATGGGCGGCTTGCCACTGGGCCCGGCACCCCCATAGTGCAGTGGAAGCACGCGGTGCATGTTTACGCTCATCACGGCGTCGGCCGGAGAGCTCCTCGGGATCTTGAGCTAGTGTACCTTTCGTATCGGCGATGAGACGGTGAGGCGAGACTTGTTTCTCGTATAGGGTGTATTGTGTGGTGAATTTATTTCCGGACTAAGACCCTGAGTTGGCATCCGAGGTCCAAGTGTGGACTTAAGCTATGTGCTCTATTATGTGTTTATACTCATAGCTTGCGTACAATCTTCTAGATGATCATGTATATCGTATTGTACCCCGGTTGGGGATTCTTACTGAGTAATTCGTTACTCACCCTTATTCTCGTGGTTTTCCACGGGTAATCAAGCGCGGAGACAGGATGGTGAAGGAGGAGCTATGATCATGGAATCCTGCTGTCATCTCTGACCATTTTATTCTATCATGACTCTTGACTTTTGTTATTTCCCCTGAATGCATGTAGACGGGCACAGAGCCCCAGGATGTTTTCTTACGTTTTATGGATTCCAGCATATTTGTACTTGTGGATTGTCCAAATGGTTTAAATAAATCTCTGATCAGAGTATGCTTTTAGAAATGTATGTTTTGGTTGTTGAATGTTTCTGTTTTTACTTGGGATCCGAAATGTATTTTTCATAATGTCTTTTATTTTCACTACATGCATTGGGGTAAAGGCCCATTTAGAGCCCCTTTTTGGGTCGGGTCTTTACAGGGGTACAATACGATACTTCAATCATCTAGCACCCTAGTATACATGCAAACAGTTACCAACACAGATCATAGCTCAACGAGCTTACAAGGCAGAATCTGGAATCCTCGGAAGTCTCCTTCTTCCGGCCTAATGATTGGCTCTCATAACCAATCCCGGGACATCTCCGAGGGTCTTTCTCCCTCGGCCAATTGATCAGCTCAAAAACCGATCCCAAAGATGTCCGACACCCTCGAGGGTCTTTCTCCCTCGACCATATGATCACCTCAAAAGCCAATCCCAATGGGTGTCCTCAAGGGCCTCTTACCCTCGCTAATAAATGCGGACTATCGGGAGAGTACACAAGTCCGGCTCTAAGCAGAAGGAACTGGTGTACTCACGAACATTAGCCCGAAAGCTCTCCGAACCGCGACTAACGCGTGTCGCGCACACCGCATCTTTGCCGCAACCGGCGTAAAAGTGGGGCCTAAGTACAAACTACGCGGGCCAAAATCGCATGCCTAAGACTGAAACGCGGTGTCACCGAACACGATGGTCACGAGGCCCTCGGCACTCATCTGTGCGACTGTACCACCGACACGAAGCTAAGAACCGTGGCGGGGGTTCCGCTATAGCGAGCTACAAACTAGGCTTATGCCAATGAGGTAGCTAATCCTCATTGGCTGCTGGGAAGCAATGTGCGTTATGCTTCGCTCTACTCCCGACGGTGGGGACAAGGTGCGTTATGTCCGCTCTCAGCCTCTAGATGATGACAACCCTAACACACTAGCTAGAGTATAGAGTAAACGATTCCTGGCTAAACATACATAATCATCACCAATCATACATAACCTAGCATGATACTACGAACTTAAAGCGGGAATCTCAAGCATCTTTGGAAGAACAATCCTAGCATGGCACTAACATGTACAAACAAGCAAACATGCTAGCGGAATGCAATCACAAGTCATCCCTATCCACTAATCATGTTCATAAAAGTAAACATGCTTACACGAAAACGAGCAGAAATAACCACGGTAAGGAATCCTTACACCGAAACGAGCGAAAATAACCTTCACAATCAAATAATGACCCTCGAGCTTTAAAGCAAAACCGAGCAACCTAAGCATTTTAAAAGCATCCTAAATAAATATCAGGCACGCCAGACTTAAAAATCTAAAAGGGATAGGTTCGGGAATTACTAACCGAGAAGGCACGGGTCTCGCGACAAGAAGCGATTTTGGCGGCGCTTTGGCGCGTGGCCGGCGCGCCGCGGTGATCATTGTGCGGCTGCGCTGGTGAGCGGCGACAGGATCGCGAGGCGCATTGCAGCGCCGGCGAGCGCAGACGAGGCGAAGCGCAGGCACGCACCACGCGAGCGACGGCCAGTCTTTGGGAACGGCGCGCGGCGAGGCGTCGCGTCGGTGCGGATCTTTGGCGCGCCTAATCGCGGGGATCGCGCGGCGCGCGTCTGGGCGACCCGATCTGGTCGGTCTGTAAGTCTCTGGGCGGCTTGGTCGCGGAGCGGCGGGTTGTCTGTGCGCTGGCCAGGACGGGTGAATTGCAGCTGCTAGTGCGCTGGCTGTCTGGTGGGCGCTGGTGCGCTTCAATTTGGCTGGCAATTGGCTGCTGCTGTGCGCTGGGCCGAGCAGGTGGCTGGCGAAGTGCGGCTAGGGCGGCTAGGGTTTCTTGGTGTGGTCGGCTAGGAGAGAGAGAGAGAGAGAGAGAGAGAGAGAGAGAGAGAGATTGCAAAACAAGGGAAAAGGGATTTTCTTGATTTTCTTTCCTTTTTCCTAATTAAATAGGTCTAAAATCCCTTCCCAAAGCTTCCTCTTTCCAAACCCGTAGAAACAAACTTAATTTAAAAATAAAACTCTCTTTTCCTACGAACTCCCCAAGACCATTTAGGGCAAGGGCCCAAAACCCAATGGAAGCACCAAAATTACAATTAATTTTGCCATTTTCTAAAACACCTCCAAACTTCCAAACAACTTGCCCAAACCTCTCGGGTCTTGCAACCAACAACCATTAAGCTTCGACAAAGGCGAGAATGGCCTGAAATCTTGAAAATCCTCAAAACCACGACCCGGGGCAAAAGACCAAAATACCCTAAGGGTTAAAATAGCTCTAACGGCCCATCGGAACATCCGAATAATGACCCAAATCACCCGGGTAACAGAAATGGAAAATCGGGCGTTACAATACTCCTCTCCTTTTAAGACTTTCGTCCTCGAAAGTCCTAAGACGAAAAACAACTCTAGGAAAACTCCACCGATTCTTAACCAACCAAGCTCCCGGTTAAGACAACACAAATCCTTCTTCGAAACCGAACCCTCTTGGTTTCCCAAAGTCTCCAAGCCCAAAAGACACCTAGTCTGCCACAAACTATCTCAACCAAAACTGAACTAACACTGAGCTTCGAAGAAATCATGCGATAGCTAGTCGGTGAGTCACACCCTCTGACTAGCACCAACTCTCAAACGGTCTCACGACTCTAGGGCTCACTTATCCCTGCTAACCCAACTCGGAACGCCTCTCTACGGCGCTACTCTCAGCAAACTCATGGACGGGTCACAGGCTCTAAAACTCTACGCCACGCTCCGGCGTAACTTCTCTGAATGCTCATAGCTATTATCAAACAGCCTCGACCCTTCACCATGCTGACCAAACAACTGAACCTCCCAGGTTTCAGAAACAAAACGGTCTACTCTTACTTCGCAAGAGACCTGCGAACCCCACTGGTTGCCTACAATCCTTAACGAAATCCAATTCGAACCACCAACCGGTGGTGATCCTAGGCAACCTTCTCCAACTAGCATGCATCCACAACACTAAAGCAACCATCTTACGAGAAATCGAAGCACCAAAGCCAAGGGGTACTTTTCTGGTTCACCAAATGGCTACCACCAACACACCAGCTGAAACTTCAGCTACGGCCACCCCTGAACGACAAGGTCCAGGAACAGGCTCCACTCAGCCAAACTAATAAACCGGAGCCCCTCATCGGCCGACAACAAACTTTCCAATGCAATCCGATCAGCCACCGCCTAGGTGAACATCGCGAGACAGAAAACAAACAACATTCCTCTCACGAAACCTCGAGCGAAGAAGGAATAAAACAACACGCGGCTACTAGCAACATAATAGCTTGAGGATAGCAACTCTAAGGTTTCCAACCAAAGCCACGACACCTCTGTGCCAACTCACTCAACTGTGGCTCAGCTAAAATGCCAACTGCGAATGCACAACAACTAAAAGAAAAGCCCGAGAAAGGCTTGCTCTGCGAAAACTCAACCTGCTTATAACGAGCAAGGCTCGCCTCCAAGCCGCCACTCAACTCTTAAGCCCATCCGTTTGCTCCAAGGACTTCCTCCTTATAGCTTAGACCTAACTCTTCTTCCAATCCGAAACTCCACCCACGAAACATCGCGAGGAATAAGGATAGCGACGACCACAAGCTTGCGGAGCCTGAACAACAAGAGTCGGCAAGACTACCTCAAAAGTTAAAACTTGAGGCCGACATCCACGGTGCAACTCAACTACCAAAGAACTAAGCGGTTCTACAAACTCCAAAGATCCAACAACAACTCAAGCCCTTGAACTGGCAGGCCTCCGCCCTTGCGGGAACAAACAACTTTCCGCTTGCTAACAAACCAACGCAGGGACACTCTCATTTGGGCTGACCATCTGCGCTTACTCGATCAACTACACAACTCGGGAGCTAAGTTGACTCCTCCTCAACAGAACGATTTACCAAAGAAGCGGACATCCGAAGGACAAATGAACTTCACACACGCTCGCTGTCTTGCCCAAACC
The DNA here is from genome assembly GCA_036507275.1 of Sicyos edulis. Taxonomy (NCBI): domain Eukaryota; kingdom Viridiplantae; phylum Streptophyta; class Magnoliopsida; order Cucurbitales; family Cucurbitaceae; genus Sicyos; species Sicyos edulis. The sequence continues at coordinate 21,068,167 of CM071847.1, forward strand.
CAAGGGCAACAACAACCAACTCTCTCGGAAGCAACATCCGAGTATCCTCAATCGCTTGAACCCCCAACTTGGAACTAGCAGTGCCTACTCAATTGCCGAGGGAGGGGTCAACTCCCAAAACTTCCTGACTAGGAACAAGTCCTCAGGGAAACGCCAGCTTGCTCGAACCAAGCTAGCTCTAGAAACAACATGGGAACCAAACCTTGGTCAACACCAAGCACCACCTTGCTAAGAATTCTGAAAACCAACGTGGAGGCTACTAAGAACAACTCTAGCTTGTTAACCGGCAACAAGCATCCAAAGAACTCAACCGAGGAACACCGCTGGGTCAGACCGAGCTCGGTGAGGCTCTCCACAAATTAGGGTTCCTCCGATCTCCCTCCGACACACACTGTCGTCAAACGGTCAAACTGACAACTGGCTACACGAGCACATCTCCCTACAGCATCTCAACTGTGATGGCCAAAAGCTCTTCCTTGCCACATCTGTAGCAAGCACGGGCGATGCTCCACACAATCCGAAAAGCGCCTTACCACACTTGATGCAATGAGCGTTGCCGCTGCCCCGCCTGCTGGCGATCGATCTCGAGCTCTAACCTGCGGTCGGCGCTGATCGGGACCCCTAGACTGGGCCTGTCGGCGAGTCTGCCATCCACCTGAGCGGGAACAACCAGAAGACCCAATATTCCTCTTGCTCAAAGCATCAGCCACATCGTAGCTTCTACCCAGGGTAAGGATCCGAACAACTCTCTTAGCCATGGCGGCCAGAAACTCCACGATTTTACTACCATCGCCCTGGATCAGTTCCAACTGAACTCCAACCATCGAACAACAAGAAATGCCTCTACCCCAGGTCAAGGGCCAACTGGCATAACTTGCCTACGCAACAACCCAGTTACCGGCACGGTAACCTCTCAACCCAAGTTAGGGCACTTGCCAAGAACTAAAGTCCTAACTCCTCGGGAATCGAGCACTTTGGTTTCACAACCCGAAACCCCTCCTGGTTCTTGAAAAATACACCACGGAACGAGCTACACAAAAGTACACCGGCGTGTACAGCTCCAACTTGGTTCCTTAAGATCCAAACCAACAAGTATTCTCACACAAGGCAACTTTTGCCTCCCAATAGAGCCACATCTAGCAAAGGAGCAACAAGAGTTCAACCCACTCAGGGTCAACTCACCACGGAATGCCACATTGGTCGACTCACTCTTACAAGAGCATAGCCACACCAAGCTAACTTACCTCATACCGATGGTCCACTAAACGTGCTCCGATCAACCATCCAACTCATGGCTCTAACAGTGGATCAACCACGCATCATCGATGCCAACCCTACTCATATTAGGGTAACTCCGGGGTAGTCGAATAACACTACCATCCAACGGCTCACAAGCCCACAACACAAAGCGCGAGAACTCGGACGCGCCAAACCCTTAACAACCAACAAAGATCCTTTGTACCCAACTCTCGGTGACCCTGAAAGGCTTCTACTTATCCCTCAAATGACCTCAAACTTGTAGTTCTCTGGCTACCACCGAGCTAGATCTCTTATGCAGCCCAAATAGGTGCAATCTCAGGAATGGGTACAAGACTTGTGGGGATGCTAAACTCCGGGCGGGTCCTGGAACCACCTGCACAGAAAGTGCCAACTGGCCTGAATCTAGGCCTCCTCTCAAAGCTTGGTGCCAACAGGCACTACTTCCTTTACAACACAAACATCACTTTACGGGCTTTAAGCCCCTCTCAGGGTAAGGAAGGTCACACTCCGGTGTGAGGCAATGGCACTCAACACAAGAGTCTCAACACTCGAGTAGACTACTCTCTGACATCACGTCCAACAGACAAGCCAAGGCCCACTCCCGCATCCCACTCGATGCTCAACGAATACTCAGGCCAACCCTCGGGTGGCAGCACCTTGCTCCACACACGAACATGCTAACGAAAGGTGCTTCTCTCTAATAGACAAATGAAAACCACGGACGGATTAAGTCCCGACAAGCAACCTCCACACTACCCCTGGCTACGCGGTACTAAAAGAAGCTGGGCCAGAAACGATCAGTAGGCTTGCAGGAGGACAAGATGTCTCTAAATCTTCCTCAAAAGCTACTAACTTGGCAGCTTGCCAATCGACCGGGTGGCTGGTGGAGACTCTGTTGGTCCGCCTCTCACAGGGGACTTCCACCACCACACTGCTGCATCAAACAACACCAGAACGGCGCGCCTCGACCTCTAAACATCTGGTCATCGGCCTCTGAACACCAGGTCATCACAACACTTGGATGATAAACTCGATCTGGCCAACCACCTTGCGCTAGCTAGCGATGGGTCTCAAAACATCCACTCTCACTGAGCTTCCACTTGCCAAACTCGGCGGCTCGATCAACGCCAACTATCTTATCGGCATAAACCTGCTGATCAAGCCCTCCCGAGAACCTCCGGGACTCTACCGAACTACAAGGAGGGGTGTCTCCTAAATAAACTCTACCAGCTGGGCTATCTATGCCCAAGACTCCTCACTTCGCGCTACAAACTGCGCCTGGGTCTCCGCTCTCTGTTAGCTAAAAGACCTGCCATCAACTCCCTCATGGCTGGAGCACACTCTGCTCAAGGAGTCTCACTCACGAGGCGTGCTAGCCTCAACCCCTACTCTTGGCAACTCATGCCGGGGCCAAAGGTGGCCTACGGGTCTAGACAACCCTAGACGTGGTCTCATGATCAACATGAATAGTCCAACTCCTCGGTTGGAAATACCAAACGTCCTGCTCCTCTAAGTGCAATCAACCTACTAGCGATCCACACAAGCATAAAAGCTAGCCCACGCTGGGGCTCTCACTGCCAAACAAGGGTAACACATGTATACTAGATGCAGTATTGTAAAATAAAACCCTTAGCTTAATGAACTCAGACAAACCTGACGGTCGCGGAGTGCCGATGATCATGGGGCAACAACTCGCAGCGCAGTTAGTCTCTGAATCTATGACTCGTGCTCGATACCAACTAGTAAGAACCCGACCCAAAATACGGTCCTAAACCTAGGTTCTCACTCGGCATGCAAGTTAAATATTTCACCGAGCGGTTTAGTGCTCATATTTAAAACCTTTCAAAACATTTAGAACGGGAATGCTTAAAACACATAATCAACAATTTTGTTTAAGAAAACCAACGAAGTAAAACAAGCTGGCGATGATATATGAAAACATCCAAAACAGTTCAAACAACTTTTAATAATGGTTCCCCTAGGACTCCTGCCCATCTACATGCTGAACAAATATGCAAACAATAAAGACAGAGTGCCGGCGGCTCCCATGATCAATCAGCTCCCTCCGCTAGCCGTCCCACTCTTTGTCCCAAGTTACCCGTGGAAAACCACAGAATTAAGGGTGAGTATAAACATACTCGGTAAGAATCCCCAAACCGGGTACAATACGATATACTTCAATCATCTAGCACCCTAGTATACATGCAAGCGATTACCAACACAGATCATAGCTCAACGAGCTTACATGGCAGAATCTGGAATCCTCGGAAGTCTCCTTCTTCCAGCCTAATGATTGGCTCTCATAACCAATCCCGGGACATCTCCGAGGGTCTTTCTCCCTCGGCCAATTGATCAGCTCAAAAACCGATCCCAAAGATGTCCGACACCCTCGTGGGTCTTTCTCCCTCGACCATATGATCAGCTCAAAAGCCAATCCCAATGGGTGTCCTCAAGGGCCTCTTACCTCGCTAATAAATCTAGACTATCGGGAGAGTACCCAAGTCCGGCTCTAAACAGAAGGAACTGTGTACTCACGAACATTAGCACAGGGAGCTCTCCGAACCGGCGACTAACGCGTGTGCGCGCACACCGCATCTTTCTTTGCCGCCGGCGTAAATGTGGGGGCCTAAGTACAAACTACGCGGGCCAAGTGCGCATGCCTAAGACTCGGAAACGGTGTCACCGAAACCCGATGGTGCGAGGCCCTCGGCACTCATCTGTGCAGCCAGGCGACTGAAGCTAAGAACCGCCAAGGTAGGCTTGCACCGTTGGCGGGGTTCCGCTCTAGCGGGCTACAAACTAGGCTTATGCCAATGAGGTAGCTAATCCTCATTGGCTGCTGAAGGGGAAGCAATGTACGTTATGCTTCGCTCTACTCCCGGCCGGTGGGGACAAGGTGCGTTATGTCCGCTCTCGGCCTCTAGATGATGACAAATTTCTAACACACTAGCTAGAGTATAGAGTAAACGATTCTGGCTAAACATACATAATCATCATCAATCATACATAACCTAGCATGATACTAAGAACTTAAAGCGGGAATCTCAAGCATCTTTGGAAGAACAATCCTAGCATGGCACTAACATGTACAAACAAGCAAACATGCTAGCGGAAATGCAATCACAAGTCGTCCTATCCACTAATCATGTTCATAAAAGTAAACATGCATATAAGGCACGATCAAGAAAGCATCGCGAGTCCACACAACCACGGTAAGGAATCCTTACACCGAAACGAGCGAAAATAACCTTCACAATCAAATAATGACCCTCGAGCTTTAAAGCAAAACCGAGCAACCTAAGCATTTTAAAAGCATCCTAAATAAATAAACAGCCCCAGTGACTTAAAAATCTAAAAGGGATAGGTTCGGGAATTACCAACCGAGAAGGCACGGGGTCTCGCAGCAAGAAGCGATTTTGGCGCCGCTTTGGTGTGCTGGGCGCTGGCGCTGGCGCTGCTCGAGCGCTCAGCGCGCTTAGGCGCTTTAAGCCGCGCGCAGCAGGGGCGGCGCTGGCGCTGGCTGCGCGCGCGAGCGCGACAGCCAGGCGCAGCGCGCTGGCGGGCGAGACGCGACGAAGCCACGGCACGCAGACGCGGACGGTGCCGTCTTAGGAGTGCGGCGCGGTAGCGCGAAGCGCAGCGCGCGCGCGCTGCAGTCTGTCGGCTTTGGTGCGGGACGGCGCGGCGCGCGTCTGGGGCGACCCGATCTGGTCGGTCGGTGCGCGTCTGGGCACTCGTGCGGAGCGTGAGCCGGGTCTGTCTGTGCGCTGGGCTGGGCCAATTTGGGCTGCTGGTCTTGCGCTGGGTGCTTGTCTGTTGAAAATTTGCTGGTGCGCTGGGCCGAAAGGCAAATTGGCCGCCTGCGCGCCTGGCTGAGCAGTATTTGTGGGGTGCGGCTAGGGCGGCTAGGGTTTCTTGGTGTGGTCGGCTAGGAGAGAGAGAGAGAGAGAGAGAGACAGAGATTGCAAAACAAGGGGAAAAGGGATTTTCTTGATTTTCTTTCCTTTTTCCCTAATTAAATAGGTCTAAAATCCCTTCCCAAAGCTTCCTCTTTCCAAACCCGGCCGAAGCAAACTTAATTTAAAAAATAAAACTCTCTTTTCCTACGAACTCCCCAAGACCATTTAGGGCAAGGGCTCAAAACCCAATGAAAGCACCAAAATTACAATTAATTTTGCCATTTTCTAAAACACCTCCAAACTTCCAAACAACTTGCCCAAACCTCTCGGATCTGTGCAGCCTGTACCACCGACCTGAAGCTAAGAACCGGCCAAGGCAGGCTTGCACCGTTGGCAGGGTTCTACTCTAGCAGGATACAAACTAGGCTTATGCCGATGTGGTAGCTAAATCCACGTCGGCTGCCGGAGGGAAGCAATGTACGTTATGCTTCGCTCTACTCCCGACCGGTGGGGACAAAGTACGTTATGTCCGCTCTCAGCCTCTGGATGATGACAAACTCTACTATACTAGCTAAAAGTACAAAATAAGCGATTCTGACTAGACATACATATCAACATCAATCACACATAACCTAGCATGATACTACGAACTTAAAGGAGGAATCTCAAGCATGTTGGAAGAACAATCCTAGCATGGCACTAACATGTACAAACAGGCAAACATGCTAGCAAGAGTGCAATCACAAGCTGTCCTATCCACTAATCATGTTCATACAAGTAAACATGCATATAAGGCACAATCAAGAAAGCATCGCAGGGTCCACACAACCACGGTAAGAAATCCTTACCTGGAAACGAGCAGAAATAACTTTCACAATCAAATAATGACCCTCGAGCTTTAAAGCGAAACCGAGAAACCTAAGCATTTTAGTAAAAACAACCTAATTAAATAAACAAAGACCAACAGACCTAGTGCCCAATAGAGAAAAGACTCGGAATTACCGCCGAGAGAAGACACAAGGTCACGCCCCAAATCGCACAGCGGGAAGGAAGGCCGTCATCGCAAGACAAGCGGTATGCGCTGGCTGGCGCTGGCGCCCAGCACTCATGTGGCGCCGGGCGCTAGCGAGGCGGAGACGTCTTGAGACGCGACGCTGCCGCGCAGCAGCGAACACGCTGGGTCGGGCGCGCGGGCGAGACGTCGGGTCAGCAAGGCGATATGCGGCGACGCGTCGTCTGGCGGCGAGGGGCGCTGGACGACGCATCGGGGCGGTAGTGAGCGGAGCGGCGCGGCGCGTCTGGGCGCACCTGGGCTGGGCGATGCAATGCGTCTGGGCGCACCTGGGCTGGGCGATGCAACGCGTTTGGGCGCACTGGTTTGGGGCGATGCGGCGTCCGGTCGGGGCGTGGTGGGCGGCGGTATCTTTGGGGTGAGCGGTCTGATCGGCCAGGGTGTGGTGCGGCTAGGGCATGGTCGGGCGGCTAGGGTTGGGTTTTCTTGAGGTGAGGTCGAGAGAGAGAGAGAGAGAGAGAGAGAGAGAGAGAGAGAGAGAGAGAGAGAGAGAGAGAGAGAGAGAGAGAGAGAGAGAGAGAGAGATTGCAAAACAAGGGGAAAGGGACTTTGTTGATTTTTCTTCCCTTTTCCTAATTTAAATGGGTCTAAAATCCGTTCCCAAAGCTTCCTCTTTCAAAACCCGGCCCAAACAAACTTTTCTTTCTAGAAAAACTCTTTTTCCTACAAACTCCCAAAACCATTTAGGGCAAGGGTTCAAATCCCAAAGGAAGCACTCAAAAACCCATTAATTTTGCCAATAACTAAAATACGTCCAAACTCCAAAACAACTTGCCCAAACCTCTTGGGTCTTGCAACCAACAACCACCAAACTTCGACGAAGGCAGGAAAGGCCCTGAAATCTTGAAAATCCTCAAAACCACGGCCAGGGGCAAAAGACCAAAATACCCCTAAGGGTTAAAACAGCTCTAACGGCCCATCCGAACATCCGAATAATGACCCGAAATCACCTGGGTAACCGAAATAGAAAACTGGGCCGTTACAGGTCAGTGTATCCAATCCCAGTTAGGCCGGATGAAAGAGACTTCCGATGACTCCAGATCTTGTTTTATGAGCTCGTTGAGCCATGATCTGTGTTGGTAGCTGTTTGCTTGCATGCTTCGGTACTAGATGACTGATTATATCGTATTGTACCCCGGTTGGGGATTCTTACTGAGTAATTCGTTACTCACCCTTATTTCTGTGGTTTTTCCACAGGTAACCATGGTGCGAGACAGGATGGCTGGAGGAGGAGCTGTGATCATGGAAACCCGTTGTTCAACTCTGAGTTTTTTGTTTATGATTTAAATGTTCTCTGAATGCATGTAGTTGGGCACGGAGCCCTAGGGTTTTTTCTGAATGTATTTCCGGATTCTAGCATTGTTGTAAAGTTTGTATGTTTTAAATGAATCTCTGATAAGAGTAAGTTTGTAAATGTACTTGACTTGGAACAGGTACTTGGAAACAGAGACAGGTTCCAGGAATTGATGTTGATTTTAAATGGATGTTTTATGTTTTAGTTTTTACTTAGAATCCGAACACCATCTTGCAAATTTTTTGTAGATTTGTAATGCATGCATTGAGGTAACGGCCTAGTTAGAACCCCTTTCGGGCCGGGTCGTTACACAGGGTCTTACACCTCCAACTCAGTGATGCCCTATCGGGGACTTACACACCTAGGATGCCCATCGGGGTCTTACACCTCCAACTCAGTGATGCCCATCGGGGACTTACACACCTAGGATGCCCATCTGGGTCTTACACCTCCAACTCACATACGGATGTCCATCGGGGTCTTACCCGAGCGGGACCTAAACTAGTTACCCCTACGATCTTCTACACTATACATCACCTGTCTATCCCTAGCATGGAACTAATCATGAGAAAATAGAACAAGGTTATGCCAAGAGAAGGATACCCCTAGCATGTACCTAATAGAATATAACAGGGACACAAGAACAACACGATCTGGAAGCAAGAGAAAACATGTAACCTACCCACTGGAAATTTCATACAATCACAAGACATGGCATGCTGGAAGAACAAACCTAGCATGGCACTAACATGAACAACAAGCAACATGCTAGCAAGATTTCAAACACAAGCTGTTCAATAGCTAACATACTCATGACAGCAACCAAGCATACAAGGCACAATCATGATAGCATCGCAGGGTCCACACAACCACGGTAAGAAATCCTTACCTGGGGGCAAGCGGAAAATAATGACCACAACCAACAAGCGACCCTCGAGCTTCTAAGAGAACCCGAGCAACCGAGAAGGCACAAGGTCTCGGCCCAACTTTCTTGGCAAAAATCAGGCTCTCGGCAGCAAGGGGCAGGCAGGTTGGGCGGCAGAGGCGAGCAATCATGCCGCTGCTTGCGATCTTTGGGCGCTGGCGGGCGTGGAAGACAGGACGCGCGCGAACGGGCGCCGCATGGTGACACAAAACTCGCGCTGATCAATCAAAGCGGCGACACGGACTGGGCGCGATGCACGGGCGTATCTTTGGCGTCTGGTCGCTTAGCTGGTTGTCGGCGACAAGCGGTATCTTTGGGGCGTATGGGTCTGCTCGGCCGGTGTGCGCGACAGCAGCCTGCTTTGCTCTGCAGTGGTGGTGGCTCGGTGTGGCTCGGTGCGGCTCGGTTGGGTTACTTGGTGAGGTCGGCAAGGAGAGAGAGAGAGAGAGAGAGAGAGAGAGAGAGAAGGGGAAAGAATAAGGGTTTTTCTCTTTTCTTTTCCTTTTTCCTAAATTAAATAGGTTTTGGGTGGTCCAAAATCCCTTCCCAAGGCTTTCCTCCTTCGAGTCCTAGCTGACGCATTCTTTTCCATTTAATAAAACCCATTTAAATCAAGCCTCCTAATAACCGTTAGGTCAAGGGTTCAATTCCCAAAGGAAGCACTCTAATTAACAATAATTTTGTTAATTACCAAAACACCTCCAAACTTCCAAACAACTATGCCGAACTTCTTGGGTCCTGCAACCAACAATAATCAAGCCTCGACAAAGGCAGGAGTGACCCTGGAGTCCTCAAAATCCACAAAACCCTGACCGGGGGCAAAAAGACCAAAATGCCCCTAAGGGTTAAAATAGCACTGACGACCCATCCGAACATCCGAATAATGAACCGGAAACACCTGGGAAACCGAAGTAGAAAACTGGGTCGTTACAATACTCCCTCCTTTTAAGACTTTCGTCCTCGAAAGTCCTAAGACGAAACAACTCTAGGAAAACTCCACTGATCCTTAACCAACCAAACTCCTTGTCAGGCCAACACTAGTCCTTCTTCGAAATCCCAACCCTCTTGGGTTTCCAAAGGCTTTAGCCATAAAGACATCGAGTCTGCCACAAACTATCTCAACCAAAACTGAACATACACTAAGCTTCGAAGAAAAAGATGCGATAGTGCTAGTCGGTAAGCCACATCCTCAAACTCGCATCAACTCTCAAACGGTCTCACAACCCTAGGGCTCACTTATCCCTGCTGACCCAACTCAGAACGCCTCTCCACGACGCTACTCTCAGCAAACTTGTGGACGGGTCACATGCTCTAAAACTCTACGCCACGCACCGGCGTAACTCCTCTTAATACTCACAGCTGTTAACAAACAATCTCAACCCTACACCATGCTGGCCAACCAACTAAACCTCTCGGGTTCCAGAAACCAGTCAGCCTACTCTTACTTCACAAGAGACCAACGAACTCCAATGGTTGCCTATAAGCCTTAACGAAGTCCAATCGAACCACCATCTGGCGGCCGATCCCAAAGGCAAACTTTTCCAACTAGAACGCGTCCACAACACTTAAGCAACCATCTTGAAGAGAACCGATGCACTCAAGCCAGGGGCACATACCTGGTTCACCAGACGGCTAACGCCACTCACACTAGTTGAAACTTCAGCTACGACCACCCCTGAAGGGACAAGGTCCAGGAACAGGCTCCACTCAGCCAAACTAATAAACTGGAGCCCCTCATCGGCCGACAACAACTTTCCAATGCAATCCGATCAGCCACTGGCCTAAGAGAATATCGCCAGACAGGAAAACAAACAACATACCTCTCTCGAAAATCTCGAGCAGCAAGGAATAATACAACACGCGGCTACTTGCAACACAACACCTCGAGGATAACAACTCAAAGGTTTAACCAACCAATGCCATGACACCTCTATGCCAACACCCTCAACTTTGGCTCAACTAAATGCCAACCACGAACGCGCAACAACCAGGAGCAAAGCCTGAGAAAGGCTTGCTCTGCAGAACTCAACTCAAGCTTACAACTGGTGAAGCTCGCTTCCAAGGACATGCAACTCTCAAGTCCAACTCGCTAAACAAATGACTTCCTCCTTTTAGCTTAGGCCTAACTCATCTTCCAACCGAAACTCCACAATCGATTGAACCACCAACTTAGAACTAGCAAAGATCTATCCAAACACCGAAGGAGGTGCCAACTCCTGAAACCTTCCAAACAAGAGCAAGTCCTCGGGGCCACGCCGCTTGCTCCAACCAAGCTAGCTCTTACAACAACATGGGAACCAAACCTTGGCCAACTACAAGCACCAGCGATAACGGTTTGAAGCCAACGCGGAGGTACTAAAACAACACTAGCTCGTCAACCGACTACAAGCTTCCAAAGAACTCAACCGAGGAACATCTGCGTGGAGTGCAGGTGAGCTCGTGAGGCTCTCCATAACCTAGGGTTCCTCCGATTACCCTCCGACACACACACACGCCGTCAAACGGTCTAATGCAGACAAGCGGCTACACGGCACAACTCTCTCTCCAAAGCATCTCAACTATGTCTTTGGCGCTCCAACTCCTCGAAAAACCAAGAAGACCGGAAATACTACGAGAATGTGTCGGCCTCCAACTCAAGCATCGACCACATCGTAGCTTCTACCCAAGGTAGGGATCCGATCAACACTCTTAGCAATGACGGTCAAAAACTACGCGCGACTTTGCTACCACCGCCTTGTTGTTTAGTTCCAATCAACTCCAACCATCGATCAACAAGAAATGCATCTACCCGTGTCAAGGGCCAACTAGCATAACTTGCCTACACAACAACCCGACTCACAAGACGCGGTAACCTCTCAACCAAAGTTAGGGCACTTGCCAAGAACTAAAACCCTAACTCCTCGGAACTGAGCACTGGTTTCTCAACCCGAATCCTTTCGTGGTTCCCAAAACATACCCCACTAAACGAGCTACACAAAAGTACACTTTGCGCACACCTCAACTTGATTCCTTAAGATCCAACACGAACTCTAACACAAGGCAACCTTTGCCTCCAAGAAGAGCCACAACTAGCAAGGGAGCAACAAGAGTTCAAACCCACTCGGGGTCAACTCACCACGAAACGCCACATTTGCCAACTCACTCTACAAGAGCATAACCACACCAAGCTAACAACCTCATACCAATGTGTCCACCAAATGTGCTCCGCACAATCCATCCAACACATGGCTCCCACGCTGGACCAACCACGCATCATCGATGCCAACTCTACTCGTACCAAGGAAACTCAAGGGTAGTCGAATCACCCTACCAACAAACTGGTTCACAAGGCCACAACACAAGCGCGAGAACTCGAATGCGCTAGCCCTTAACAACCTACAACATCCTTTGTAACCAACTCTTGGTGACCTTGAAAGCTCTTGCTTTCCCTCGAACGTCCTCACACTCGTAGTCCTCCGACTACCACCGAGCTAGATCCCTTATGCAACCCAAACAGGTGCAACCTCAGAAAATTGGTACAAGGCTAGTGGGGATGCTAAACTCCGGGCGGGTCATAGAACTACCTGCACATCTGGTGCGAGCTGGCCTGAACCTAGGCCTCCTTACCGAGCTTGGTGCCAACAGGCACTACATCCTTTACAACACAAACATCCCTTTACGGGCCTTAAGCCCCTCTGAGGGTAAGGAAGGTCACACTCCAGGGGACATGGCAATGGCACTCAACACAAGAGTCTCAACACTCGAGTAGTCTACTCTCTGGCAACTCGTCTAGCAGACATGCCACTACCTACTCCTGCATCCCACTCGATGCTCAACAACTACTCAGGCCAACACTCAAGTGGCATCAACTAGTTCCACCTTTGGAACATGCTAACAAAAAGGGTGCTCCACTTCTACTAGCCAACAAAAAAATAAGGACGAATTAAGTTATGACAAGCAAACTTCACACTTCACCCTGGCCACGAGGATACTAAAAGAGCTGGCTGCAAAATGACAGCAGGCTTGCAAGGGGTCAAGATGTCTCTACATCTTCCTCAAAAGCTACTAACATGGCACTTGCCAATCGACCGGGTGACTCGTGGAGACTCTGCTAGTCCACCTCTCTCAAGGGACTTCCACCACCAAATCTGGCGTATCAAAGCGGCACGAGCGACACGCCTTGGCCTCTGAGCATCAGGTCATCCCCACACTCGGATGATAAACTCGATCCTGGCCAACCACCTAGCTTCTGCTTGCCAAACTCGACGGCTCCATCACGCCAACTAACTCATCAAAGATAAACACGCTAATCAAGCCCTCCCGAGAACCTCCGGGACTACACGGAGCTCTCGGGGTGTCTTCTAAATAAACTCATCACCGGGCTATCTGTGCCCGAGACTCCTCACTCGCACTACAATCTGCGCTCAGGTCTCCGCTCTCGATAGCTAAAAGACACGCCATCAATTCTCTCATGGCTAGAGCACACTCTACTCAAGGAGTCTCACTCTGAGGCATGCTAGCCTCTACCCTCTTCTCTTGGCAACTCAACTGCCAGGGCCAAATGTGGCCTACGGGTCTAGACAACCCTGGACGTGGTCTCATCATCGACATGCGCAGTCCAACTCCTTGTCTGGGAATACCCAACGTCCCTGCTCCTCTATGTGTAATCAGCATAAGCGATCTACACTAAACACAAAGCTAGTCCACACCGGGACTCTCACTACCCCACAAGGGGAACATATGTATACTAGATGCGGTATTGTAAAATAAAACCCTTAGCTTAATGAACTCAGACAAACCTGACGGCCGCGGAGTGCTGATGATCATGGGGACAACAACCTACAAAGCAGGTTAGTCTATAGAATCTATGACTTTGAGCTCTGATACCAACTGTAAAGACCCGACCTGGAATACGGTCCTAAACCTAGGTCCTCACTCAGCATGCAAGTTAAATATTTCAACAAGCGGTTTAGTGCTCATATTTAACACTTTTTCAAAACATTTGGAAACAGGGAACACTTAAAACATAACCAACAATTTTCATAAAGCAAATCCAATCAAGGTAAAATAAGCCTGGCCAGTATTTATAAAAGATCATTCAAAACAGTTTAAACAACTTTAACATCATTCCCCTAGGACTCCTGTCCATCTACATGCTGAATAAATAAATGCAAACAATAAACGATAGAGTGGCGGCGAAATTTCATGATCAAACGGCTCCCTCCGCTAGCCATCCCGGTGTTTGTCCCAAGTTACCCGTGGAAAAACCACGAGAAATAAGGGTGAGTATAAACATACTCAGTAAGAATCCCCAACCGGGGTACAATCACGATACATCAGGTCATCTAGCACCCTAGTATACATGCAAATAGAACAATGACTTAGAGCAAAACGGTTGAATTAGGCTATGAGCTACTCCTAGAGAGCGAGCCTATTCTAGGGCTTACATCTACATCCTATCCTAGGTTCTACACTTGGATGCCCTTCTTCTGTCTTACACAACCTAGGACTCGGTGATGCCCATCGGGGCTTACACACCTAGGAAGCCCATCGGTCTTACACCTCCAACTCGGTGATGCCCATCGGGACTTACACACCTAGGCTGCCCATCGGGTCTTACACCGCCAACTCGGTGATGCCCATCGAGACTTACACACCTAGGATGCCCATCGGGTCTTACACCTCCAACTTAGTGATGCCCATCGAGACTTACACACCTAGGATGCCCATCGGTCTTACACCTCCAACTCGGTGATGCCCATCGAGACTTACACACCTAGGATGCCCATCGGTCTTACACCTCCAACTCGGTGATGCCCATCGAGGACTTACACACCTAGGATGCCCATCGGTCTTACACCTCCAACTCGGTGATGCCCATCGAGACTTACACACCTAGGATGCCCATTAGGTCTTACACCTCCAACTCGGTGATGCCCATCGGGACTTACACACCTAGGATGCCCATCGAGGTCTAACACCTCCAACTCGGTGATGCCCATCGGGACTTACACACCTAGGATGCCCATCGGTCTTACACCTCCAACTCACATACGGATGTCCATCGGGGTCTTACCCGAGCGGGACCTAAACTAGTTACCCCTACGATCTTCTACACTATACATCACCTGTCTATCCCTAGCATGGAACTAATCAGGAGAAAATAGGACAATGTTATGCCAAGATAAGGATACCCCTAGCATGTACCTAATAGAATATAACAGGGACACAAGAACAACACGATCTGGAAGCAAGAGAAAACATGTAACCTACCCACTGGAAATTTCATACAATCACAAGGCATGGCATGCTGGAAGAACAAACCTAGCATGGCACTAACATGAACAACAAGCAACATGCTAGCAAGATTTCAAACACAAGCTGTTTAATAGCTAACATACTCATAACAGCAACCAAGCATACAAGGCAGAATCATGATAGCATCACAAGGTCCACACAACCACGGTAAAAATCCTTACCTGGGGGCAAGCGGAAAATAATGACCACAACCAACAATCGACCCTCGAGCTTCTAAGAGAACCCGAGCAACGGAGAAGGCACAAGGTCTCGGCCCAACTTTCTTGGCAAAAATTAGGCTCTCGGCAGCAAGTGGCAGGCAGGTTGGGCGGTAGAGGCGAGCAATCTGGGCGCTGCTGGGCGCGCTGGCTCGGCATGGGACGGGCGCGCGCGGACGGGCGCTGGCACGGTGACACGGCGCGCCGGGCCTTGGTAGGAGACGGCGCGCGTGGTCGGTCGGCCAACAACACGGATCGGCGCGCGGCGCGACGCGAGCAGCAGTGCGAAGCGTCGAACAATGCACGGCCGTGGCTTTGGGCGTCTGGTGCTGCTTAGCTGGGTGTCACGACGAGGCGGTATCTTTGGGCGTCTGGTTGCTCGGCCGGTTGTCAGGCGACAGCGGGTGCTTCTTCTTTAGTCTTTGGTGGCTCGGTGTGGCTCGGTGCGGCTCGGTTGGGTTTCTTGGTGAGGTCGACAAGGGGAGAGAGAGAGAGAGAGAGAGAGAGAGAGAGAGAGAGAGAAGGGGAAAGAACAAGGGTTTTTCTCTTTTCTTTTCCTTTTTCCTAAATTAAATAGGTTTTGGGAGGTCCAAAATCCCTTCCCAAGGCTTTCCTCCTTCGAGTCCTAGCTAACGCATTCTTTTCCATTTAATAAAACCCATTTAAATCAAGCCTCCTAATAACCGTTAGGTCAAGGGTTCAATTCCCAAAGGAAGCACTCTAATTAACAATAATTTTGCTAATTACCAAAACACCTCTAAACTTCCAAACAACTAGCCCGAACTTCTTGGGTCCTGCAACTAACAATAATCAAGCCTCGACAAAGCGGGAGTGACCTGAGTCCTCAAAATCCACAAAACCCTGACCGGGGGCAAAAAGACAAAAAAGCCCCTAAGGGTTAAAATAGCACTGACGACCCATCCGAACATCCGAATAATGAACCGGAAACACCTGGGAAACCGAAGTAGAAAACTGGGCCGTTACAACACAATCTGGAAGAAAGAGAGCATGTAACCTATCCTCTAGAAATTTCATACAGTCACAAGATATGGCATGCTATCAAGTATTCGCAGGGTCCACACAACCCCGGTAAGGAATCCTTACCTGGAAGTGAGCAGAACAACAATCAACAGGTGACCCTCGAGCTTCTAAGTGAACCCGAGCAACCTAAGCAAGTAATTAAAATCATCCTAATTAACCAAACAGCAGCTAAAATCTTAAGGTCCAAAGAGTGGGGGATCGAGAATTACCAATCGAGAAGACACCAGGGTCGGCTCCAAGCTGTCTCGGCCAAGCAGGCTCACAGAAAGGCTACAGGCGGCAGAGGCGAGCAGACGGGGCTCTGTGGGGCGCGATTGAGCAGACGGCGAGCAGTCGGTGTTGGTGGACGGACGGTGGGGGGCGCACGCAGTGTAGCTGGGTTTGCGACTACGCCTGCGCGCGGCGGGGTGACCAGACGGCGAGGGTGAGGGTCAAGGACGGCGGCGGGTGAGGGGAGAGAGTTTGCGTGAGGGTGAGGTTCTTTCCTTTTTCCTTTTCTTTTTTTTTTCTTTTTCCTTTTTCCCTAAATTAAATAGGCTTTGTGATCCAAAATCCCTTCCCAAGGCTTTCCTCCTTCAAACCCTAGCTGACGCATTTATTTTCCTTAATTAATTCCAAACTCCCAACTCTCTTTGAGGACAAGGGTTCGAGTCCTCCAAATAACACCTTTTAAACCTTATTTTATTTTAACTGAAATCCAGGCTGTTACAATACTCCCTCCTTAGAAGACTTTCGTCCCCGAAAGTCGCTGTACAAGAATAACTCTGGGTAGTTCCTCCTTATCTCTCATTCCAACTACCAAGTAGCTTCCTCAACTCCCTAATTCCGCCACTGCACTTTCACTAGATCAATGGCTCGATTCCTCAAGACTTCTTCTCAAATGCTAAGACCTTTATGGGTTTTTCCTCAAAGCTCAGGTCACTGTTCAGCTGCAAAGGCTCAAAATCTATGGTGTGCGAAGGGTCTGCCACATACTGGCGGAGCATCGAAACATGGAACACACTATGCACTATAGCCAAGGACGGCGACAATGCTAACCTGTAAGCTACAACCCCAATCTTCTCAAGGATCTCGAATGGTCCAACAAACCTGGGGCTCAGCTTCCCCTTCTTACCAAACCTCAGAACTCCACTCATCGAAGCTACCTTAAGGAAAACATGCTGGCCAACTTCAAACTCCAACTCTCTACGCCTGACATCGGCGTAGCTCTTTCTCGCTGCTGGGCGATCGGCCTACTGAGCTCGATTTTTCTGGACCGCCTCATTGGTCAACTGGAGCAACTCTAGACCCAAAACCTGCCTGTCTCCAACCTCTTCCCAGAATACCGGTGATCTGCATCGTTTACCATACAACGCCTCAAACGATGCCATCTGAATGGTTGACTGAAAACTATTGTTGTAGGCAAACTCCATCAAATACAAGTACTGATCCCAACTTCCCCGAAAATCTAGCACACAGGCTCGCAACATATCCTCTAAGATCTGATTTACCCGCTCTGTCTGACCATCGGTCTGTGGGTGGAAGACTGTGCTGTAGCTGCACTCTGTGCCCAAACCTGCCTGAAGGGCTTTCCAAAATCGTGATGTAAAACGGGAATCTCGGTGAGAGATAATCTTAACTGGCACTCCGTGGTACCTAACTATCTGCTCAAGGAACAACTGTGCCCACTGCTCCACGGTATAACTTATCCTGCCGGGAATGAAGTGTGCACACTTGGTCAACCTGTCAACGATCACCCAGATTTGTGTATAACCTCTGGGAGTCCTGGGAAAACCCGAGATATATTCGATGTTAATATCCTCCCACTTCCACTGCGGCACCCCAAGTGGCTGCAACAAACCTGCTGGTTTCTGCCTAGGCGCCTTCACTTGCTGACAAGTGAGACATCGACTGACGAACTGGGCAGTCTCTCGCTTCATTCCCATCCACCAAAAAGTCTGCTTAAGATCTTGGTACATCTTGTTACCCCCTGGGTGCCATGCAAAAGGTGAGGTGTGAGCCTCGGTCAACAACTCTGTGCGAATACCGGCATCGGCTGGGACACATAACCGACCCTTATATCTCAAGCCTCCATCTGCAGATACCACAAAATCAAAGTCACCATCGGCCTGAACTCTCTCGTATAAAATTTTTAAATTAGGTTCGTTCAACTGGCCGTCGATAATCCTTAGCCTAATCGAAGGCTGGATGGTCAACTGAGCTACCCTGGCGGTAACCTCTCCTAACAACACTGCTATTTCAACCCTCTCAAGGTCTTTCCTTATAATACTTTTGAGATTTGCCAACGTTGCTAAATGCGAGGTCTTTCTACTTAGTGCATCTGCTACAACATTTGCCTTCCCAGGGTGATACAAGATTTCACAGTCGTAATCCTTTACAAGCTCCAACCACCTCCTCTGCCTCATACAAGTAATGCCTCCAAATCTTGAGTGCAAAGACGACCGCTGCCAACTCCATGTCATGAGTTGGATAATTCTGCTCATGTGGTTTCAACTGCCTCGAGGCGTACGTTATTACTTTACCGTGCTGCATCAGAACGCAACCCAAGCCAAACTTGCTGGCATCACTGTACACCACAAAACCCCCTGTTCCTTCTAGAACTGCCAACACTGGCGCGGACGTCAAACTGCTCTTCAGCTTAGCAAAACTCTCGTCGCACTTCTCATCCCAAACAAAATCGACGCCCTTCCTCGTCAACCAAGTAAGCGGGGTAGCTATAGCAGAAAAGTTCTGAACGAAGCGGCGGTAATATCCGGCCAGACCTAGAAAGCTACGAATCTCTGACACAGTCGTCGGTCTGGCCCACGAACTAACGGCCTCTATCTTCGAAGGGTCCACAGCCACTCCCTCCTTAGACACAACGTGCCCCAGAAAAGCTACCTCCTCAAGCCAAAAGTCACACTTGGAAAACTTCGCATAAAGCTGGTTCTCGCGCAATGTTGCCAAAATCTGTCTTAGGTGCGAAGCATGGTCCTCCTTAGACTTAGAGTACACAAGAATGTCATTTATGAACACGATGACAAAGCTGTCCAAGAATGCCTTGAACACTCTGTCCATCATGTCCATGAATGCAGCTGGGGCGTTCGTCAGTCCGAAAGACATGACTACGAACTCATAGTGACCATACCTCGACCTGAAAGCTGTCTTAGGGATATCTGCATCCCGAATCCTTAACTGGTGGTAGCCCAACCTCAAGTCGATCTTTGAAGACACACAAGCTCCCTGGAGCTGGTCAAATAGATCATCAATAAGTGGCAGTGGATACTTGTTCTTGATGGTTACCTTATTCAGTTACCTATAATCGATGCATAGACGCATCGAGCCATCCTTTTTCTTAACAAACAGCACGGGTGCTCCCCATGAGGACACACTTGGTCTGATAAATCCTCTGTCAAGTAACTCCTGCAACTGCTCCTTTAACTCTTTCAGTTTGGCTGGCGCCATACGATAGGGAGCTTTCGAGATAGGATGAATTCCTGGCTCAAGCTCTATTGAGAAATCAACCTCCCTCTTTGGCGGCAGACCAGGCGACTCTTCAGGTAATACATCTGCAAACTCTTGCACAATGGGCACTTGCTCATCAGATAACTGATCAAGGCTTACTCCGGACAACTTAGCTATAAGCCCCAAGCTCCTCGAGCTAGCAAACGGTGAGCTTTAACTGCCAAAATCACTAGCGGACACACCCCGCTCTGGGTGCCACGGAATTTAAAGCTAGGCCTTCTCGGTGGCCTGAACACTACCTCCCTCCGTCGGCAGTCAATCATCGCGTGGTTATCAGTTAACCTGTAACGGCCCAGTTTTCTATTTCGATTACCCAGGTGATTTCGGGTCATTATTCGGATGTTTGGATGGGCCGTTAGAGTTGTTTTAACCCTTAGGGGCATTTTGGTCTTTTGCCCCCGATCAGGGTTTTGTGGATTTTCAGGATTCCAGGGTCATTCCTGCCTTTTTCGAAGCTTAATGGTTGTTGGTTGCAAGACCCGAGAGGTTTTGGCAAGTTGTTTGGAAGTATGGAGGTGTTTTAGAAAATGGCAAAATTAATGGGTTTTTGAGTGCTTTCTTTGGGATTTGAACCCTTGCCCTAAATGGTTTTGGGAGTTTGAAGGAAAAAGAGTTTTATTAGAAAGAAAAGTTTGTTTGGGCCGGGTTTTGAAAGAGGAAGCTTGGGGAAGGGATTTTAGACCCATTTAAATTAGGAAAAGGGAAGAAAATCAAGAAAGTCCCTTTCCCCTTGTTTTGCAATTTCTCTCTCTCTCTCTCTATCTCTCTCTCCTTGCCGACCTCACCAAGAAAACCCAACCCTAGCCGCACCAGGTCGCCAAGACGTGCCGCACCGCCTCGCACCAGGCCGCCCTGCACCGCGTCGCTCGTCGCCCAGCGCCGCCCCGTGCCTCTCGGCCAGTGCGCCCGAGCGCGCCATTGCCATTCCGCATCGAGCCGTCCCAGACGCGCCGCGCGCCCGCTCACTTCCTTCGCGCCCGACGCGTCGCCAGCCATTGCCCTCGCAAAACCGGCGTCTCGCCGCGCGCCCGACCTGCGTGTTCGCTGGCCTGCGACAGCCCGCGTCTGCACATCCCCTACCTCGCTAGCGCCCGGTGCCCGGTGCAGCGCCCGCCACCGGCCGCGCCACTGCTTGTCCTTGCAGACGGACGACTTCGCCCCTACCGTCTGCGAGTTGGGGCGTGACCTTGTGTCTTCTCGGTCGGTAATTCCCGAGTCTTTTCTCCTTTGGGCACTAGGTCACATTGGTCTTTGTTTATTTAATTAGGTTGTTTTTACTAAAATGCTTAGGTTGCTCGGTTTAAGCTTTAAAGCTCGAGGGTCATTATTTGATTGTGAAAGTTATTTACGCTCGTTTCGGTAAGGATTTCTTACCGTGGTTGTGTGGACCTGCGATGCTTTCTTGATTGTGCCTTATATGCATGTTTACTTGTATGAAAATGATTAGTGGATAGGGACTGACTTGTGATTGCACTCTTGCTAGCATGTTTGCTGTTTGTACATGTTAGTGCCATGCTAGGATTGTTCTTCCAGCATGCTTGAGATTCTGCTTTAAGTTCGTAGTATCATGCTAGGTTATGTGTGATTGATGATGATATGTATGTCTAGCCGAGAATCGATTATTTTGTACTTTTAGCTAGTATAGTAGAGTTTGTCATCATCCAGAGGCTGAGAGCGGACATAACGTACTTTGTCCCCACCGGTCGGGAGTAGAGCGAAGAATAACGTACATTGCTTCCCCCCGGCAGCCGATGTGGATTTAGCTACCACATCGGCATAAGCATAGTTTGTAGCTGCTAGAGCGGAACCACCGCCAGCGGTGCAAGCTGCCTTGGCGGTTCTTAACGCCAGTCGGTGAGTACAGTGCGCGAGAGATGAGTCGCGAGGGCCTCGCACTCACGTTTCGGTGACACACCGCTTAGAGTCTTAGGCATGCGTGCACGCCCGCGTAGTTTGTACCTAGGCCCCACATTTCTGCGCCGGTTGCGGCGGCATGCGGTGTGCGCGCCTGAGCGTTAGTTGCTGTTCGGAGAAGCTCCCGGGCTAATGTTCGTGAGTACACAGTTCCTTCCAGTTTAGAGCCGGACTTGGGTACTCTCCCGGTAATCCAGTTTATTAGCGAGGGTAAGAGGCCCTTGAGGACACCCATTGGGATTGGTTTTGAGCTAATCATATGGTAGAGGAGAAAAGACCCTCGAGGGTGTCGGACATCTTTGGGATCGATTTTGAGTGATCAATTGGCGAGAGGAGAAAGACCCTCGGAGATGTCCGGGATTGGTTATGAGAGCCAATCATTAGGCGAAGTAGGAGACTTAGAGATTCCAGATTCTTCCTTGTAAGCTCGTTGAGCTATGATGCATGTTGGTAGCTTGTTTGCATGTATACTAGGGTGCGGATGATTGATGTATCGTATTGTACCGGTTGGGCATTCTTCATCGAGTATGTTTATACTCACCCTTATTTCTGTGGTTTTCCACGGGTAACTTGGGGCGGCAAGGGCGGCTAAACGGAGGGCGATTGATCATGGGAGCCGCCAGCAATCTGTCTATTATTGTTTGCATAATTTGTTCGAATGTAATAGGGCGAGAGTCCTAGGGGATGTTTTTATGATTATTTAAATTGTATTGTATGATTTCACAAACATCGCGAAGCTCGTTTTACTTTGTTGGTTTGCTTAAATGAAGGTTGTTGTTTATGTTTTAAATGTCCCCGCTTTTAAATGTTTTGAAAGGTTTTAAATATGAGCACTAAACCGCTTGATGAAGTATTTAACTTGCATGCTGAGTGAGAACCTAGGTTTAGGACCGTATTTTGGGTCGGGTTCTTACATAACCAATCCATGCCGAGGATTACATCAAAACCACTCATAGCCAGAACTATGAGCGTAACCTGCAGAGACTCGTCGGATACCTGTATCCGACCGTCCTTTACCCTCTGACTGGCCAACATACTAGCTCCCGAAGGAGTAGTGTAAGAACCCGACCCGAAACACGGTCCTAAACCTGGGTTCTCACTCAGCATGCAAGTTAAATATGTCAACAAGCGGTTTAGTGCTCATATTTTAAAACTTTACAAAACATTTGAGAACGGGGAACAATTAAAACATAACCAACAATTTTCATTAAGCAAATCCAACAAAGTAAAAACAAGCCTGGCCAGTATTTATAAAAACACGCAAAACAGTTTAAAAAACTTTAACAACATTCCCCTTGAACTCCTGTCCATCTACATGCTGAATAAATAATGCAAATAAAAAATAACAAAGTGCCGGCAGCTCCCATGATCAATCAGCTCCCTCCGCTAGCCGTCCCGGTGCTGTCACAAGTTACATGGTGGAAAAACCACAGAAATAAGGGTGAGTATAAACATACTCAGTAAGAATCCCCAACCGGGGTACAATACGATACATCAGTCATCTGGCACCCTAGTATACATGCAAACAGTTACCAACACAGATCATCGCTCAACGAGCTTACCAGGTAAAATCTGGAGTCCTCGAAAGTCTCCTACTTCCGGCCTAATGATTGGTTCTCATAACCAATCTTGAGACATCCTTGAGCGTCTTTCTCCCTCAGGATAATGATCAGCTCAAAAACCGATCCCAATAGATGTATGACACCCTCGAGGGTCTTTCTCCCTCGACCACATGATCAACTCAAAAACCAATCCCAATGGATATCCTCAAGGGTCTCTTACCCTCGCTAATAAATATGGACTAACGGGAGAGTACCCGAAGTCTGGCTCTAAACTGGAAGGAATTGGTGTACTCACGAACATTAGCCCGGGGGAGCTCTCCGAACCGGCGACTAACGCGTGTGCGCGCACACCGCATGCTGCTGCAACTAGGCCAAATGTGGGGGCCTAAGTACAATCTACGCGGGCCAGGTATGCATGCCTAAAGACTCGGAAGCGGTGTCAATGATCACAGTAGTGCGAGGCCCTCGGCACTCATCTGTGCAGCCTGTCCCACCGAACTGAAGCTAAGAACCGGCCAAGGCAGGCTTACACCGTTGGCAGGGTTCCGCTCTTGCAGGCTACAAACTAGGCTTATGCCGATGTGGTAGCTAAATCCACATTGGCGGCAGGGGGGGGGGGAAGCAATGTACGTTATGCTTCGCTCTAACACCCGACCCGTGGGGACAAAGTACGTTATGTCCGCTCTCAGCCTCTGGATGATGACAAACCCTACTATGCTAGCTAAGAGTACAGAGTAAATGATTCCTAACTAACATACAATACTTCACATAAATCACACTTAGCCTAGCATGATACTACGAACTTAAAACAGGAATCATAAGCATGCTGGAAGAACAAACCTAGGATGGCACTAACATGTACAATCGGGAAAACATGCTACCAAGAGATCAATCATAGCTGCCCTATCACTATCATGCTCATAACAGTCAACAAGCATACAAGGAACATCATGATAATATCGTAGGGTCCATACAAGGAACATCATGATAACAGTCAAGAAGCAGAAATAACTATCACAAATCAACCAAGCGACCCTCGAGATTCTAAGAGAACCCGAGCAACCTAAACATTTAATAAAAACAACCTAATTAAATAAACAGCAGCCAACAGCATAGGGCCCAAGGGAGAAAAGACTCGGGAATTGCTATCCGAGAAGCCACAAGGCTCGTGCCACACCAACACAGTGGCGGTGTTGGCGAAGGAAGCGAGCTCGGTGCAGCGCTGGCGCGGCAAGGGGCGCAGCGCAGGAGCCGGCGCCGGGTCTTGGGGCACTAGGCGTAGGCGCGGCGCTCTGAGGACACGAGCGCCTTTGGAGCGGGCGCGGCGCAGCGACGTTGGAGCGGGCGAGCGGCGAGGCGGGCTGGGCTGTGGAGACGGCGCGCGGACGACGCGTCTGGGCTGTGGAACGGCGTCGAGCAATGCAGGGCGTGCGACAATTGGGCGAGGCAGGGGCTGAGTGACCTGGTGCGGGGCGGCGCTGGGACGACCCACAGACGACCTGGTGGGGAGCGGCTGGGCGGCTGGGCGGCCTGGGTTGGGCGAGCTGGTCCAGCTAGGGTTTGGGTTGGGGCTCGGGTTTGGTGAGATAGAGAGAGAGAGAGAGAGAAAGAGAGAGAGAGAGAGAGAGAGAGAGAGAGAGAGAGAGAGAGAGAGAGAGAGAGAGAGAGAGGGAGGGCGAGAGAGAAAACAAGGGGAAAAAGGGATTTTCCTTATTTTTCCATCCTTATCCTATTTAAATAGGCCATGAAGACCTAAAATCCCTTCCCACGGCTTCCTCCTTCGAGACCCGGCTGAAGCAATGTTTTCCAATAAAAAAGACTCACATAATTCAAACTCCCAAATCAACATTAAGGGCAAGGGCTCCAATCCCAAAGGAAGCACTAAACTTAACAATAATTTTGCCAAAACCCAAACCACCTCCAAACTTCCAAACGACTAGCCCAAACATCTTGGGTCTTGCAACCAACAACAATCAAGCCTCGACAAAGGTAGGAGTGACACTGGAATCCTGAAAACCCACAAATCCTGCCCGGGGGACAAAAGACCAAAATACCCCTAAGGGTTAAAATAGCTCTAACGACCCAACCGAACAACCGAATCTTGAATCGAAAGCACCTGGAAAACCGGAATAGAAACTTAGCCATTACAATACTCCCTCCTTTTAAGACTTTCGCCCCCGAAATTCCTAAGACCAAAACATCTTGTAAAGACCCGACCCAAGAAACGGTCGCTATCCTAAAGTCCTTACTTAGCATGCATGATTAGGAATGTAAAACGTCGTTCAGAGTTTGAAATTTTAAATCTTTGAAGTATGCACATTTAAAACAAGGAAAATATAGTTCCATTTAAAATAAACAGGTAGATAACTGATCAGTTCTTTCTTAAAAACAAATCAAGGGAAACGGTACGAGAAACATAAAATAGATTTTTGAGTGCTTTTCCTAGGGACCCAAGTCCCACTACATGCTAAATCATCAAAGAAAACATTAAAAGAACGTGCAACTCGTGAGTCGCCTATCCATGATCATCGAGCCGCTTCCTCCTAGCCATCCAGCTCTCTGTCCCCAAGTTACCCGTGGAAAGCCACGAGAAAATAAGGGTGAGCAACAAGTTACTCAAGTAAGAATCCCCAATCGGGTACAATACGAAATCATCTCATTTAGCACACGGACAGGCAACCATACAAAGACTTAGAGCACGAACGCAGGTGGCTTAGGCTATGAGCTACTTCTAGGGCGAGCCTATTCAAGGGCTTCCGTCTATAGCCTCTCCTAGGTCCTACATTTGGATGCCCTTCGGGCCTTACACAATCTAGGACTCAGTGATGCCCAGTGGGGCCTTACACACTTAGGATGCCCATCGGGCCTTACACCTTCATGATCGGTGATGCCCGGTGGGCCTTACACACCTAGGATGCCCATAGGGCCTTACACCTCCGAGAATCGGTGATGCCCAAAGTGGGCCTTACACACCTAGGATGCCCGTGAGGCCCCACACCTACAGACTCGGTGATGCCCGGTGGGCCTTACACACCTAGGATGCCCGTGAGGGCCTTACACCTCTGAGACTCGGTGATGCCCGGTGGGCCTTACACACCTAGGATGCCCGTGAGGCCTTACACCTACAGACTCGGTGATGCCCAAAGGGCCTTACACACCTAGGATGCCCGTAGGGCCTTACACCTCCGATGTCCATCGGGTCTTGCCTGGCGGGACCCCAAACTAGTTACCTCTACGGCCCTCTATACTATACATCACACATCTAACCGTAACTTGGATCTAGCAAAGATACAATAGGCGGCATGGTTCTATCAAGATAGGAAAGCCTAACATGGAACTTAACGGGATGTAAACATGTCACGAACATGAATCAAAAGAAAACATGAAAACTATCACTAGAAACTCATATAATTACAATGTCGTGCTATCAACTATTCGCGGTCCACACAACCCCGGTAAGAATCCTTACACGGAAATAAGTGGAGGTTAACTATCCCGAATCAAATAACGACCCTCGAGCTTTTAAGCGAACCCGAGCAACCTAAGCAAGTAATAAAATATCCTAATTAATAAACAACATCTAAAATCGTGGAAGTCCAAAGGGTGGAGGCTCGGGAATTTACCAACCGAGAAGGCACACGCGTCTGGCAGCAAGCGACAGAGACGGCGCGGCTGGCGCAGGGCGCTGGCGCTGGCTGGGCGCTGGGCGCTGGCGAGGCTGGCGCTGGCGCTGCCTTGCGCGCAAGCAAGGCGTCCGTCTGTCCCGAGAGAGGATGCATGGCGGCGGCGAGTCGGGCGGCAAGCGGAAGAAGCGGAGCGCGTCTGGCGGCGCTAGTCTCGGGCGCGCTCGCGTCTGGAACGGCGCGACGCGTCTGTTGGCGCCCCAGCATGGTGCGCGATCGGGAGCCGTCATGGGCGCTGCGCAGCATGTCTGGGCGCGCTGGGCATGGGCTGGTCTGCGCGCTGTGGCCGAGCATGGCTGAGCGGGGGTGCGGCTAGGGCGGCTAGGGTTTCTTGGTGAGGGGCTCGGCAAGGAGAGAGAGAGAGAGAGAGAGAGAGATTTTTCCAAAACAAGGGGAATAGGATTTCTTTTCCTTTTCCTAATTTAAATGGGTCTAAAATCCCTTCCCAAGGCTTTCTCTTGCGGGTCCCTAAAAGAATTTCTTTTCTTTTTAACTAAATCTTCTTTTTCTAAAAACTCCAATTTCACCATTAGGGCAAGGGTTCAAATCTCAATGGAAGCACCAAAATTACAATTAATTTTGCCATTTTCTAAAACACCTCCAAACTTCCAAACAACTTGCCCAAACCTCTCGGGTCTTGCAACCACAACCAATAAGCTTCGACAAAGGCAGGAATGACCCTGGAATCCTGAAAATCCACAAAGCCCTGACCGGGGGCAAAAGACCAAAATGCCCCTAAGGGTTAAAATAGCTCTAACGGCCCATCCGAACATCCGAATAATGACCCGAAATCACCTGGGTAACCGAAATAGAAAACTGGGCCGTTACACATCTCTAGGAAATCTCCACTGATTCCAAACCAACTGAACTTCTCGGCTAAGACAACACTAGGCCTTCTTCGAAAACTAAACCCTCTTGGGTTCCCAAAGGCTCAAAACCACAATGCCATCTAGTCTGCCACAAACTATCTCAACCAAGACTGGGCATACACTGAACTCCGAAGAAATAAATGCGATAGAGCTAGACGATAAACCACATCCTCAACTCGCACCAATTCTCAAACGGTCTTACGACCCTAGGTCTCACTTATCTCTACTGAACCAACTCAGATCACCTCTCTACGGCATTACTCTCAGCAAACTCGGGGACTGGTCACAAGCTCTAAAACTCTACGCCATGCACCGGCGTAACTTCTCTTAATGCTCACAGCTGTTAACAGACAGCCTAAACTCTACACCATGCTGTCCAAACAACTGAACCACCCAGGTTCCAGAAAACTACACGGCCTACTCTTACTTCACAAGAGACCAGCGAACCTCAATGCTTGCCTACAATCCTTAAAGAAATCCAATCGAACCACCAACTGGCGACTGATCCTAAGGGCAAACTTCTCCAACTAGAACGCGACCACAACACTTAAGCAACCATCTTAAAGAGAAATCGTCGAACCAAAGACAAGGGGCACATTCCTGGTTCACCAAATGGCTAACACCACTCACACCAGCTGAAACTTCAGCTACGGCCACCTTAAAAAGACAAGGTCCAGGCACAGGCTCCACTCGGCCAAACCAACAAACTAGAGCCCCTCATCGGCCGAACGCAAACTTTTCAATGCAAACCTACCAGCAACTGGCCTAAGAGAACATTGCCAGACAAGGAAACAACCAACATTCCTCTCATGGAAACCTCGGGTAGCAAGGACTAAACCA
Organism: Sicyos edulis; assembly: GCA_036507275.1. Classification (NCBI taxonomy): domain Eukaryota; kingdom Viridiplantae; phylum Streptophyta; class Magnoliopsida; order Cucurbitales; family Cucurbitaceae; genus Sicyos; species Sicyos edulis. The sequence goes on from CM071847.1 coordinate 21,096,524, forward strand.
TCACGCAGCTACTAGCAACACAACACCTTGAGGATAATAACTCAAAGGTTTTACCAACCAATGCCACGGCACCTCTTTGCCAACTCACTCAACTGTGGCTCAGCTATAAAGCCAACTGCGAACGCACAACAACTAGGAACAAAGCCCGAGATGGGCTTGCTCTACAGAAACTCAAACCAAGCTTATAAAGAGCAAAGCTCGCCTCCAAGCTACCACTCAACTCTTAAGTCCAACTGGCTACTCAAAGGACTTCCTCCTTTTAGCTTAGACCTATCTCATCTTCCAACCTGAAACTCCACACCTGGAACATCGCGAGGAATACGATTAACGACAACCATAATGCTGGTGAATCATGAGCCACACGAATCAGCAAGACCACCTTAGAAGTCAATACTCTAGGCCAGCATCCACGGTGCAACTCAACCACCATAAAAACTAAGGGTTCTTCAAACCCCAAAGAACCAACAACTTTCCAGCAACAACTCAAGCTCTTCAACTGGCTGGCCTCCGCCCTTGCGGGGCAAACAACTTTTCGCTTGCTATCAACACAATGCAGGGACCCTCTCGCTGGGCTGACTGCTGCGCTACTCTGATCAACTACACAACTCAGGAGCTAAGCTGACTTCTTCTAAACGGAAACGATTCCCCAGCAAGCGAGCTTCCGCAGGGCAGCGAACTTCACACACGCTAGCTGTGTTGCTCATTAAAGGCAACAACAACCAAATCTCTAGGAAGCATCAACCGAGGGATCCCACAATCGATTGGACCACCAGTCAAGAACTAGCAGTACTTACTCATCCGCCGAGGGAGGGGACAACTTCCAAAACAACCTGACTAGGAACAAGTCCTCAGGGCAACACCCGCTTGCTCGAACCGAGCTAGCTCTTGAAACAACACGGGAACCATACTTGGTCAACACCAAGCACTACCTTGCTAAGAATTCCAAAAACAAACTCGAAGGCTACTAAGAACAACGCTAGCTTGTCAACCGATTACAAGCTTCCAGCAACTCAACCGAGGAACACTGCCTGGGTCAGACTAAGCTATGGTGAGGCTCTCCACAAACTAGGGTTCCTCCAATCACCCTCCGACACACACTGTCGTTAAACGGTCTAACAGGCATCTGGCTACACAAGCGCAACTCTCTCCAGCATCTCGACTATGCTGGCCAACTCCAACTCCTTGGAAACCAAGAGGACCAGAAACGCTACAGAATGAGACATCCTCCTACTCAAGCATCAGCCACAACATAGCTTCTATCCAAGGTAAGGATCTGAACAACACTCTTAACCATGACGGTCAGAAACTGCGCGGCTTTGCTACCACCGCTCTTGTTCATTTCAAACTGAACCCTAACTGTCGATCTACAAGAAGTTCCTCTAACCAGATCAATGTCCAACTAGCGAAACTTTCTTAAACAACAACCCGGCTACGATCACGGTATCCTTACAACCAAAGTTAGGGAACTTGCCAAGAACTAAGGCCCTAACACCTCAAGGACTGAGCACTGGTTTCTCAACGCGAACCTCTGGTGGTGTAAGGACCCGACCCAAGAAAATGGTCTCTAACCTAAAGTCCATACTTAGCATGCATGATTAAGATTATAAACATCATTCAGAGTCGGAAGTTTAAAGCTTTGCAATAAACACTTTTAAAACAAAACCATGATTTCAATTAAATAAAACAGTAAATGACTGATCGAGTACTTTCTTAAAACAATTCAAAGGAAAACGCAGATGCGAGAACATAAAATAGTTTGAGTGCTTTTTCCTAGGGACCCAAGTCCCACTACATGCTAAATCATTAAGGAAAACATTTAAAGAAACGTGCGACCCAGAGTCAGCTATCCATGATCATCGAGCCGCTTCCTCCTAGCCATCCAGCCTCTGTCCCCAAGTTACCCGTGGAAAGCCACGAGAAAAATAAGGGTGAGCAACAAGTTACTCAAGTAAGAATCCCCAATCGGAGTACAATACGAAATCATCTCATTTAGCACACGGACAGCAACCATACAAAGACTTAGAGCACGAACGGTGGGCTTAGGCTATGAGCTACTTCTAGGCGAGCCTATTCAAGGGCTCCCATCAACGATCACTCCTAGGTCCTACACTTGGATGCCCTTCGGGCCTTACACAATCTAGGACTCGGTGATGCCCGGTGGGGCCTTACACACTTAGGACACAAAGTGATGCCCGGTGGGGCCTTACACACTTAGGACTCGGTGATGCCCGGTGGGGCCTTACACACTTAGGACACGGTGATGCCCGGTGGGGCCTTACACACTTAGGATGCCCATCGGGCCTTACACCTTCGATGCTCGGTGATGCCCAATGGGCCTTACACACCTAGGATGCCCATAGGGCCTTACACCTCGGACTCGGTGATGCCCAAAGGCCTTACACACCTAGGATGCCCGTGAGGCCTTACACCTGCACCTAGATTCGGTGATGCCCAGTGGGGCCTTACACACTTAGGATGCCCATCGGGCCTTACACCTTGGATGTCCATCGGGTCTTGCCCGGCGGGACCCCAAACTAGTTACCTCTACGGCCCTCTATACTATATATCACACATCTAACTGTAGAACTTGAATCTAGCAGCATACAATAGGCAGCATGGTTCTATCAAGATAGGAAAGCCTAACATGGAACTCAACGGGATGTAAACATGTCACGAACATGAATCAAAAGAAAACATGAAAGCTATCACTAGAAACTCATATAATTACAGTGATCAGCGTGCTATCAACTATTTGCGGGGTCCACACAACCCGGGTAAGAATCCTTACCGGAAATAAGTGGAGGTTAATTATCCCGAATCAAATAACGACCCTCGAGCTTTTAAGCGAACTCGAGCAACCTAAACAAGTAATAAAACATCCTAATTAATAAACAACATCTAAAATCAGGAAGTCCAAAGGGTGGAGGCTCGGGAATTTACCAACCGAGAAGGCACTCGTCTCGGCGACAGCGAGCAGGACGGCGCGCCGCTAGGCGTGGCGCTGGCGCGCGCACTTTCAGCGCTTCTCCGGCGTCTGGCGCGCCTTGGCGCGCAGATGAGGGCGAGCGCCGGCGCTGGGGTTGTCGCGTGGGGACGCAGCGCAGCGCCTGCTGGGCGGACGCGACGAGCGGCATCGCACGCGATGACGCAGGCGGTGCGGTCGCGGCGTGTCTGCAGGCGGGGCACGGGCGCTGGGTGGTGTCGTCTTTGGCGCGAGGCGCTTCACGGCCGGTCTTGTTGGCGACTGTGTGCAGTGGAGGCTGGGCCGCTTGCGGTGGGCAAGCCGGCCGCTCGATCACGATCTAGGCCGGCGGTGGCTCGGTGCGGTCTGGCAGTGGTCGGCCAGGCGTGCGATGTCGCGGCGGCAAAGAGGCGTTAGGCGCGGCGTGGGCGGCACGCACGCGGTGTGGGGCGGAGCACGGCGCGGTGTGGGGCGTCTTGGGCGAGGTGAAGGAGAAGTCTAGGGTTTTGGGTTCTTTCTTTTTTCCTTATTTTCTCTTTTCTTTCTCCTTAAATATAATTCCCTTCCTTAACTTACATAGACTTGGGAATCTCATATGGCCTTCCCAAGACTCCCCTTCGAGCCCCGGCTGATGCGTTTATTTTCCTTATTTAAACCCAAGCTTCCAAACCCCTTTTTAGGCCAAGGGTTCGAGTCCTTCCAACACTCCTCCCAAACTAAAAAAATATAAAGGGAACCTTATTTTACATTTAGCTGAAAACCGGCCATTACAATACTCCCTCCTTAGAAGACTTCCGTCCCGGAAGTCAGCCTCCTAAAACAACTCAGGTAACTCCTCCTCATCTCCCTTCCAACTCCCAAGTAGCTTCCTCAACTCCCTGATTCCGCCACTGCACTTTCACTAGGTCAATGGCTCGGTTCCTCAAAACCTTTTTCTCAAATGCCAGGATCCTTATGGGTTTCTCCTCAAAGCTCGAGTCATGGTTCAACCAGTAAAGGCTCAAAATCTATGACGTGCGTGAGATCTCGCCACATCATCGGGCGGAGCATCGAAACGTGGAACACACTATGCACTGCTGCGCCAAGGACGGCGGCAATGCTAACCGATGAGGCCACAACCCCAATCCTCTCAAGGACCTCGAAAGGTCCAACAAACACAGGGCTCGGTTTCCCCTTTTTACCAACCTCGGGACCCCTCGCGCCGGAGCTACCTTGAGGAAAACATGCTTTGCCAACCTCAAACTCTAGCTCCCTACGCCTAACATCGGCGTAGCTCTTACGCTGCTTTGGGCGGTCGGCATACGAGCTCGATTTTCTGGATGACCTCATTGGTCACCAAGCAACTCCAGGCCTAACACTGCCGGTCACCAACCTCTTCCCGGAAGGTCGGGATCTGCGGCGCTTACCATACAACGCCTCAACGGTGCCATCCGAATGGTCGATCAAAATCGTTGTTGTAGGCAAACTCCATCAAGTACAAATCATCGGTCCCAATCTGCCGGGAAATCCAACACGCAGGGCTCGCAACATATCCTCTAAGATCGATTTACCTTTCGGTCGGCCATCGATCTGCAATGGGTGGAAGGTCATCTTTGTAGCCGCACTCTGTGCCCAAACCTGCCTGAAGGGCCTTCCAAAACCGTGAAGTAAAACGGGAATCCCGATCGGAGATAATTTTAACTGGCACTCCGTGGTACCTCACTATCTGCTCAAGGAACAGTTGTGCCCACTGCTCCACGGTGTAGTTTATCCTGCCCGGAATGAAATTGGCACTCTTAGTCAACCTATCAACGACCACCCAAATCTGTGCATATCCTCTAGGAGTCTCAGGCAAACCCGAGATAAAATCCATGGTGATCTCCTCCCACTTCCACTTGTGGCACCCCGAGCGGTTGCAACAAACCTGCTGGCTTCTGCTTGGGCGCCTTCACCTGTTGACAGGTGAGACACCGACTAACGAACTAGGCAATCTCCCTCTTCATCCCCATCCACCAAAAAGTCTGTTTAAGATCTTGGTACATCTTGTTACCCCAGGTGCCAAGAAAAAGGCGAGTGTGAGCCTCGGTCAATAACTCTGTCGAACACCAGGCATCAATTTGGAACACACCGCCGACCTTTATATCTCGGACCCCATCTACAAGTATCACAAAGTCGAAGTCACCATCACTGAACCCTCTCATACAAACTTTTTAACTTAGGATCTTTCAGCTGGCTGTCGATAATCCTTTGCCTTATCGAAGGCTGGATGGTCAACTGAGCTACCCTGGCGGTAACATCCCCTAACAACACTGCTATTTCGCCCTCTCGAGATCCTTCCCGATGATACTCTTGGGGTTTGCCAATGTTGCGGATCATGCGAGGCCTTTCTACTTAGTGCATCAGCCACAACATTTGCTTTTCGAGTGATACAAGATCTCACAGATCGTAATCCTTCACGAGCTCCAACCACCTCCTATGCCTCATGTTCGTCCTTACGAGTGAAGAAATACTTGAGGCTTTGGTGATCCGAGAAAATCGAATCTTCTCCCCATACAAGTAGTGCCTCCAAATCTTAAGTGCAAAGACGACATCACGCCAACTCCATATCATGAGTCGGGTAATTCGCTCGTGCGGTTTCAATCGCTGGAAGCGTATGCTATCACCTTACCGTGTTGCATCGAACGCATCCCAAACCAAACTTGCTTGGCATCATCAGACACCACGAAACCCCAGTCCCCTCCGGAACCGCCAACACCGGGCGGACGTCAAAACTGCTCTTTAAGCTTCGCAAAACTCTCATCGCACTTCCTATCCCAAACGAAATCAACACCCTTCCTCGTCAATCGAGTAAGCGAAGGCGGCTATAGCGGAAAAATTTTGAACGGCGTCGGTAATATCCGCCGGCGGACCCGTGAAGCTACGAATCTCCGTCACAGTCGTCGGTCTGGCCCACGAACTAACGGCCTCTACCTTCGAAGGGTCCACAGCCACTCCCTCCTTAGACACAACGTGTCCCAGAAATGCTACCTCCTCGAGCCAAAAGTCACACTTTGAGAACTTCGCATAGAGCTTGTTCTCGCGCAAGGCTGCCAAAATCTGCCTTAGGTGCGAGGCATGGTCCTCCTTAGACTTAGAGTACACAAGAATGTCATCTATGAACACGATGACAAAGCGGTCCAAGAATGCCTTGAACACTCTGTCCATCATGTCCATGAATGCAGCTGGGGCGTTCGTCAGTCCGAAAGACATGACTACGAACTCATAATGCCCATACCTCGACCTGAACGCTATCTTGGGAATATCTGCATCCCGAATCCTCAACTGGTGGTAGCCCGACCTCAAGTCAATCTTCGAAAACACACAAGCTCCCTGGAGCTGGTCAAACAGGTCATCGATACGAGGCAGCGGGTATTTGTTCTTAATGGTTACCTTGTTCAGTTCCCTGTAATCGATGCATAGGCGCATCGAGCCATCCTTTTTCTTAACAAACAAAGACGGGTGCTCCCACGAGGACACACTCGGCCTAATAAATCCTCTCACAAGCATCTCCGCACTGCTTCTTTTAACTCTTTCACTCTGCTTTGGTGCCATGCGATAAGGAGCTTTCGAGATAGGGCGAGTCCCCGGCTCAAGCTCTATTGAGAAGTCCACCTCCCTCTTCGGCGGCAAGCCAGGCAACTCCTCGGGAAAAACATCTGCAAACTCCTGCACTATGGGCACCTGCTCGACAGATAGTGGGTCACGGTTCTCCCCAGTCAACTTAGCTAAGAAACCCCAAGCTCCTCGAGCTAACAAACGGTGAGCTTTAACTGCCGAAATCACCGGCGGACACACCCCACTCTGGGTGCCCCGAAATTTAAAGGTAGGCCTACCTAGCGGCCTGAACACCACCTCCTTACAACGACAGTCAATCATAGCGTGGTTCTCAGCTAACCAATCCATGCCGAGGATCACATCAAAACCGCTCATAGCTAACACAATGAGGGTGACTCAGAGAGTCAGTCGGATACACTGTGATCCGACCGTCCCTTACCTTCAGCTGCTAGCCATACTACTAGTTCCCGAGGGAGTAGCGACAGACAACTCAAAACCTAGAGGCTCTAAATTCATGCAAGCAAGCTCAAAGAAAAAGCAATGCAGAAACAAACGAATGGGTGGAACCCGAATCAAACAACACAAAGGCGAGGTGATCAAGAACTAGGAGCGTGCACCTCACACTGCGGGTCCGGCTCTCTCAGCCTCCTGGCGAGTCGTAGCATATACTCTTCCTCTTTCTGCTGAAGCTGGCCGTGCCACCACCGCTTGCAGGTGCGATCTTGCCGCCCGATGCCCTTCCTTTCCACAATTGAAACAAGCCCTAGGGTTACCACCACGGGTCCCCAATGCTTTGCTTCCCGCAGATTTACAATCGGTGGCGGCCTCCCTACGCCTGTTGGCGGGCCGATCCGATTCTGGTCTCGATCTTGGTCTCTGCCATGATAAGAACCCTGGGGGCGCTGACCGCCCCCCCGGACATTACTCCCTGAGTCAAACTTGCTCTTCTGGCCCAAGTACATTGGGGCCTTAGACACTACGGTACTAACAACCTGCTCCGGAGGATACTTCCCATCATAAATTGTTGCCAACTGTACTGTCTTGGCAAAAGTTTCTGGGGCCTGTGCCCTAACATCCTGAGACACTCCCTGTCTCAAACCAGCAATAAACTTCCTGATCTTCAGTTCCGGGGTAGAAATCAACTGTGGCGCGAAGTATCCATACTCTGAGAACTTCTTCTCGTACACCTCGATCGAGTCAGACCCCTGCTTAAGGTTTGAAAACAGCTCAATCATCTTCTCTTGGGCTTCTTCGCTGATAAATTTTGCCTTGAACTCCGCCTTGAAGAACTCCCGGTGGCGGTGGAGACCAGCCCTGGTCTCTCACTTAAGGTGGAATCCCACCACCACTTAGTCAGACATCTGGCTAATACGTGAGCTTTGCACATCGAGCTCGGCATTGCACCTCGAGACACTCCATTACCATAAACGTATATTCTAACTCACCAATCCACGTGGCGACTACCAATGGTTCCCGGGGGCACTAAACTTCTCCTGCTTCCATTTCACAAAATCCTTGACCACTTGCCTAGATCCTCGGCACCTTCCGCCATAACGGCCTCATTCACAATTGGCTCTGAGAGGGCTGGCGGTCTTGTGTGGCGCTGCAGATCCTCTCTTTGAACCAACTCGGTCGATTCTTTGTCAGATCTCGAACGCGGACTCCTCCTCTCGCGCGGCTAACCAAGCTTATGTTTGACTCTCTGCTCGGCCCTCTGCAGTCGGCTAGCAACCCAACCATAAGAGCCCTCATAGATTCCACAAAAGCGGCTCCCGTGCGGCCTCTCGAGACTCGCTTGCCCCTACACCCTCTCGGGCAACACGGTTGAAGGGTCTGATGGTGGCCTAACCTCGGCATCGCTTGGGGCGAGGTCCCCGGTGTCGAAATCGTCACGAATGCCTGGGTGGTCGGCCTCGAGCCTCCCCGCCCTCTACGAGTGACTGGCATACCGAAAATCTACAGCCAAACCAACAATGGGTCAGAACCTGTCTTCCCTGCTCTACACAAACAAGTCATGTACATGCAAGGTGCAACCGTATTGTAATTCTTAACCCTTAACTTTAAACTTACGGACATACATTGATGGTCATGAGCGCCGATGATCATGGAAAACAACCTACAATCTGCAGTCGATCTACGAAACCTATAACTCTGGCTCGATACCAATCTGTAAGGACCCGACCCAAGAAAATGGTCTCTAACCTAAAGTCCATACTTAGCATGCATGATTAAGATTATAAACATCATTCAGTAGTCGGAAGTTTAAAGCTTTGCAATAAACACTTTTAAAACAAAACCATGATTTCAATTAAATAAAACAGTAAATGACTGATCAAGACTTTCTTAAAACAATTCAAAGGAAAACGGTACGAGAACATAAAATAGTTTGAGTGCTTTTTCCTAGGGACCCAAGTCCCACTACATGCTAAATCATTAAGGAAAACATTTAAAGAAACGTGCGACCCAGAGTCAGCTATCCATGATCATCAAGCCGCTTCCTCCTAGCCATCCAGCCTCTGTCCCAAGTTACCTGGTGGAAAGCCACAGAAAATAAGGGTGAGCAACAAGTTACTTAGTAAGAATCCCTAATCGGGGTACAATACGAAATCATCTCATTTAGCACACGGACAGGCAACCATACAAAGACTTAGAGCACGAACGGCTGGCTTAGGCTATGAGCTACTTCTAGGGCAAGCCTATTCAAGGGCTCCCATCAACAGTCACTCCTAGGTCCTACGCTTGGATGCCCTTCGGGCCTTACACAATCTAGGACTCAGTGATGCCCAGTGGGGCCTTACACACTTAGGACACAGTGATGCCCAGTGGGGCCTTACACACTTAGGACTCAGTGATGCCCAGTGGGGCCTTACACACTTAGGACACAGTGATGCCCAGTGGGGCCTTACACACTTAGGATGCCCATCGGGCCTACACCGTCGATGTCGGTGATGCCCGGTGGGCCTTACACACCTAGGATGCCCATAGGGCCTTACACCTCGAGACTTCGGTGATGCCCGGTGGGCCTTACACACCTAGGATGCCCGTGAGGGCCTTACAACTTCTGATTCGGTGATGCCCGGTGGGGCCTTACACACTTAGGATGCCCATCGGCCTACACCTTCAGATGTCCATCGGGTCTTGCCCGGCGGGACCCCAAACTAGTTACCTCTACGGCCCTCTATACTATATATCACACATCTAACAGTAACTTGAATCTAGCGAAGATACAATAGGCGGCATGGTTCTATCAAGATAGGAAAGCCTAACATGGAACTCAACGGGATGTAAACATGTCACGAACATGAATCAAAAGAAAACATGAAAGCTATCACTAGAAACTCATATAATTACAATGTCAGTGCTATCAACTATTCGCGAGGTCCACACAACCCCGGTAAGAATCCTTACACGGAAATAAGTGGAGGTTAATTATCCCGAATCAAATAACGACCCTCGAGCTTTTAAGCGAACTCGAGCAACCTAAACAAGTAATAAAACATCCTAATTAATAAATGACATCTAAAATCGTGGAAGTCCAAAGGGTGGAGGCTCGAGAATTTACCAACCGAGAAGGCACTCGTCTAGGCGCAAAGCAGCAGGGCCCGTGACGCTAAGCTAGGCGCAGGGGCGCTGCACCGCACTGGCGCTATCGGGCGTCACTTCTTTGTGGCGCGCGCAGGCGGGGGACGCAGCGCCATGGCTGGTCTGCGCGCGGAGAGCGCAGCGCAGCGCCAGCGAGCGGAGCGCGCGACGAAGCGGCACCTTGTGCACGCGACGGTCTGATGTAGGGCGTCTTGGCGGCGCGCGAGCGCGCCTGGGGTGGTGTCGTCTTTGGCGCGAGAGGCGGCTACACGCCCGGTCTGTTGGGCGACTGGTGCGAGTGGAGAGGCCGGGCTATTCTGCGGCGGTGGCGGCCGGGTTTGCTCGGCGCGATCTAGGCCGGTGGTGGCTCGGTGCGGTGCGCAGCGGTGGTCAGCGGGCGTGCGATGTCGCGGGCGGCAGCAGGGCGTTGGCGCGCGCGTGGGCGAGGCACGGCGCGGTGTGGGGCGAGCACTACGGCGGTGTGGGGCGTCTTGGGCGAGGTGAAGGAGATGTCTAGGGTTTTGGGTTCTTTCTTTTTTTTCCTTATTTTCTCTTTTCTTTCTCCTTAAATATAATTCCCTTCCTTAACTTACATAGACTTGGGAATCTCATATGGCCTTCCCAAGACTCCCCTTCGAGCCCCGGCTGATGCGTTTATTTTCCTTATTTAAACCCAAGCTTCCAAACCCCTTTTTAGGCCAAGGGTTCGAGTCCTTCCAACAGCTCCTCCCAAACTAAAAAAATATAAAAGGGAACCTTATTTTACATTTAGCTGAAAACCGGGCTGTTACAGGTGGTTCCCAAAACATACACCACGTGACGAGCTACATAAAAGTACACCGGCGTGTACAGCTCCAACTTGATTCCTTAAGATCCAATGCCAACAAGAACTCTCACACAAGGCAGCTTATGCCTCCCAATAGAGCCACAACTAGCAAGGGAGCAACAAGAGTTCAAATCCACTCGGGGTCAATTGTAAATGCCCAGTTTTCTACTTCGGTTTCCCAGGTGTTTCCGGTTCATTATTCGGATGTTCGGATGGGTCGTCAGTGCTATTTTAACCCTTAGGGGCATTTTGGTCTTTTTGCCCCCGGTAAGGGTTTTGTGGATTTTGAGGACTCCAGGGTCACTCCTGCCTTTGTCGAGGCTTGATTATTGTTGGTTGCAGGACCCAAGAAGTTCGGGCTAGTTGTTTGGAAGTTTGGAGGTGTTTTGGTAATTAGCAAAATTATTGTTAATTAGAGTGCTTCCTTTGGGAATTGAACCCTTGACCTAACGGTTATTAGGAGGCTTGATTTAAATGGGTTTTATTAAATGGAAAAGAATGCGTCGGCTAGGACTCGAAGGAGGAAAGCCTTGGGAAGGGATTTTGGACCACCCAAAACCTATTTAATTTAGGAAAAAGGAAAAGAAAAGAGAAAAACCCTTATTCTTTCCCCTTCTCTCTCTCTCTCTCTCTCTCTCTCTCTCCTTGCCTACCTCACCAAGAAACCCAACCGCGCCGCACCGAGCCACACCGAGCCACCAAGAAGAAGCCAGCAGCAGTCTGCACTGTCACCACACATGGCCGAGCACGAGCAGCCTTGTGACGCCCAAAGACACTCTTTGTCGCCGCGACCGACCAAGCGACCAGACGCCCAGCCACGGCCCTTGTATCGCGCCCAGACGCCCCGCCAGCCTGCTCGATTCGCACCCGCGCGCCCAGTCTGTGTCATCGTGCCGATCGCGCGCGCCCGTTTCTTGCCGTGCCAGCGCGCCCAGCAGCGCTCGGTAGCGCCCAGATTGCTCGCCTCTGCCGCCCAACCTGCCTGCCCCTTGCTGCCGAGAGCCTGAATTTTGCCAAGAAAGTTGGGCCGAGACCTTGTGCCTTCTCGGTTGGTAATTCCCGAGCCTCCACTCTTTTGGACCTTAAGATGTTAGTTGTTGGTTGCTTAATTAGGATGATTTTTATTGTTTGCGTAGGTTGCTCGGGTTCTCTTAGAAGCTCGAGGGTCGCTTGTTGGTTGTGGTCATTATTTTCCGCTTGGCCCCAGGTAAGGATTTCTTACCGTGGTTGGTGGACCCTGCGATGCTATCATGATTGTGCCTTGTATGCTTGGTTGCTGTTATGAGTATGTTAGCTATTGAACAACTTGTGTTTGAAATCATGCTAGCATGTTGCTTGTTGTTCATGTTAGTGCCATGCTAGGTTTGTTCTTCCAGCATGCCATGTCTTGTGATTGTATGAGATTTCCAGTGGGTAGGTTACATGTTTTCTCTTGCTTCCAGATCGTGTTGTTCTAGTGTCCCTGTTATATTCTATTAGGTACATGCTAGGGGTATCCTTATCTTGGCATAACCTTGTCCTATTTTCTCCTGATTAGTTCCATGCTAGGGATAGACAGGTGATGTATAGTGTAGAAGATCGTAGGGGTAACTAGTTTAGGTCCCGCTCGGGTAAGACCCCGATGGACATCCGTATGTGAGTTGGAGGTGTAAGACCCTGATGGGCATCCTAGGTGTGTAAGTCCCCGATGGGCATCACTGAGTTGGAGGTGTAAGACCCTGATGGGCATCCTAGGTGTGTAAGTCCTCGATGGGCATCACCGAGTTGGAGGTGTAAGACCCGATGGGCATCCTAGGTGTGTAAGTCCCTGATGGGCATCACTGAGTTGGAGGTGTAAGACCCCGATGGGCATCCTAGGTGTGTAAGTCCCCGATGGGCATCACTGAGTTGGAGGTGTAAGACCCTGATGGGCATCCTAGGTGTGTAAGTCCCTGATGGGCATCACTGAGTTGGAGGTGTAAGACCCCGATGGGCATCCTAGGTGTGTAAGTCCCCGTTGGGCATCACTGAGTTGGAGGTGTAAGACCCTGATGGGCTTCCTGTCCCCTATCGCGCCAGCGCCCGTGTCGCCGTGCCAGCGCCGGCCCCTGCCGCGCCAGCGTGCCCAGCAGCGCCCAGTCTGCTCGCCCCATGTAACGGCCCAGTTTTCTATTTCGGTTTCCCAGGTGTTTTCGGGACATTATGCGGGTGTTCGGATGGGCTGTTAGAACTATTTTAACCCTTAGGGTATTTTGGTCTTTTGCCCCTGGTCGTGGTTTTGTGGATTTTCGTGATTCCGGTCACTCCTGCCCTTGTCGAGGCTTGATTGTTGTTGGTTGCAGGACCCAAGAAGTTCGGGCTAGTTGGTTGGAAGTTTGGAGGTGATTTGGTAATTAACAAAATTATTGTTAATTTAAGTGCTTCCAAATGGATTTGAACCCTTGCCCTTGATGGTGATTTGGGAGCTTGGTTTAAATGAGTTTTAAAAAGGAGAAAAGGTTGCTTCAGCCGGGACTCGAAGGAGGAAGCCCGGGGAAGAGATTTAGGTCACCAAGACCTATTTAAATTAGGAAAAGGAAAGAAAATCAAAAAAATCCCATTCCCCTTGTTTTACCTCTCTCTCTCTCTCTTTCTCTCTCTCTCCTTGCCGACCTCACCAAGAAACCCAACCGAGCCGCACCGAGCTGCCCCGAGCCACCGGCCCGATGCGACCCACTGCACGCCATCACCCTGTCGCCCGACCATCACCACTGCTGGCGCAACCGAGCAACCCAGACGCTGTCGCGACGGCGGCTGCCGCCGCGAGACGCGACGGCCAAGAACGCGTCACACAGCCCATCGACCAGCGCCAGCGCGCCCGCGTTGGGCGTCTCCGTCTGCTTCTGCAGGCCAGCGCGCCCGCGCCCCAGCGTCGTCCGCGCCTGCATGACTGTGTCGCCAGCGCTTGTCCGCGCGCCTGTCCCCTGCCGCGCTAGCGCCTGTGTCGCCGTGTCAGAGCCGGTCCCCTGCCGCAACAGCGTGCCCAGCCCAACCCCAAGACGCCAGCGGCGCCCGATCGGCTCGCCCGGTACCCGTCCTGCTGCCCACTGCCGCCGAGAGCCTATTGTGCCGAGATAGATGGGACCGAGACCTAGTGTCTTCTTGGTTGGTAATTTCCGAGCCTCCACTCTTTTGGACCTTAAGATGTTAGTTGTTGGTTGCTTAATTAGGATGATTTTTATTGTTTTCTTAGGCTGCTCGGGTACATTTAGAAGCTCGAGGGTTGCTTGTTGGTTGAGGTAGTTAGTTCTGCTTGTTCCCAAGTAAGGATTTCTTACCCTGGTTGTGTGGACCCTGCGATACTATCATGATTGTGCCTTGTATACTTGGTTGCTGTGATGAGTATGCTAGCTATTGAACACGTTGTGTTTGAAATCTTGCTAGCATGTTGCTTGTTGTTCATGTTAGTGCCATGCTAGGTTTGTTCTTCCTGCATGCCATGTCTTGTGATTGTATGAAATTTCCAGTGGGTAGGTTATATGTTTTCTCTTGCTTCCAGATCGTGTTGCTCTTGTGTCCCTGATATATTCTGTTAGTTCCAAGCAAGGGGTTTAATTATCTTGGCATACCTTGTTCTATTTTATCCTGTTAGTTCCGTGCCAAGCATAGGCGAGTGATGTATAGTGTAGAAGACTGTAGGGGTAACTAGTTTAGGTCCCGCTCGGGTAAGACTCCGATGGACATCAGGAGGTGTAAGACCCCGATGGGCATCCTAGGTGTGTAAGTCCCCGATGGGCATCACTGAGTTGGAGGTGTAAGACCCTGATGGGCATCCTAAGTGTGTAAGTCCCTGATGGGCATCACTGAGTTGGAGGTGTAAGACCCTGATGGGCATCCTAGGTGTGTAATTCCCGATGGGCATCACTGAGTTGGAGGTGTAAGACCCTGATGGGCATCCTAGGTGTGTAAATCCACGATGGGCATCACTGAGTTGGAGGTGTAAAACTCTGATGGGCATCCTAGGTGTGTAAGTCCCAGATGGGCATCACTGAGTTGGAGGTGTAAGACCCTGATGGGCATCCTAGGTGTGTAAGTCCCTGATGGGCATCACTGAGTTGGAGGTGTAAGACCCTGATGGGCATCCTAGGTGTGTAAGTTCCCGATGGGCATCACCGAGTTGGAGGTGTAAGACCCTGATGGGCACCCTAGGTGTGTAAGTCCCCGATGGGCATCACCGAGTTGGAGGTGTAAGACCCTGATGGGCATCCTAGGTGTCTAAGTCCCCGATGGGCATCACTGGGTTGGAGGTGTAAGACCCTGATGGGCATCCTAGGTGTGTAAGTCCCGATGGGCATCACCGAGTTGGAGGTGTAAGACCCTGATGGGCATCCTAGGTGTGTAAGTCCCCGATGGGCATCACTGAGTTGGAGGTGTAAGACCCCGATGGGCATCCTAGGTGTGTAAGGCCCCAGTGGGCATCACTGATTCTGGAGGTGTAAGGCCCCGATGGGCATCCTAGGTGTGTAAGGCCCCACTGGGCTTCACTGAGTCCTAGGTGTTTAAGGCCCCACTGGGCATCACTGAGTCTTAGGTTGTGTAAGGCCCGAAGGGCATCCAAGTGTAGAACCTAGGACAGGCTGTAGATGAAAGCCCTTGAATAGGCTCGCTCTAGAAGTAGCTCATAACCTAATTCAACCGTTTTGCTCTAAGTCATTGTTTTATTTGCATGTATACTAGGGTGCTAGATGACTGATGTATCGTATTGTACCCCGGTTGGGGATTCTTACTTATTATGTTTATACCTACCCTTATTTCTGTGGTTTTTCCACCAGGTAACTTGGGACAGCACCAGGATGGCTAGCGAAGGGAGATGTTTGATCATGGGGGCTGCCGGCACTCTTTCGTTTATTGTTCGCATTTATTTATTCAGCATGTAGGTGGACATGAGTCCTAGGGGAATGATGTTAAAGTTGTTTAAACTGTTTTGAATGTTCTTTTATAAATACTGGCCAGGCTTATTTTACCTTATTGGATTTGCTTTATGAAAATTGTTGGTTATGTTTTAAGTGTTCCCCGTTTCCAAATGTTTTGAAAAAGTTTTAAATATGAACACTAAACCGCTTGTTGAGATATTTAACTTGCATGCTGAGTGAGGACCTAGGTTTAGGACCGTATTTCAGGTCGGGTCTTTACAATTGGTATCAGAGCTCAGAGTCATAGATTTTGTAGACTAACCTGCTTTGTAGGTTGTTGTCCCCATGACCATCAGCACTCCGCGGCCGTCAGGTTTGTCTGAGTTCATTAAGCTAAGGGTTTTATTTTACAATACCGCATCTAGTATACATATGTTCCCTTGTGGGGTAGTGAGAGTCTCGGTGTGGACTAGCTTTGTGTTTAGTGTAGATCGCTTATGCTGATTACACATAGAGGAGCAGGGACGTTTGGTATTTCCAGCCAAGGAGTTGGACTGCGCATGTCGATGATGAGACCACTTGTAACGACCCAGGTTTTTCATCCCGGTCTTCCAGGTATGCCCTAGGGGTAATTTGGTAATTTGGTCGGGCCGTCAGGGCCGTTTGTGTCTTTTCCAGTTACTAAAATTATTGGATGGATTTATGTAGGTTTTTGGAAGGATTTGTGGTTTGGTTTGAGCAAGGTTTGATGCAAAAGTAAAAATAAAGGAAATTGTCTTTGCACTGGGTTTGAACCCTGTGTCTCTGGAAAGCTTGTGGGGTTGTGTGCCAATTGAGCCATTAGGTGCTCTTGTTGCTCTTTCTGCATCACATCTTAGTTAACCTTGGATCTTTGGTGTTTGGTGCATTTGGTTAAATGAAATAGAAATTAGGTTTGTTCCATCTTCTTCTCCAAAGTGTGTGGCCGCCCAAGCTTTTCTCTCCATTGCCTTGCCGAATTCTTCATCCTTGCAGCTCCCTTGGATCGTTCATCATCATTCCGGGTAGGTATCGATCTTCCTCTTCTTCTTCTCATCCGTTTGGTGTGCTGTTTGGCCAAGTGAATAGAAGAGTGTTGTGTGTGTTTGTGTTGATTGCAGCCAGGTAGAGAAGCCCCACCAAAGCACCATCGTCGCGACGTCCACCGGCGGCGGCCTCGCCGACGCGGATCGCGCCAGCGGCACCGATCGCCCCTGCCGCACGCACGGATCGCTTCTTGCCATCACGGCCTGTCGCGCCCGGATCTTGCAGCAAAGAACCCCGCCCACTGCTCGCCATCGCCCGCCCGGCGTCACGCGCCAGATCGCGCGCGGCAGCGAGACGCTGACGCCAGCGTGCCTTCGCGCGTGTCGCTTGCCGAGCCGCTCGCCAAAGACGCCAGAGCGTTCGCCAAAGCTGCCCTCCTGCCGAGCAGCTCGCCGCGTGTCCGCATCGCACACCAGCGCCCGTCTTGCCCGTGCGTGCGTCGCTTCCGCTGCCTGAGTCCGTCTGTCCGTCGCGCGCAGCCCGCGCGCCATCCCGCCCGCAGAGCACGCGCCCAATGGCGCTGTGCAGCGCCAGCCTGCCGTGCCCGGCTGCCCGCCAACTCCAAGTTCGTGTCGCCGTGCGCGTGAGTGCCCCAAGCCGAGCTTGCTTGTTCTATTGTTTTTAGACATTTTAGATGCTTGATTATTATTGGTTTGCTAGGTTCCCTTCGCTAGCTCGGGATTGTTCATGACTTAGGATTTGTGTGTAGAAGCCTCCCGGACCAAGGTAAGGATTTCTTCTTTGAGTTGTGTGGGCCTGCGGTATATTTGTGATTGTTGTTTTGTATGCCTGTGTATGATTATTAGCATGTTTAGCCCTAGGTGCTCTGTTTCAATTCTGATGGCATGAACTCTTGTATTGTTTCTCATGTTAGCCCATGCTAGGTTGTTCCATTCGATACGCATGTTCGATATCTGTTCTTGCTTCGTAGTATCATGCTAGGTTCCTTGTATCTGTTGAGCACGTATTGGACCGCATTGAATGAATTGTTATTATTGCTATGGTTTAGAGTTCGTAGGTAGCATCATCGGGCGGATGCATAACGTAACTTGCATCCCCGATGAGGACGTGCGAGATGGTACTCGTCCGGACCCCGTTAGGGTTTAGCTAACCCTAACGGTGGCCTCGCAATCTTGGGTGAGGGTGGCGGTCGTTAAATGCCCCAACGGTCGGGATGATGACTTGGCATTGCCTCGTCCGGCGCGATCGGCGCGTCCTCGGCGTGTTCGGTCGTAGCCCTTGATTGCCACTGTTAGGGCAAGGACCGCTTCTGGTGTAAGCCTACCACGACCGGTTCCTTAGCCTCAGTGCGGTGGTACAGGCGACATAGTTCACGTGTCTGTGTCTCACACCCCTATGTCGGTGACACCGATCCGGAGATTTAGTTAGGCATGGTGGTCGAACACGGGCGACTTGCCACTAGACCCGGCACCCCGAGTTTGCGGTAGCATGCGGTGCGCGCTTACGCTCATTACGGCGCCGGCCGGGAGAGCTCCTCGAGATCTTGAGCGAGTGCACCTTTCGTATCGGCGATGAGACAGTGAGGCGGGACTTGTTTCCGTATAGGGCGTATAGTGTGTTGTGGTATTTCGGACTAAGACCGTGAGTTGGCATCCGAGGTCCAAGTGTGGACTTAGCTATGTGCTCCGCTCTGTGTTTATACTCATAGCTTGCATACATTCTTCTAGATGATCATGTATATCGTATTGTACCCCTGGTTGGGGATTCTTCTTGAGTAATTCGTTACTCACCCTTATTTTGTGGTTTTCCACGGGTAACCAAGGCGCGAGACAGGATGGTCAAGGAGGAGGCTGTGATCATGGAATCCTCTTTGTCATCTCGACCATTTCATTATATCATGACTCTTGACTTTTGTTATTTCCCACTGAATGCATGTAGACGGGCACGAGCCCTAGGATGTTTTCTTATGTTTTATGGATTCCAGCATATTTGTACTTGTGGAATGTTTAAATGGTTTAAATAAATCTCTGATCGAGTATGCTTTTAGAAATGTATTTATCCCAAAAGCAGTGCTTGGCAACAGAGGGCGAGTTTTAGAGTAAATTGTTTTGATTGTTGAATGTTTCATTTTTACTTGGGATCCAAACATTATTTTTCATAATGTCTTTTATTTTGAATACATGCATTGGGGTAAAGGCCCATTTAGAGCCCCTTTTGGGTGGGTCTTTACTGATTGGTATCGAGCTCGAGTCATAGATTCTGTAGACTAACCTTTTGTTGTAGGTCGTCCTTCCATGATCACCAAAGACTCAGACCATCATCAGTGCGCCTAGGTTTATTGTTTTAGAAGGAAAAAAGGGTTAAGAATTTACAATACCTTTCATCTAGTGTATGCCTTGTTTGGTGTTGTGGAGTGGTGAGAGGCGTGTTTTGATTCGTTGTTGGTTTGGATGTAGATCGCCAAAGATGCCAATCACCCGTCTCGGAGAGAGAGGTTCGAGAGCGGTCGAGGTATCGTGGATCGGATCTCGATCTTCAGAGGGACATCGTCCCAAGCGAGAGATCGATGGCATCCCACCAGCGGCTCCTCCCGTTACGCCTAGAGCGGGCGTTGAGGCGATCGAAGGCCGTGAGGATCGCTCCCGGAGCGAGAATTTGCTTGAGTCTATGAGGGCTTTATGGTCGGCATGTTGAGTGACCAGAGGGCGAGACCTGTGCCTTGTTGGCGCCAATGGGGAAGAGTCCCGAGCCCAGATTGAGCGGTGACTCGATTGGTTCAAAGAGAGCACGCAGCACCTCCAGGCTCCACGAGGAGCAAGTAGCCCCGAGGCGGATATGGCGAGAGGGTGCCGAGGAGCCGGGTAGGTGGTGAAGGATTTTGTGAAATGGAAGCTCGAGAAGTTTGATGCCACCGGTGATGCGTTAGCGGCAGCCAGTGTGGATTGCCCATTTGGAGTACACCTTCCTTATCATGGTGTGCCCCGATATTCGAGAGGCCGAGGTGTGCGGCTCATATGCTAGGAGGCACACATGAGATGGTGGTGGGAGTCCACCTTGAGCGAGAGACCACCGGGTCTCCACCCGCTACTTGGGAGTTCTTCAAGGCCGAGTTCAAGGTAAAGTTCATCAGGTGATGAGGCTCAAGAGAAGATGGTGGAGCTCTTCCGAACACTCAAGCGAGGTTACGATTCCATTGAGGAATATGAGAGGAAGTTCTCGGAGTATGGATATTTTGCTCCTCGGTTGATAGCCACCCCAGAGTGAAAGATTCGGAAGTTCATATCCGAATTGAGGCGGGTGTTTCTCGAGATGTCGGGGCTCGTGCCCACGACACTTATGCTAGGGTCAGCTCGATTAGCCACGATCTATAATGGGAAGTATCCTGCTGAGCGGGTTGTTGCCGCTCTGTTGGCGTCTGTCCCAAAGAAATGTGGGGCGTAAGAGGAAGTTTGATTTTTCGGGAGGGCGGCGGCGCGCATAAGGGCGCTTCGGATCGAGAGATCGGCGGAGAGCTCGGTCCGTTTCCAGCCCGACAGCGAGGGGGACCCAGCGAGTTCCCGCTTGTGCTACTTGTGGGAAAGTCCACGCTGGAGCTTGTCGACTAGACCTAGATTGTGCTTTCGTTGTGGTAGAGAGGGGCACATGGCCCGTTTTTGTGATCACCCACTATGGCGGCTCGGCCAGATCTGTGGCAGTTAGGGTCGAGTGTTTGCTACGACCGTCAGAGGCCGAGCGTCACGGATGCCGCTGTGGCGTGCGCTTCTTGTTGTTTTAGATCACTGCGCATTTGTCTTGTTTGATTCTGGTTCTACGCATTCATTAGTATCTGTGTTGTTTGGCGAGCATGCTAAGTTAAGATTAGAGCCTCTAGGTTTCGAGTTGATCAAGTTGCAACTCCTTCGGGAGTTAATATGTTGGCTAGAGATAAGATTAGGGATGGCCGGATCGAGATATCCGGAGAGTTGCTTGTGGCTACGCTCATAGTTACGCCTATGAGCGGTTTTGATGTGATTCTTGGTATGGAGTGGTTAGTCGCTAACCACGCGTTGATTGACCGCCACCAAAAAGAAGTAGTGTTCAGGCCGCCGTGTCGGCCCCACTTTTAAGTTTGGTGGAGTCCAGGTGGTGGAGTTTGCCCGCCGATGGTGTCACCGTGAAAGCTCGCTGCTTTTCTAGGTCATGGAGCTTGGGGCTATCTAGCCAAGTTGTGCGGGAGAGCCGCCCCTCATTGCTGTCTATTGATCGTGTGCCGTCGTGCGCGGAGTTTGCGGACGTGTTTCCTGAGGAGTTACCGGGGTTGCCCCCGAAGAGAGAGGTTGACTTCACAATTGAGCTCGAGCCAGGGACCCTCCCTATCTCGAAGGCTCCGTATCGTATGGCGCCAGCTGAGCTAAAGGAACTGAAGATTCAATTGCAGGAGATGCTTGATCGAGGGTTCATCCGTCCGAGTGTGTCCCCGTGGGGAGCACCAGTTCTGTTTGTGAAGAAGAAGGATGGTTCGATGCGCTTATGCATTGATTACCGCGAGCTGAATAAGGTGACAGTGAAGAATAAGTATCCGTTGCCCCGTATTGACGATTTGTTCGATCAGCTTCAGGGAGCTTCCGTGTTCTCCAAGATAGATCTGAGATCCGGTTACCATCGATTCATGGATCGGGATGCCGACATTCCTAAGACGACTTTCAAGTCTAGATATGGTCACTATGAGTTTGTGGTCATGTCGTTTGGACTTACCAATGCCCCACCGTTCATGGACATGATGGATAGGGTGTTCAAATCATTTTTGACAGCTTTCAACCATCGTGTGTTCATTGACGATATTCCGATTTATTCGAGGTCTAAAGAAGACCATGCAGAGCATTTGAGGCGAGTATTGGCGGCTTTGAGGGAAAACCAACTTTATGCGAAGTTTTCCAAATGTGATTCTGGTTGGAGCGGTGGCCTTCCTAGGCCACGTGGTTTCGAGAGATGGTATAGCCGT
Organism: Sicyos edulis; assembly: GCA_036507275.1. Lineage (NCBI taxonomy): Eukaryota > Viridiplantae > Streptophyta > Magnoliopsida > Cucurbitales > Cucurbitaceae > Sicyos > Sicyos edulis. The sequence goes on from CM071847.1 coordinate 21,118,345, forward strand.
GGACCCCACGAAGATTGAGGCCGTGAGTTCGTGGGCCAAGCCGACTTGATTGCCGAGATTCGCAGCCTTCACAGGTTTGGCGAGCTACTACCGTCGGTTCGTCAAGGACTTTTCGCTATAGCCTCGCCCCTCACTCGTCGGACGAGGAAGGGTGTCGAGTTTGTTTGGGACAAGAGTGTGATGAGAGCTTTGCGTGCTCAAGCGCGCTTTGACTTCAAACCAGATGTTGGCAAATCCGGAGGGGACAGCGGTTTCGTGGTCTCTGATGATGCTTCCAAGTTTGGATTAGGTTGTGTGTTGATGCGGCACGGGAAGGTCATTGCCTATGCTTCCGTCACCAAGCCGTATGAGCGAAACTACCCGACTCATGATATGGAGTTGGCGGCAGGTGGTGTTGCTGCACCAAGATTTGGAGGCATTACTGTATGGTGAGCGGATTCGAGATGTTTACCGATCACCGAGCCTCAAGTATCTGTTTACTCAAAAGGAGTTGAATATGAGGCAGAGAGATGGTTGGAGTTGGTAAAGGATTATGATCATGCGAGATTTTGTACCATCCGGTAAAGCTAATGTAGTGGTTGATGCTTTGAGTAGAAAGACGTCGCACTCGCATGGCGTTGTTGAGTTCAGCCAGTTTGCGGAGAGAGAGTTCGAGCGGGCCGAGGTTGCGATGTTGTTGGGTGAGGTTACCGCCGGTAGCTCGATTGGTGCTCACCGTCGATTAAGGGCGCGGGATTATAGACGGCCGGTTAGGTAACCCCGCACTTAAGAGATTGGTTGTGAGTTAGTCTTGACGAAGACTTTGACTTTGTATATTCACCGCACAGTGGGTTGACTTATAGAGGCCGGTTGTGTGTTCCGGACATTGCGGATTGCGAGCAGAGTTGCTCTCGAGGCCCACATTCCCATTTGCTTGGCACCCCGAGGGTACCAAGATGTATCGAGACCTTAAGCGCACCTTACCGGTGGATGGGAATGAAGAGAGATGTGGCGAGTTTGTCGTAGGTGTCTCACTTGTCGACAAGTGAAGGCACCTGCGCAGAGGCCACCGGTTTGTTGCAAACCACTCGAGTGTACCCAGTGGAAATGGGAAGAGATCTCCATGGACTTTATCTCTGGTTTTCCAAGGACTCAGGAAGTTCTCTCAGATTTGGGTGATAGTCGACCGTTTGACCAAGAGCGCACACTTCAATCCGGTAGAGACACTTATACCGTGGAACAATGGCGCAGATTGTTTTTGGAACAGATCATCCGATATCATGGTGTGCCGGTGAGGATTGTGTCCGATCGTGACTCGCGGTTCACTTCTCGTTTCGGAGAGCGCTCCGTAAGGGTTTGGGCACGAGTGCGATTTCAAAGACGACTTTTCACCCTCGAGACGGATGGTCAAACCGAGAGAGTGAATCGATTCTCGAGGATATGTTGAGGGCTTGTGTGTTGGATTTCCCGTGCGATTGGGACCATGATCTGTATTTGATGGAGTTTGCCTATAACAACAGCTTATCGATCGACGATTCGGATGGCTCCATTCGAGGCTTTGTATGGTAAGCGTTGTCGGTCCCCTGTGTTTCAGGAAGAGGTTGGTGATAACACGAGTTTTGGGTCCCGAGTTACTGCAGCTGACCAATGGTGCAAACGAAAGATTAGAGCTCGTATGTTGACAACTTAGAGCGAGCGAGAGAGTTACGCCGATGTTCGGCGTCGGGATTTGGAGTTTGAGGTTGGTCACATGTGTTCCTTAAGGTTGCTCCGATGCGAGGTGTTTTGAGGTTTGGTAAGCGTGGGAAGTTGAGTCCCCGTTTTGTTGGTCCATTTGAGATCCTAGAGAGGATTGGCGAGTTGCTTACCGGTTAGCCCTACCTCCGTCACTATCACGGTGCATAGTGTTTTTCATGTATCGATGTTGAGGCAAGATGTGCCGGACCGTCGCACATTGTGGACTTTGAGCCTTTGCAATGTGAATGAGGATTTGAGCTTCGAGGAGAAGCCGGTGAGGATTCTTGCCTTTGAGACCAAGACGTTGCGTAATCGCGAGATTCGTTTAGTAAAGGTTCGATGGAAGAGTCGTGGTTACGAGGAAGCCACTTGGGAGCGAGAAGACGAGATGAGATTGCATTATCTGGTATTTTGATCTTAAGGACTTTCGAGGACGAAAGTCATAAAAAGGAGGAATATTGTAACGACCTGTGTTTTTCATCCCGGTCTTCCGGTATGCCCTAGGGGTAATTTGGTAATTTGGTCGGGCCGTCGGGGCCGTTTGTGTCTTTCCAAAGATTACTAAAATTATTGGATGGATTTATGTAGGTTTTGGAAGGATTTGTGGTTTGGTTTGAGCAAGGTTTGATGCAAAAGTAAAAATAAAGGAAATTGTCTTTGCACACTGGGGGTTTGAACCTGGTCTCTGGAAAGCTTGTGGGGTTGTGTGCCAATTGAGCCATTAGGTGCCCTTGTTGCTCTTTCTCGCATCACATCTTAGTTAACCTTGGATCTTTGGTGTTTGGTGCATTTGGTTAAATGAAATAGAAATTAGGTTTGTTCCATCTTCTTCTCCAAAGTGTCCGCCGCCCAAGATTTTCTCTCCATTGCCTTGCCGAATTCTTCATCCTTGCAGCTCCCTTGGATCGTTCATCATCATTCCGGGTAGGTATCGATCTTCCTCTTCTTCTTCTCATCCGTTTGGTGTGCTGTTTGGCCAAGTGAATAGAAGAGTGTTGTGTGTGTTTGTGTTGATTGCAGCCAGCCGAGAGAAGCCCGGCCAGCGACCATACCATCGCCGCGACGCCCACCGGCTACCGCGACGCCGGATCGCGCCAAAGCGATAGCCCAGATCGCCCGCTGTCGCGCACGACGCTTCGCCCTTGCCGTCACGGCCCTGTCCCGCCCGAGATCTCGCGATAACCGGCCCGGCCCCGCTCGGCCATCGCCACCCGACGTCACGCCCGGTCGCGCGCGCAGCGAGCGACGCTCGACTTCGCGCGCGCCGCGCCCGTGTCGCTTGCCGAGCCGCTCGCCCACACGCCCAGACGTTCGCCGCGCGCGCCTCCTGCCGAACAGCTCGCCGTGTCCGCATCGCACGCCAGCGCCGTGCGTGCGCGCCGTGCCGCGCCGCTTCGCTCGCTGAAGTCCGTCTGTCCGTCGCGCAAGCGCAACCGCGCCCATCCGCTGAGCAGCGCGCTGCCAAATACAGCGCCCGCCCACCTGCCGTGCGGCTGCCGGCAACTCCAAGTTCGTGTCGCCGTGCGCGTGAGTGCCCTTTGAGCCGAGCTTCTGTGTTCTATTGATTTTTAGACGTTTTAGATGTTGATTATTATTGGTTTGCTAGATTCCCGCCGCTAGCTCGGGATTGTTCCGCAGCCTTAGGATTTGTGTGTAGAAGCCTCCCGACCAAGGTAAGGATTTCTTACCGAAGTTGTGTGGGCCTGCGCGTATATTTGTGATTGTTGTTTTGTATGCTGTGTATGATTATTAGCATGTTTAGCCCTAGGTGCTCTGTTTCAATTCTGATCGCATGAACTCTTGTATTGTTTCTCATGTTAGCCCATGCTAGGTTGTTCCATTCTCGCATGTTCGATATCTGTTCTTGCTTCGTAGTATCATGCTAGGTTCCTTGTATCTGTTGAGCACGTATTGGACCGCATTGAATGAATTGTTATTATTGCTATGGTTTAGAGTTCGTAGGTAGCATCATCCGGCCGGATGCATAACGTAACTTGCATCCCCGACGGGGGACGTGCGAGATGGTACTCCGTCCCGACGACCGTTATGGTTTAGCTAACCCAACTACCGCCCCTGCAATCTTGGGTGAGGGTGGCGGTCGTTAAATGCCCCAACGGTCGGGATGATGACTTGGCATTGCCTCGCCCCCGGCGATCGGCGCGTCCTCGCGTGTTCGGCCGTAGCCCTTGATTGCCACTGTTAGTGCAAGGACCGCTTCTGGTGTAAGCCTACCACGACCGGTTTCTTAGCCTCAAAGTGCGGTGGTACAGCCGACATAGTTCACGTGTCCGTGTCTCACACCCCTATGTCGGTGACACCGATCCGGAGATTTAGTTAGGCATGGTGGATCGAACACAGGCGGCTTTGCCACTGGACCCGCACCCCGAGTTTGCGGTAGCATGCGGTGCGCGCTTACGCTCATTACAAATACGACCGGAGAGCTCCTCGAGATCTTGAGCGATGCACCTTTCGTGTCGACGATGAGAGCAGTGAGGCCGGGACTTGTTTCCCGTATAGGGCGTATAGTGTGTTGTGGTATTTCTGGACTAAGACCGTGAGTTGGCATCCGAGGTCCAAGTGTGGACTTAGCTATGTGCTCCGCTCTGTGTTTATACTCATAGCTTGCATACATTCTTCTAGATGATCATGTATATCGTATTGTACCCCTGGTTGGGATTCTACTTGAGTAATTCGTTACTCACCCTTATTTTGTGGTTTTCCACAGTAACCAAGCGCGAGAGACAGATGGTCAAGGAGGAGCTGTGATCATGGAATCCTGCTGTCATCTCTGACCATTTCATTATATCATGACTCTTGACTTTTGTTATTTCCCCTGAATGCATGTAGACGGGCACGGAGCCCTAGGATGTTTTCTTATGTTTTATGGATTCCAGCATATTTGTACTTGTGGAATGTTTAAATGGTTTAAATAAATCTCTGATCAGAGTATGCTTTTAGAAATGTATTTATCCTGAAACAGGTGCTTGGCAACAGGGACAGGTTTTAGAGTAAATTGTTTTGATTGTTGAATGTTTCTGTTTTTACTTGGGATCCGAAACATTATTTTTCATAATGTCTTTTATTTTGAATACATGCATTGGGGTAAAGGCCCATTTAGAGCCCCTTTTGGGTCGGGTCTTTACACCACGTCCAGGGTTGTCTAGACCCGTAGGCTACATTTGGCCCTGGCAGTTGAGTTGCCAAGAGAAGTGGGTAGAGGCTAGCATGCCTCAGAGTGAGACTCCTTGAGTAGAGTGTGCTCTAGCCATGAGAGAATTGATGGCAGGTCTTTTAGCTATCAGAGAGCGGAGACCCAGGCGCAGTTGTAGTGCGTAGTGAGGAGTCTCGGGCACAGATAGCCCAGCTGACAGAGTTTATTTAGAAGACACCCCCAGTAGCTCCAGTAGTCCCGGAGGTTCTCGGGAGGGCTTGATCAGCAGGTTTATGCTGATGAGTTAGTTGGCGTGATGGAGCCGCCGATTTCGGCAAGCAGAAGCTAGGTGGTTGGCCAGGATCGAGTTTATCATTCGAGTGTGGGGATGACCTGATGTTCAGAGGCCAAGGCGTGCCGTTCTGGTTCTGTTTGATACAGCAGTTTGGTGGTGGAAGTCCCTTGAGAGAGGTGGACTAGCAGAGTCTCCACGAGTCACCGGGTCGATTGGCAAGTGCCATGTTAGTAGCTTTTGAGGAAGATGTAGAGACATCTTGACCCCTTGCAAGCCTGCTGTCGTTTTGCAGCCAGCTCTTTTAGTATCCTCGTGGTCAGGGTGAAGTGTGAAGTTTGCTTGTCAGGACTTAATCCGTCCTTGTTTTTTTGTTGGCTAGTAGAAGTGGAGCACCCTTTTTGTTAGCATGTTCCAAAGGTGGAACTAGTTGATGCCACTTAAGTGTTGGCCTGAGTAGTTGTTGAGCATCGAGTGGGATGCAGGAGTAGGTCGTGGCATGTCTGCTAGACGAGTTGCCAGAGAGTAGACTACTCGAGTGTTGAGACTCTTGTGTTGAGTGCCATTGCCCTGTCCCTTGGAGTGTGACCTTCCTTACACTCAGAGGGGCTTAAAGCCCGTAAAGGGATGTTTGTGTTGTAAAGGATGTAGTGCCTGTTGGCACCAAGCTCGATAAGGAGGCCTAGGTTCAGGCCCACTTCGCACTGGATGTGCGGTAGTTCTATGACCACCTGAGTTTAGCATCCCCACTAGCCTTGTACCAATTTTTCTGAGGTTGCACCTGTTTGGGTTGCGTAAGGGATCTAGCTCGGTGGTAGTCGGAGGAATACGAGTGTGAGGACGTTCGAGGGAAAGCAAGAGCTTTCAAGGTCACCAGGAGTTGGGTACAAAAGAGGTTGTAGGTTGTTAAGGGCTACCGCGTTCGAGTTCCCGCATTTGTGTTGTGGCCTTGTGAGCCGCTTTGTTGGTAGAGTGATTCGACTACCCTTGAGTTTCCTTGGTACGAGTAGAGTTGGCATCGATGATGCGTGGTTGGTCCAATGGGGAGCCATGTGTTGGATGGATTGTGCGGAGCACATTTGGTGAACACATTGGTATGAGGTTGTTAGCTTGGTGTGGTTATGCTCTTGTAGAGTGAGTTGGCCAATGGGGCGTTTCGTGGTGAGTTGACCCAGGTGGGTTTGAACTCTTGTTGCTCCTTGCTAGTTGTGGCTCTTTTTGGAGGCAAAGGTTACCTTGTGTTAGAGTTCGTGTTGGATCTTAAGGAATCAAGTTGGAGTCAGTGCACGCCAAAGGTACTCTTGTGTAGCTCGTTCCTTGGGGTATGTTTTGGGAACCACGAAAGGTTCGTGTTGAGAAACCAATGCTCAGATCCTTGAGGTGTTAGGGCTTTAGTTCTTGGCAAGTGCCCTAATTTTGTTCGTAAGGATACCGGCTTGTAGTCAGGTTGTTGCTTAGGCAAGTTATGCTAGTTGGCCTTTGACCTAGGTAGAGGAATTTCTTGTTGATCGATGGTTGGAGTTCAGTTGGAACTAATCAAGGGCGGTGGTAGCAAAGCCGCGTAGTTTTTGTCGGTCATTGCTAAGAGTGTTGACCGGATCCCTACCCTGGATAGAAGCTATGATGTGGTCGATGCTTGAGTTGGAGGCTAACACATTCTGTAGTATTTCTGGTCTTCTTGGTCTTTCGAGGAGTTGGAGCGCGCCAAAGATAGTTGAGATGTTGGAGAGAGTTGTGCCCGTGTAGCGGCTTGTCCATTAGACCGTTTGGCTACCGTGTGTGTGTCGGAGGGTGATCGGAGGAACCCTAGGTTGTGGAGAGCCTCACGAGCTCACCCAGACCCAGCAAAGGTTCCTCGGTTGAGTTGCTGAAAGCTTGTAGTCGGTTGACGAGCTAGTGTTGTTTTAGTGCCTCCGCGTTGGCTTCGAAACTGTTATCTGTTGGTGCTTGTAGTTGGCCAAGGGTTGGTTCCCATGTTGTTGTAAGAGCTAGCTTGGTTGGAGCAAGCGGGCGTGGCGCTGAGGACTTGCTGTTGTTTGGAAGGTTTCAAAAGTTGGCACCTCCTTCGGTGTTTGGATAGATGCTGCTAGTTCTAAGTTGGTGGTTCAATCGATTGTGGAGTTTCTGGTTGGAAGATGAGTTAGGCCTGAGCTAAAAGGAGGAAGTCATTCGTTTAGCCAGTTGGACTTGAGAGTTGCATGTCCTTGGAGGCGAGCTTTGCCAGTTGTAAGCTTGAGTTGAGTTCTGCAGAGCAAGCCTTTCTCAGGCTTTGCTCCTGGTTGTTGCGCATTCGTGGTTGGCATTTAGTTGAGCTAAAGTTGAGGGGGTTGGCATAGAGGTGTCGTGGCATTGGTTGGTTAAACCTTTGAGTTGTTATCCTCGAGGTGTTGTGTTGCAAGTAGCCGCGTGTTGTTTTATTCCTTGCTGCTCGAGATTTCTGGGAGAGGTATGTTGTTTGTTTTCTTGTCTGGCGATATTCTCTATGGCCAGTGGCTGATCGGATTGCATTGGAAAGTTGTTGTCGGCCGATGAGGGGCTCCAATATATTAGTTTGGCTGAGTGGAGCCTATTCATGGACCTTGTCGTTCATGGGTGGCCGTAGCTGAAGTTTCAGCTAGTGTGAGTGGCATTAGCCGTTTGGTGAACCAGGTATGTGCCCCTGGCTTGAGTGCGTCGGTGCTCTTCAAGATGGTTGCTTAAGTGTTGTGGACGCGTTCTAGTTGGACAAGTTTGCCTTTGGGATCGGCCGCCAGGTGGTGGTTCGATTGGATTTCGTTAAGGCTTATAGGCAACCATTGGAGTTCGTTGGTCTCTTGTGAAGTAAGAGTAGGCTGACTGGTTTTTGGAACTCGAGAGGTTCAGTTGGATGGCCAGCATGGTGTAGGGATGAGATTGTTCGTTAACAGCTGTGAGTATTAAGAGGAGTACGCCGGTGCGTGGCGTAGAGTTTTAGAGCTTGTGACCCGTCCACAAGTTTGCTGAGAGTAGCGTCGTGGAGAGGCGTTCAGAGATGGGTCAGCAGGGATAAGTGAGCCCTAGGGTTGTGAGACCGTTTGAGAGTTGGTGCGAGTTTGAGGATGTGGCTTACCGACTAGCACTATCGCATCTTTTTCTTCGAAGCTCAGGGTATGTTCAGTTTTGGTTGAGATAGTTTGTGGCAGACTCGATGCCTTTTTGGCTTGAGCCTTTGGAAACCCAAGAGGGTTGGGATTTCGAAGAAGGACTAGTGTTGGCTTGACAAGGAGTTAGTTGGTTAAGGATCAGTGGAGTTTTCCTAGAGTTGTTTTCGTCTTAGGACTTTCGAGGATGAAAGTCTTAAAAGGAGGGAGTATTGTAACGGCGCAGTTTTCTATTTCGGTTTCCCAGGTGTTTTCGGGACATTATGCGGGTGTTCGGATGGGCCGTTAGAACTATTTTAACCCTTAGGGATATTTTGGTCTTTTTGCCCCCGGTCAGGGTTTTGTGGATTTTCAGGATTCCAGGGTCACTCCTGCCCTTGTCGAGGCTTGATTGTTGTTGGTTGCAAGACCCAAGAAGTTCGGGGTAGTTGGTTGGAAGTTTGGAGGTGATTTGGTAATTAACAAAATTATTGTTAATTTAAGTGCTTCCATTGGGATTTGAACCCTTGCCCTTGATGGTGATTTGGGAGCTTGGTTTAAATGAGTTTTAATAAGGAGAAAAGGTTGCTTCAGCCGGGACTCGAAGGAGGAAGCCCGGGGAAGAGATTTAGGTCACCAAGACCTATTTAAATTAGGAAAAGGAAAGAAAATAAAAAAAATCCCATTCCCCTTGTTTTACCTCTCTCTCTCTCTCTCTCTTTCTCTCTCTCTCCTTGCCGACCTCACCAAGAAACCCAACCGAGCCGCACCGAGCCGCCCCGAAACCCGGCCCAATGCCGCAGCCTGCTCGCCACCATCACCTGTCGCCCAGCCATCAGCCCAGTCGCCCAGCCATCAGCCCTGTCGCCCAGCCGAGCAGCCCAGACGCCTGTCGCAGCCGGCAGCCCGTCGCCCAGACGCCAGACGGCCAGCAGCGCGTCGCACAGCCCGTCGCCCAGCGCCAGCGCGCCCGCGTTGGGCGTCTCCGTCTGCTTCTGCACGCCAGCGCGCCGCGCCCGCGCGCCGTCGAACCGCGCGCTGTCCCTGCCCGCCCGGCTCCGTATCGCCGTGCGGCCGGTCCCCCCTGCCGCGCCAGCGTGCCATGGCGCCAGCGAAGCGCGCGGCGCCAGCGCCGCCCGATGCTGCTCGCCCGGTACCGCCCTCGCCTGCTACCTACCGCCGCCGAGTGCCTATTTTGCCGAGATAGATGGGACCGAGACCTAGTGCCTTCTCGGTTGGTAATTCCCGAGCCTCCACTCTTTTGGACCTTAAGATGTTAGTTGTTGGTTGCTTAATTAGGATGATTTTTATTGTTTGCTTAGGTTGCTCGGGTACATTTAGAAGCTCGAGGGTTGCTTGTTGGTTGAGGTAGTTAGTTCTGCTTGTTTCCAGGTAAGGATTTCTTACCATGGTTGTGTTGACCCAGCGATGCTATCATGATTGTGCCTTGTATGCTTGGTTGCTGTTATGAGTACGCTAGCTATTGAACAACTTGTGTTTGAAATCTTGCTAGCATGTTGCTTGTTGTTCATGTTAGTGCCATGCTAGGTTTGTTCTTCCAGCATGCCATGTCCTGTGATTGTATGAAATTTCCAGTGGGTAGGTTACATGTTTTCTCTTGCTTCCAGATCGTGTTTCTCTTGTGTCCCTGGTATATTCTGTTAGTTACAAGCAAGGGGTTTAATTATCTTGGCATACCTTGTTCTATTTTATCATGTTAGTTCCGTGCCAGTCATAGGCGAGTGATGTATAGTGTAGAAGACTGTAGGGGTAACTAGTTTAGGTCCCGCTCGGGTAAGACCCCGATGGACATCCAGAGGTGTAAGACCCCGATGGGCATCCTAGGTGTGTAAGTCCCCGATGGGCATCACTGAGTTGGAGGTGTAAGACCCTGATGGGCATCCTAGCTGTGTAAGTTCCTGATGGGCATCACTAAGTTGGAGGTGTAAGACCCTGATGGGCATCCTAGGTGTGTAAGTCCCCGATGGGCATCACTGAGTTGGAGGTGTAAGACCCTGATGGGCATCCTAGGTGTGTAAGTCCCCGATGGGCATCACTGAGTTGGAGGTGTAAGACCCTGATGGGCATCCTAGTTGTGTAAGTCCCCAATGGGCATCACTGAGTTGGAGGTGCAAGACCCTGATGGGCATCCTAGGTGTGTAAGTCCCCGATGGGCATCACTGAGTTGGAGGTGTAAGACCCTGATGGGCATCCTAGGTGTGTAAGTCCCCGATGGGCATCACTGAGTTGGAGGTGTAAGACCCCGATGGGCATCCTAGGTGTGTAAGGCCCTGTAACAGCCCAGTTTCCTATTCTAGTTTTCGAGGTGCCTTCGGTTCAAGATTCGGTTGTTTGGTTGGGTTTTAGAGCCGTTTGGCTCCTTGGGGGTATTTTGGTCTTTTGGCTCTACGGGCAGGATTTGTGGTTTTTTGGGCTTCGAGGTAGCTCCTGCCTTTGTCGAGGCTTGTTTGTTGGTGGCTGCGAGTCCCGAGGTGTTTGGGCTAGTCGGTCGGTTGCTCGGTTGCGGTTTGGGCTTTGGTAAAGTGTTGGTTGGTTGTGTGTTTCCTTTGGGATTCGAGCCCGGGCCCTTAGTGTTGCTTTGTGAGTTGGATTTAAGAGAGATTTGTTTGATTGGATAAGATTGCTTCGGTCGGGTCTCGAAGGAGGAAGCCGGGAAATGGGATTTTGAGGTTTTAAGTGGATAAGGATGGATTTTTGGATAAAATCCTTATTTTTCCTTTTATTTCCCATTTTCCTTTTCTTTTCCAAATTCATTTTTCTTTTCTTTTATTTTTTTTCCCAAAACCATTTTCTCTCTCTCTCTCCCTCTCTCTCTCTCTCTCTCTCTCTCTCTCTCTCCCCGACCTAGCCCCCCACCTAGCCGCCCAGCCCCTTGGCTCGTCCAAGCCCAGCAAGCCCGAGCCCCTGCTCGCCCGAGCTAGCCCACCCGGCTTCGCCATGCCATCCTCGCCAACCCGAAGCTCGCCCGCGCCGCGCGCGCCTGCCTCATGTTTGTGTCGCCCAGCTCGCCCGAGCGTCGCCCTGCCCTGGTCCGTGTCGCCCAGGTCGTCGCATCGCCAGCCCGAGCCTAGCCCAGCTCGATCGCACGTCCCAGCGCCCGTGTCGCGCGCCCCTCGCCAGCGGCTCGCCCCAAAGCCCCGGCCCGGCCACCTTTTGGTCGCCTAGCCCGTCTGGCCGGCTCGTTCGCGTGTCAGCCGCGCCTCGTGAGTTGCTCCCAAGCCGAGCCCTGTTTATTTTATTATTATTTAGGCCTATTGTGTGATTATTGATGTGTTTGTTTGGCTCGATATAGGTTGCTCGGGTTCGATCACAGTTAATTTTATTGTGTGTTGTTGTCTTCCGGCCAGTAAGGATTTCTTCTGGGAGTTGTGTGGGCCTGCGATATTTTCATGATTATGCCTTGCTTGTTTGCTTTGTTATTATGAGCATGATAATAATAGAGCGACTTTGATTGATTTCATAGCATGTTTGCTTGATATTACATGTTAGTGCCATGCTAGGTTTGTTCTGCCAGCATGTTTGTGATTCCTGCTTAAGCTCGTAGTATCATGCTAGGTAGTGTGATTGATGTCGGTCTTTGCTTGCTAGCCAGGAATAATTGCTTTTTACTACTCTTATATAGAGTTGTAAGAACCCGACCCAAAATACGGTCCTAAACCTAGGTTCTCACTCAGCATGCAAGTTAAAATACTTCATCAAGCGGTTTAGTGCTCATATTTAAAACCTTTCAAAACATTTAGAAACGGGAATGCTTAAAACATAATCAACAGTTTTGTTTAAGAAAAACCAACGAAGTAAAACAAGCTGCTTGGCAGTTTATATATAAAACATTCAAAATAAGTTCAAACCACTTTTAATAATGTTCCCCTAGGACTCTGTCCATCTACATCTTTGAACAAATATGCAAACAATAAAGACAGAGTGCTGGCGGCTCCATGATCAATCGGCTCCCTCCGCTAGCCGTCCCGGTCTTTGTCCCAAGTTACACAGTGGAAAACCATAGAAATAAGGGTGAGTATAAACATACTCAAGAAGAATCTAGCACCGGGGTACAATACGATACTTCAATCATCTAGCACCCTAGTATACATGCAAACGATTTACCAACACGGATCATAGCTCAACGAGCTTACAAGCGAGAATCTGGAATCCTCGAAGTCTCCTACTTCCGCCTAATGATTGGCTCTCATAACCAATCCCGGGACATCTCCGAGGTCTTTCTCCTCGGCCAATTGATCAGCTCAAAAAAAACCGATCCCAAAGATGTCCGACACCCTCGAGGTCTTTCTCCCTCGACCATATGATCGACTCAAAAGCCAATCCCAATGGGTGTCCTCAAGGGCCTCTTACCCCCGCTTATAAATCTGGACTATCGGGAGAGTACCCAAGTCCGGCTCTAAACAGGAAGGAACCGGTGTACTCACGAACATTAGCCCGGGAGCTCTCCGAGCCGGCGACTAACGCGTGTGTGCGCGCACACCGCATGCTTTGCAACCGGCGTAAATGTGGGGGCCTAAGTACAAACTACGCGGGCGGTGCGCATGCCTAAGACTTCGGAAAGCGGTGTCACTTTGAACACGAGGTGCGAGGCCCTCGGCACTCATCATGCGGCTGTACCACCGACACGAAGCTAAGAACCGGCCAAGGCGGGCTTGCACCGTTGGCGGGGTTCCGCTCTAGCGGAGCTACAAACTAGGCTTATGCCGATGTGGTAGCTAAATCCACATCGGCTGCAGGGGAAGCAATGTACGTTATGCTTCGCTCTACTCCCGACCGGTGGGGACAAGGTACGTTATGTCCGCTCTCGGCCTCTAGATGATGACAAATTTCTAACACACTAGCTAGAGTATAGAGTAAACGATTCTGGCTAAACATACATAATCATCATCAATCATACATAACCTAGCATGATACTACGAACTTAAAGCGGGAATCTCAAGCATCTTTGGAAGAACAATCCTAGCATGGCACTAACATGTACAAACAAGCAAACATGCTAGCGGGAATGCAATCACAAGTCATCCTATCCACTAATCATGTCCATAAAAGTAAACATGCATATAAGGCACATTCAAGAAAGCATCGCAGGTCCACACAACCACGGTAAGGAATCCTTACACGAAACGCAGCGAAATAACCTTCACAATCAAATAATGACCCTCGAGCTTTAAAGCGAAACCGAGCAACCTAAGCATTTTAAAAGCATCCTAAAAAATATCTGAGCAGCCAGCACTTAAAAATCTAAAAGGATAGGTTCGGGAATTACCAACCGAGAAAACCACGGGTCTCGGCAGACAAAGAAGCGATTTTGGCGCTGCTTTGGCGCTGGTGCGGCTGCGCAGGCGGCGCTGGCGCTGGCGTGGCGGGCGCGCGCAGCAGGGGCGGCGCAGCGCTGGCGCTGCTGCGTGATGACAGCAGGCGCAGGCGCGCTTGCGGCGAGCGACGCAGCGAGTGGCACGCAGGCGCGAGCCTTGCGGACGGTCTTTGGCGGCGCGGCGCGCGGCGAGCGGCGGCGCAGCGTCTTGGCGCGCGTGATGCGGCGGCTGGTGCGGGACGACGCGGCGCGTCTGAGGCGACCGATCTGGTCGGTCGGTCGGTCTGCGTCTGGCGACTGGTGCGGAGCGTCTGGCGCTGCTGTGTGCGCTGGGGTGGACCAATTTGAAATTTTGCACTGGTGCGCTGGGCTGTCTGGTGCAAATTTCGCTGTCTGCGCTGGGTGAGCGAAGTGGCTGAGCGTGGGTGCGGCTAGGGCGGCTAGGGTTTCTTGGTGAGGTCGGCTAGGAGAGAGAGAGAGAGAGAGAGAGAGAGAGAGAGAGAGAGAGATTGCAAAACAAGGGGAGAAGGGATTTTCTTGATTTTCTTTCCTTTTTCCCTAATTAAATAGGTCTAAAATCCCTTCCCAAAGCTTCCTCTTTCCAAACCCGGCCGAAGCAAACTTATTTTAAAAAATAAAAATCTCTTTTCCTACGAACTTCCCAAGACCATTTAGGGCAAGGGCTCAAAACCCAATGGAAGCACCAAAATTACAATTAATTTTGCCATTTTCTAAAACACCTCCAAACTTCCAAACAACTTGCCCAACCTCTCTGGGTCTTGCAACCAACAACCATTTAAGCTTGAAAAAGGCGGGAATGGCCTGAAATCTTGAAAATCCTCAAAACCACGACCGGGGCAAAAAGACTAAAATACCCCTAAGGGTTAAAATAGCTCTAACGGCCCATCCGAACATCCGAATAATGACCCGAAATCACCTGGGTAACCGAAATAGAAAACTGGGCCGTTACAATACTCCCTCCTTTTAAGACTTTCGTCCTCGAAAGTCCTAAGACGGAAACAACTCTAGGAAAACTCCACTGATCCTTAACCAACCAAGCTCCCGGTTAAGACAACACAAATCCTTCTTGAAACCAGACCCTCTTGGTTTCCCAAAGTCTCAAGCTCAAAAGATACCGAGTGCACACAAACTATCTCAGCCAAAACCGAACTAACACTGAGCTTGAAGAAATCATGCGATAGCTAGTCGGTGAGTCACACCCTCGACTCGCACCAACTCTCAAACGGTCTCACGACTCTAGGGCTCACTTATCCTGCTAACCCAACTCGGAACGCCTCTCTCTGGCGCTACTCTCAAACAAACTCGTGGGCGGGTCACAAGCTCTAAAACTCAACGCCACGCTCGGGCGTAACTTTTCGAATGCTCATAGCATTTGTTATCAAACAGACCTCGACCCTTCACCATGCCGACCAAACAACTGAACCTCCCGTTTAAGAAACTAAACGGCCTAGGTGAACATCGCCCGACGGAAAACAAACAACATTCCTCTCACGGAAACCTCGGCGGCAAGAAGAATATAACATTACGTGGCTACTAGCAACACGACGATAGGCGGAGGATCGAAACTCGAGGGCTTTACCACCCAATGCCACGGCACCTCTGTGCCAACTCACTCAAGCGTGGCTCATTAAAATGCCAGCTGCGAATGCACAACGACTAAAAGAAAAGCCCGGGAAAGGCTTGCTTAGCAGAAACTCAAACCAAGCTCATAACGAGCAAAGCTCGCCTCCAAGCTGCCACTCAACTCTTAAGCCCATCTGGCTGCTCCAAGGACTTCCTTCTTATAGCTTAGACCTAACTCTTCTTCCAATCCGAAAACTCCACCCACGAAACATCGCGAGGAATAAGGATAGCGACGACCACAAGCTTGCGGATCTGAACCACACGAGTCGGCAAGACTACCTCAAAAGTTAAAACTCGAGGCCTGGCATCCACGGTGCAACTCAACTACCAAAGAACTAAGGGGGGTCTACAAGCTCCAAAGATGCAACAACCTTCCGCCAACAACTCAAGCCTTTGAACTGGCTGGCCTTCGCCTCGCGAGAACAAACAACTTACCACTTGCTAACAAGCAGACGTAGGGACACTCGCTAGGTGACCATTTGCGCTACTCTGATCAACTACACAACTCAGGAACTAAGCTGACTCCTCCTCTACAGGAACGATTTCCTAGCAAGCGGACTTACGAAGGACAGCGAATTTCACACACGCTCGCTGTCTTGCTCAAACTCAACGGTAGCAACCACCAACTCTCTCAGAAGAAACGTCCAAGGATTCCTCAATCGCTTGAACCACCAACTAAGCACTAGCGGTACTACTCAACCGCCGAGGGGTGGCCAACTCCCAAAACTACGACTAGGAACAAGTCCTCGAGCGGCCGCCACTTTGGTCGAACCAAGCTAGCCCTAGAAAACAGCAAAGGAACCAAACCTTGGCCAACGCCAAGCACCACCTTGCTAAGAATTCAAAAAAACCAACGCGGAGGCTACTAAGAACAACTCTAGCTTGTCAACCGCCTACAAGCATCCGGCAGAACTCAGCCGAGGAACACTGCTGAGTGGTCCGACCGAGCTCTGTGAGGCTCTCCTCAAATTAGGGTTCCTCCGATCTCCCTCCGACACACACACGTCGTCAAACGGTCTAACCCGACAATCGGCTACACGAGCACATCTCCTCTGACATCTCAACTGTGTCTTTGGCCAAAAGCTCTTCCTTGCCACATCCAGCAGCAAGCACGGGCGATGCTCCACACAATCCGGAAAGCGCCTACCACACTTGATGCAATGAGCCGACCGCTGGCCCCACCTGCTGGCGATCTGAGCTCTAACTGCGATCGGCGATCCCGACCCCTAGATCGCCTGTCGGCAAGTGCGCTATCCACTGACGCGGAACAAGCGGAAGACCCAAACTTCCTCTTGCTCAAAGCATCGACCACAATGTAGCTTCTATCCATGGTAAGGATCCGAACAACTCTCTTAGCCATGGCGGCCGGAAACTACGCGCGATTATGCTACCATCGCCCTTGTTCGGTTTCAAGCCCAACACCAACCGTCGACCAACAAGAAATGCCTCTACCCAGGCCAAGGGCCAACTAGCATAACTTTCCTACGCAACAACCCAGCTACCGGCACGGTAGCCTCTCAACCCAAGTTAGGGCACTTGCCAAGAACTAAAGTCCTAACTCCTCAGAACTGAGCACTGGTTTCACAACCCGAAACCCCTCGTGGTTCTTGAAAAATACACCACGGAACGAGCTACACAAAAGTACATTGGCGTGTACAGCTCCAACTTGGTTCCTTAAGATCCAAACCAATAAGAATTCTCACACAAGGCAACATTTGCCTCCCAAAGGAGCCACTTCTAGCAAAGGAGCAACAAGAGTTCAATCCACTCAGGGTCAACTCACCACGGAATGCCACATTGGTCGACTCACTCTTACTAGAGCTTAACTACACCAATCTGACATACCTCATACCAATGTGCCCACTAAATGCTCCACTCAACCATCCAACTCATGGTTCTAACACTGGATCAACCACGCATCATCGATGCCAACCCTACTCATATTAGGGTAACTCCAAGGGTAGTCGAAACACACTACCAACAAGGCCGGCTCACAAGCTCACACACACAGCGCGAGAACTCGGGCGCGCTAGCCCTCACCAACCTACAGCATCCTTTGTACCCAACTCTCGGTGACCATGGAAAGCTCCTACTTATCCCTCGAACGACCTCAAACTTGTAGTTCTCTAGCTACCACCGAGCTAGATCTCTTATGCAACCCAAATAGGTGAAATCTCATGAATGGGTGCAGGACTAGTGGGGATGCTAAACTCGGGCGGGTCTGGAACCACCTGCACGAAAGTGCCAACCGGCCTGAATCTAGGCCTCCTCTCAAAGCTTGGTGCCACAGCACTACTTCCTTTACACACAAACATCCCTTTACGGGCTTTAAGCCACTCGAGGGTAGGGAAGGTCACACTCCGTGGCGGCAGGCAATGGCACTCAACACAAGAGTCTCAAGAATCGAGTAGACTACTCTCGACCTCACGTCTAACAGACAAGCCAGGGCCCACTCCTGCATCCCACTCGATGCTCAACGAATACTCAGGCCAACCCTCGGGTGGCAGCACCTAGCTCCACACCTGGAACATGCTAACAGAAGGTGCTTCTCACTAATAGCCAGCTGGAAACCACGGACGGATTAGGTCCTGACAAGCAAAATCCACACTACCCTCTGACTACGAGGGTACTAAAAGAACTGGCTGCAAAACGATTGCAGACTTGCAGGAGGACAAGATGTCTCTACATCTTCCTCAAAAGCTACTAACTTGGCGGTGGCCAATTCGGCCCGGGTGGTGGTGGAGACTCTGTTTAGTCCGCCTCTCACGGGGACTTCCACCACCGCATCTTCTTTGCATCAAACAACACGAGAACGGCGCGCGCCTTGACCTCTAAACATCTGGTCATCGGCCTTTGAACACCAGGTCATCACAACACTTGGATGATAAACTCGATCCTGGCCAACCACCTTGCTGCTAGCAGTAGGTCTCAAAACATCCAGCTCTACAGGCTTCCACTTGCCAAACTCGGCGGCTCGATCAACGCCAACTATCTTATCAGCATAAACCTGCTGATCAAGCCCTCCCGGGAACCTCCGGGGCTACTGGAACTACAAGGAGGGGTGTCTCCTAAATAAACTCTACCAGCTGGGCTATCTATGCCCAAGACTCCTCACTACGCGCTACAAACTGCGCCTGGGTCTCCGCTCTCTGTTAGCTAAAAGACCTGCCATCAACTCCCTCATGGCTGGAGCACACTCTGCTCAAGGAGTCTCACTCTGAGGCGTGCTAGCCTCTACCCCCTCCTCTAGGCAACTCAACTGCCAGGGCCAACTCTGGCCAACGGGCTAAACAACCCTGGACGCGGCCTCAACATCCATACAAACGGTCCAACTCCTCGGTCGGACATGCCAAGCGTCCTGCTCCTCAGAGTGCGATCCACGCACTAGCGATCTGCAAGAGCACCTCCACCCTCTCACTAGGGGAGAACCACAACTGGGCCACAAATGGCCTCACGGAGTCTAAGCTCTACCTCCCTGCGGGTGTGATCGACACACCGCGATCTGCACAAAGCATAAAACCTAGCCCACGCTGGGGCTCTCACTGCCAAACAAGGGTAACACATGTATACTAGATGCAGTATTGTAAAATAAAACCCTTAGCTTAATGAACTCAGACAAACCTGACGGCCGCGGAGTACTGATGATCATGGGGCAACAACCGCAAAGCGAGTTAGTCTCTGAGAATCTATGACTCGTGCTCTGATACCAACTGTAAGAACCCGACCCAAAATACGGTCCTAAACCTAGGTTCTCACTCAGCATGCAAGTTAAAATACTTCATCAAGCGGTTTAGTGCTCATATTTAAAACCTTTCAAAACATTTAGAAACGGGGAATGCTTAAAACATAATCAACAGTTTTGTTTAAGAAAAACCAACGAAGTAAAACAAGCCTGGCCAGTTTATATATAAAACATTCAAAACAGTTCAAACCACTTTTAATAATGTTCCCCTAGGACTCCTGTCCATCTACATGCTGAACAAATATGCAAACAATAAAGACAGAGTGCTTGGCGCTCCCATGATCAATCGGCTCCCTCCGCTAGCCGTCCGGTCTTTGTCCCAAGTTACACAGTGGAAAACCATAGAAATAAGGGTGAGTATAAACATACTCGGTAAGAATCCCCAACCGGGTACAATACGATACTTCAATCATCTAGCACCCTAGTATACATGCAAACGATTACCAACACGGATCATAGCTCAACGAGCTTACAAGGCGAGAATCTGGAATCCTCGAAGTCTCCTACTTCCGGCCTAATGATTGGCTCTCATAACCAATCCCGGGACATCTCCGAGTCTCTTTCTCCTCGGCCAATTGATCACTCAAAACCGATCCCAAAGATGTCCGACACCCTCGAGGGTCTTTCTCCCTCGACCATATGATCACCTCAAAAGCCAATCCCAATGGGTGTCCTCAAGGGCCTCTTACCCTTCTCATAAATCTGGACTATCGGGAGAGTACCCGAAGTCCGGCTCTAAACAGGGAAGGCTGGTGTACTCACGAACATTAGCCCGGGAGCTCTCCGAACCGGCGACTAACGCAGTGTCGTGTCGCGCACACCGCATCTTTCTTTGCAACCGGCGTAAATGTGGGGGCCTAAGTACAAACTACGCGGGCAGTGCGCATGCCTAAGACTCGGAAAGCGGTGTCACCGAACACGATGGTGCGAGGCCCTCGGCACTCATCATGCGGCTGCACCACCACGACACGAAGCTAAGAACCGGCCAAGGCGAGCTTGCACCGCTGGCGGGGTTCCGCTCTAGCGAGCTACAAACTAGGCTTATGCCGATGTGGTAGCTAAATCCACATCGGCTGCGGGGGAAGCAATGTACGTTATGCTTCGCTCTACTCCCGGCCGGTGGGGACAAGGTGCGTTATGTCCGCTCTCGGCCTCTAGATGATGACAGCCCTAACACACTAGCTAGAGTATAGAGTAAGCGATTCTGGCTAAACATACATAATCATCATCAATCATACATAACCTAGCATGATACTACGAACTTAAAGCGGGAATCTCAAGCATCTTTGGAAGAACAATCCTAGCATGGCACTAACATGTACAAACAAGCAAACATGCTAGCGGGAATGCAATCACAAGTCATCCTATCCACTAATCATGTCCATAAAAGTAAACATGCATATAAGGCACATTCAAGAAAGCATCGCGGTCCACACAACCACGGTAAGGAATCCTTACACGGAAACAGCGAAATAACCTTCACAATCAAATAATGACCCTCGAGCTTTAAAGCGAAACCGAGCAACCTAAGCATTTTAAAAGCATCCTAAATAAATATCAGCAACCCACAGACTTAAAAATCTAAAGGGATAGGTTCGGAATTACCAACCGAGAAGGCACGGTCTCGCAGCAAAGAAGCGATTTTGGCGGCTTCTTTGAGTGCGGTTAGGCGCGCAGGCGCTGGGCTGGCCAAGCGCCGGGCGCTTGCGCGCGAGGAGAGCGGCGCTGCGCTGGCTGGCTGCGCGTGGATCGCGACAGAGGCGCAGCGCCTTGCGTGGCGGGCGACGCGACGAGTGGCACGCACGCACGCAGACGACGGCCAGTCTTTGGCGCGGGGCGCGGCGAAGCGGCAGCGTCTTGGCGCGGTCGGCGGCTTTGGTGCGGGGACGGCCTTGGCGCGTCTGGGCGACCGATCTGGTCGGTCGCGGCGCGTCTGGGCAGCTTGGTGCGGGCGTCTGGGCAGCTGGTGCGCTGGCTGGGCCAATTGAAATTTTGCGCAGTGCGCTGGCTGTCTGGTGGCCGCTGCTGGTGCGCTGGCCGAGCGAAATGAGCGTGGGTGCGGCTAGGCGGCTAGGGTTTCTTGGTGAGGTCGGCTAGGAGAGAG
Source organism: Sicyos edulis (assembly GCA_036507275.1). NCBI lineage: Eukaryota > Viridiplantae > Streptophyta > Magnoliopsida > Cucurbitales > Cucurbitaceae > Sicyos > Sicyos edulis. The sequence goes on from CM071847.1 coordinate 21,139,427, forward strand.
AGAGAGAGAGAGAGAGAGAGATTGCAAAACAAGGGAGAAGGGATTTTCTTGATTTTCTTTCCTTTTCCCTAATTAAATAGGTCTAAAATCCCTTCCCAAAGCTTCCTCTTTCCAAACCCGTAGAAAGCAAACTTATTTTAAAAATAAAAATCTCTTTTCCTCTGAACTTCCCAAGACCATTTAGGGCAAGGGCTCAAAACCCAATGGAAGCACCAAAATTACAATTAATTTTGCCATTTTCTAAAACACCTCCAAACTTCCAAACAACTTGCCCAACCTCTCGGGTCTTGCAACCAACAACCATTTAAGCTTCGAAAAAGGCGGGAATGGCCCTGAAATCTTGAAAATCCTCAAAACCCTGACCGGGGGCAAAAAGACTAAAATACCCCTAAGGGTTAAAATAGCTCTAACGGCCCATCCGAACATCCGAATAATGACCCGAAATCACCTGGGTAACCGAAATAGAAAACTGGGCCGTTACAAGAGTTGTAGGGTTTGTCATCATCCAGAGGCTGAGCGGACATAACGTACTTTTTCCCCAGTAGCTCAGGTCGGGAGTAAAGTGTGCGAAGCATAACGTATCTTGCTACCCCCCCGACCCGCCGGTTGTGGAATTAGCTACCCACTTCGGCATAGCCTAGTTTGTAGCTGCTAGGAGCGGAACCACGCCATCGGTGTAAGCTGCCTCTGGCGGTTCTTAGCTTCGTCGGTGGACCATCTTTGCCGCAGATGAGCACCGAGGGCCTCGCGCTACTGTGATCAGTGACACCGCTTCCGAGTCATAGGCATGTGCACCTGGCCCGCGTAGTTTGCCCTTAGGCCCACACATTTACGCCGGTTGCAGAGGAGCATGCGGTGTGCGCGCACACGTGTTAGTTGCCGGTTCTGAGAGCTCCCCCGGGCTAATGTCGTGAGTACACCATTCCTTCTGTTAGAGCCTGACTTCGGGTACTCTCCCGTAAGTCCAGATTAGTGCAAGGGCAAATCCATAGGGGAATCCCACATCGGTTGGGAAGGGGAACGAAGCACTCCTTATAAAGGGTGTGGACACCTTTCCCTAGCAAGACGTGTTTTCCCCATGGGGGGGAGAAACAAATCCGTGAGGCCAATGGGCCAAAGCGGACAATATCTTGGCTAGCGATGAGTTGGGCCGTTACAGTTGGTATCAGAGCCCAGAGTTATAGGTTCTGTAGACTGACCTGCAGTTGTAGGTTGTTTTCCATGATCATCAGCGCTCCGCCAGCCATCAGGTATGTCCGAAAGTTTAAGGTTAAGGGTTAAGAAATTACAATACCGTTTGCACCTTGCATGTATATGACTTGTTGTTGAGGAGCAGGGAAAACAGGTTCTGACTCATTGTTGGTTTGGGTGTAGATTGTCGGTATGCCAGTCACTCGTAGAGGGTAGGGAGGCTCGAGGCCGACCAGCCAAGGCATTCGTATTGATTCTGACACGGGAGGGACGTCGTCCCAAGCTGATGCTGATGTTAGGCCGCCTACAGGCCCTTCTGCTGTGTTGCCCGGTGAGGCTGCACCGGGAGTTGCTTTTGTTGAGTCCATGAGGGCTCTTATGGTTGGGTTCTTTGTCGACCGACTGAGGCCGAGCAGAGAGGCGAGACGCAGCTCTGTTAGTTGCCTGCAGAGGAGGAGTCCGGATTCGGATAGAGCGGTGGCCGAGTTGTTGTTCAGAGAGGATCTGCGATGCCACGATCACCGCCACCTCAGCAGGAGCCAATTGTGAACGAGGCCGTTGTGGCGGAAGGTGCTGAGGATTTGGGTAAGTGGCTAAAAGATTTCGTCAAATGGAAGCTGGAGAAGTTTAGTGCCCTGGAGAACCACCGTAGCGGCCCGGTGGATTCTTGAGCTAGAGTATACTTTTATGGTGATGGCTTGTCTGAGAGGTGCAGCGAGCTCGATGTGCGGCTCATGCGTTAGGCTGGAATAGCTAAGTGGTGGTGGGATTCCACCTTGAGTGAGAGGCCGGCTGGGTCTCCCCACCACACAGGGAATTCTTCAAGGCTGAGTTCAAGGAAAAATTTATCAGTGAAGAAGCCCAAGAAAATATGATTGAGCTGTTTTCGAACCTTAAGCAGGGGTCTGACCCAATCGAGGTGTACGAGAGGAAGTTTTCGGAGTATGGGTACTTCGCACCGCAGTTGATTGCTACTCCTGAGCTGAAGATCAGGAAGTTTATTGCGGGTCTGAGGTAGGGAGTGTCTCAGGATGTTAGGGCACAGGCCCCAGAGACTTTTGCCAAGGCAGTGCAGTTGGCAACTATTTATGATGGAAAGTATCCTCTAGAGCAGGTTGTTAGTGCTGTGGTGCAGAAGTCCCCAGTGTACTCGGGTAAGAAGCGTAAGTTTGACGCAGGAGGTAATGGACATGGAGGCGATGCATGCTTGCCCCGCTCCCTATTCCAGCTTTGAGGTGCCTTGGGTCAAGATTCGGTTGTTGGTTGGGTCATTAGAGCGGTTTTGCCCCTTGGGGTATTTTGGTCTTTTGGCTCTCGGGCGAGATTTGTGGTTTTCTGGGCTTCGAGGTAGCTCCCGCCTTTGTTGAGGCTTGTTTGTTGTTGGTCATGAGTCCCGAGATGTTTGGGCAAGTCGTTTGGAAGTTCGGTTGTGGTTTTGGGTTTTGGCAAAGTGATGGTTGTTTGGGTGTTTCTTTTGGGATTCGAGCCCGAGCCTTTAGTGTTGCTTTGGGAGTTGGATTTAAGTGAGTTTGATTGATTGGAAAAGATTTCTTTGATCGGGTCTCGAAGGAGGAAGCCGGGAAATGGGATTTTGAGGTTTTAAGTGGATAAGGATGGAAAATGGAATTTAAATCCCATTTTTCCCTTTTATTTCCCATTTTTCCTTTTATTTCTTTTTTTTTTATTTTTCCCCAAAATCAACTTTCTCTCTCTTTTCTCTCTCTCTCTCCCCGAGCACCCCCCACCTAGGCCAGCCTTGGCTCGCCACTGACCACCGTCACGCCCCCTGCCTCGCCCAAGCCAACCAGCCGAGCCCGAGCCAGCGCGCGAGCGGCCGAGCTCGCCCAGCGCCCCACGCGCCTGCCTCGCCAGCGTCGCCCGCCGCGCGCCCCCTCGCCTGCAGTCCGTGTCGCCCAGTGCGTACTCTGCCGAGCGCGCCGCGAGTGCGCGTCGCGTCGCCCGAGCCTCGCCCAGCTCGATCGCGCGTCCCAGCGCCAGATCGCGCGCCCGCGCGTCGTGTCGCTCGCGCCCGCGCGCCGTCTTCTGTGCCGAGCCGTGCCGCGCATTAGCGCCCAGCCGAGCAAGCGCCAGCACTGCCGCTGCTCGCCAAATGCGCCAGTGCCAGTAGCGCCCGTGCGCCAGCTAGCCTTTGGTCGCCTAGCCGTCTGGCAAAAACGGCCCGTTCGAGTGTCAACCGTGCCTCGTGAGTTGCTCCCGAGCTGAGCCCTGTTTATTTTAGAGTATTTAGGGCTATTTTATGATTATTGATGTATTTGTTTGGCTCGTTATAGGTTGCTCGGGTTCGATCGCAGTTACTTTTATTGTGTGTTGTTGCCTTCCGACCAGGTAAGGATTTCTTACCGGAGTTGTGTGGGCCTGCGATATTGTCATGATTTTGCCTTGCTTGTTTGTTTGTTATTATGAGCATGATAATAATAGAGCGACTTTGATTGATTTCTGCTAGCATGTTTGCTTGATATTACATGTTAGTGCCATGCTAGGTTTGTTCTGCCGGCATGCTTATGATTCCTGCTTAAGCTCGTAGTATCATGCTAGGTAGTGGGATTGATGTCGGTCTTTGCTTGCTAGCCAGGAATCATTGCTTTTGCTCTGTACTCTTAGATAGAGTTGTAGGGTTTGTCATCATCCGTAGGCCGAGAGCGGACATAACGTATCTTGTCCCCACCGGTCGGGAGCAAAGCGAAGCATTGCTTCAGGGGTTGAGCGGACATAACGTACTTTGTCCCGGTGGTCGGATATTGAGCAAAGCATAACATACCTTGCTTTTTCTCCCCTCTCCGACACCAATGAGACTTAGCTACCTCATTGGCGTATGCCTAGTTTGTAGCTGCTAGAGCTGAACCACCGCGCACGGTGTAAGCTGCGCTTGGCCGGTTCTTTGCTTCAAGTCGGTGGACCAGTGCCGCATGATGAGCGCCGAGGGCCTCGCGCTCTCGTGATCGATGACACCGCTTCCGAGTCTTAGGCATGCATACAGCCCGCGTAGTTTGGCCTTAGGCCCCGCATTTACGCCGGTTGCGAGAAGAGCATGCGGTGTCTTGCGCGCACACGCGTTAGTTGCGAGTTCGGAGAGCTCCCGGGCTAATGTTCGTGAGTACACCATTCCTTCCGTTAGAGCGACTTGGGTACTCTCCGTAAGTCCAGTTAGCAAGGGTAAGAGGCCCTTGAGGACATCCTTGGGATCGGTTTTGAGTGATCAAGCTGGCCGAGGAGAAAGACCCTCGAGAGATGTTCCAGGATTGGTTAGGATAACCAATCATTAGGCCGGAAGTAGGAGACTTCCGATGACTCGCATCTTTCTTTGTAAGCTCGTTGAGCTATGATGCATGTTGGTAGTTGTTTGCTTGCATGCTTTGGTGCTAGATGATTGATTATATCGTATTGTACCCCGGTTGGGGATTCTTACTGAGTAATTCGTTACTCACCCTTACTTATCTTTCATGAAACCATGGCGCGAGGCAGGATGGCTGGAGGAGGAGCTGTGATCATGGAAAACCCGTTGTTCAACTCTGAGTCTTATGTCTTGTATTTATGTTTTAAATGTCCTCTGAATGAATGTAGTTGGGCACGGAGCCCTAGGTTGTTTTATGAATGTATTTCCGGATTCTAGCATTGTTGTAAATGTTGTAAAGTTGTATGTTTTTAATAAATCTCTGATCAGAGTACGTTTTGGAAATGTATTTGTCTTGGAACAGGTGCTTGGAAACAGGGACAGGTTTCAAGAATTTTGTATTGACTTTTTAAATGAACTCTTGCCGGTTTTTGGTTTTTACTTAGAATCCGAAACAACCATCTTGCAAATTCTAGAGTTTATTTGTATGCATGCATTGAGGTAAGGGCCCATTTAGAGCCCCTGTAACGACCCAGGTTTTTCTTCCCGGTATGCCCTAGGGGTAATTTGGTCGGGCCGTCAGGGTCGTTTGTGTCCTTTCCAGTTACTAAAATTATTGGATGGTTTTATGTAGGTTTTTGGAGGGGTTTGTGGTTTGGTTTGAGCAAGGTTTGATGCAAAAGTAAAAATAAAGGAATTTGTGCTGCAACCGGGGTTTGAACCCGGGTCTCATGGGAAGCTTGTAGAGATGTGTGCCAATTGAGCCATTAGGTGCTCTTGTTACTCTTTCTGCATCACATCTTAATTAACCTTGGATTTTGGAGTTTTGGTGCATTTGGTTAAATGAAATAGAATTAGGTTATTCCATCTTCTTCTCCAAAACTCCTCTTGGCCGCACAAGCTCTCCCTCTCCATTGCCTTGCCGAATTCTTCTTCCCTTGCATCTCCTTGGGTTCGATCATCATCATTCCGGTAAGTCTTCATCCTCTTCATCTCCTCATTTGGTTTTGATGCTTGGCCGAAGGTAAGATGTAGAGTGTGTGTGTGTTTGTGTTGGTTGCGGCCACCGAGAGGAGCACCATCATCGCCGACCACCTCACGCCGCCCGATCTGTCGAACCAGCCCAGCTCGCCGCGCCAGATCTGTCGAACCAGCCCGGCTCGCACGCGCCCGGATCTGCCGAACCAGCCTGCGCCGACGCGAGATCCGCCTTAGCGGCCTTGCCGTTCGCTCATCAAAGAAGACAGACGCTTCCACAGCCGTCGCCGCGTCCACCGGCCGACCCCACGCCGGATCGCGCCAAAGAATAAAGCCCAGATCGTCGTTCGTCCTGCCGAGCTGCTTTCGCCGTGTCCGCGCCGCTCGCGACGCCAGCGCCAGCGCGCCGCCGCCCGAGCGTTCGCGCGCGCGCGTCCTGCCGAGCTTGCTCGCCGTGTCCGCATCGCCGCGCCAGCGCCGCCAGCGCCGCCTTCGCCCGACGCTTCGCCGCAGCGCGCGTCCTGCCGTCTTGCCGTGCAGTAGCGCGCGCGCGGCCAGCGCGTCCTGCTGCCGTCTTGCGTGCAGCGGTAGCGCGGCCAGCGCCAGCCAGCTTGCCAGCCTCTCAAGCTCGTGTCGTCGTCGTGCGCGTGAGTTCCCCGAGCCGAGCTTGCTGTTCTATTGTTGTTTAGACATTTTAGATGCTGATTATTGTTGGTTTGTTAGGTTCCCGCTCGCTAGCTCGGGATTGTTCCGCAGCTTAGGATTTGTGTGTAGAAGCCTCCCGACCAAGGTAAGGATTTCTTACCGGAGTTGTGTGGGCCCTGCGGTATATTTGTGATTGTTGTTTTGTATGCTGTGTATGATTATTAGCATGTTTAGCCTAGGTGCTCTGTCAATTCTGGATCGCATGAACTCTTGTATTGTTTCTCATGTTAGCCCATGCTAGGTTGTTCCATTCTGGCATGTTCGATATCTGTTCTTGCTTCGTAGTATCATGCTAGGTTCCTTGTATCTGTTGAGCACGTATTGGACTGCATTGAATGAATTGTTATTATTGTTATGGTTTAGAGTTCAAGTAGGTAGCATCATCCGGGCCGGATGCATAACGTAACTTGCATCCCCGATGGGGACGCGTTTGAGATGGTACTCGTCTCGATCCCGTTAGGGTTTAGCTAACCCTAACGGTGGCCCCGCAATCTTGGGTGAGGGTGGCGGTATTAAATGCCCCAACGGTCGGGATGATGACTTGGCATTGCCTCGTCCTCGGCGATCGGCACGTCCTCGGCGTGTTCGGCCGTAGCCCTTGATTGCCACTGTTAGGGCAAGGACCGCTTCTGGTGTAAGCCTACCACGACCGGTTCCTTAGCCTCGGTGCGGTGGTACAAGCCGACATAGTTCACGTGTCGTGTCTCACACCCTATGTCGGTGACACCGATCAAGAGATTTAGTTAGGCATGGTGGTCGACACGGGCGACTTGCCACTAGACCCGGCACCCCGAGTTTGCGGTAGCATGCGGTGCGCGCGCTACGCTCATTACAAATACCGATCGAGAGCTCCTCGGGATCTTGAGCGATGCACCTTTCGTGACGATGTGAGATGAGCCGTGAGCCGGACTTGTTCCCGTATAGCGCGCGTTTAGTGTGTTGTGGTATTTCCGGACTAAGACCACGAGTTGGCATCCGAGGTCCAAGTGTGGACTTAGCTATGTGCTCCGCTCTGTTTTTGTACTCATAGCTTGCATACATTCTTCTAGATGATCTTGTATATCGTATTGTACCCCGGTTGGGGATTCTTCTGGGTAATTCGTTACTCACCCTTATTCTGTGGCTTTCCACGGTAATCAAGGCGGGAGACAGGATGGTCAAGGAGGAGCTGTGATCATGGAATCCTGCTTTCATCTCGACTATTTTATTTTATCATGACTCTTCACTTTTTGTTATTTTTCCTGAATGCATGTAGACGCGGACAGAGCCCCGTGATGTTTTCTTACGTTTTATGGATTCCAAAGATATTTGTACTTTTGGATTGTTTTAATGGTTTAAATAAATCTCTGATCGAGTATGCTTTTAGAAATGTATGTTTTGGTTGTTGAATGTTTCGCTTTTACTTGGGATCCAAATGTATTTTTCATAATGTCTTTTATTTTCACTACATGCATTGGGGTAAAGGCCCATTTAGAGCCCCTTTTGGGTCGGGTCTTTACATTGGTATCGAGCCCAGAGTCATAGATTCTCGTGAGCCCGACCTTTGTTGTAGGTCATCCTTCCATGATCACCAAAGACTCAAAAGACGGTCATCGTGTGCGCCTAGATTTATTGTTTTAGAAAGGAAAAGGGTTAAGAATTTACAATACCTATCATCTAGTGTATGCCTTGTTTGGTGTTGTGGAGTGGTGACAGCGTTTTTGATTCGTGGTTGGTTTGGATGTAGATCGCCAAAGATGCTACTCCGTCTCGGGAGAGGTTCGAGAGCGGTCGAGGTATCGAGATCGGATCGATCTCGCAGGGGACATCGTCCCAAAGCGACATCGATGGCATTCCACCAAAGCGGCTCCTCTGTTACGCCTAGAGCGGGCGTTGAGGCGATCGAAGCGCGTGAGATCGCTCCCGGAGCGAGTTTGCTTTGAGTCTATGAGGGCTTTTATGGTCGGCATGTTGAGTGACCAGAGGGCGAGACCTGTGCCTTGTTGGCGTATGCAGCGGGAAGAGTCCCGAGCCCAGATCGAGCGGTGACTCGATTGGTTCAAATGAGCTCAGTAGCTCCTCCAGGCTCCTCGAGAGCAAGTAGCCCCAGAGGCGAGATATGGCGAGAGGGTGCCGAGGAATTGGGTAGGTGGTGAAGGATTTTGTGAAGTGGAAGCTCGAGAAGTTCGATGCCACCGGTGATGCGTTAGCGGCGGCCAGTGGATTGCCCATTTGGAGTACACCTTCCCGATCATGGTGTGCCCCGATATTCGAGAGGCCGAGGTGTGCGGCTCATGTGCTAGGAGGCACAAATGAGATGGTGGTGGGAGTCCACCTTGAGCGAGAGACCACCTGGGTCTCCACCCGCTACTTGGGAGTTCTTCAAGGCCGAGTTCAAGGTAAAGTTCATCGGTGATGAGGCTCAAGAGAAGATGGTGGAGCTCTTCCGAACCTCAAGCGGGTTCTGATTCCATTGAGGAATATGAGCGCAAGTTCTCGTGAGTATGGATATTTTGCTCCTCGGTTGATTGCCACCCCGAGTGAAGATTCGGAAGTTCATATCTGGATTGAGGCGGTGTGTTTCCCGAGATGTCGGGCTCGTGCCCCCGACACTTATGCTAAGGCTGTCCGATTAGCCACGATCTATAATGGGAAGTATCCTGCTGAGCGGTTTGTTGCCGCTCTTGTTCGGGCCCCGCTGTCCAGCAAATTGTAAAGGAAGAGGAAGTTTGATTTTCGAGGCGCGCCGCCGCCGCAAGGGCGCTTCGAGCAGATCTCTGCGAGAGCTCCATCCGTTTCACCCGCGGCAGCAGGAGGACCCAGCGAGTTCCCGCTTGTGCTACTTGTGGGAAAGTCCACGCCGGAGCTTGTCACCTGGACCTAGATTGTGCTTCCGTTGTGGTAGGGAGGGGCACATGGCCCGTTTTGTGATCGGCCACTATATGGCGGCTCGGCCAGCAATGGCAGCAGAGGTCGAGTGTTTGCTACGACCCGTCAGAGGCCGAGCGTCACGGATGCCGCCGTGGCGGCATGCACGCTTCTTGTTTTAGATCAACTGCGCATTTGCCTTGTTTGATTCTGTTCTACGCATTCATTTGTATCTGTGTTGTTTGGTTGAGCATGCTAAGTTAAGACTAGAGCCTCTAGGTTTCGAGTTATCTGTTGCAACTCCTTCGGGAGTTGATATGTTGGCTAGAGATAAGATTAGGGATGGCCGGATCGAGATATCCGGAGAGTTGCTAGTGGCTACGCTCATAGTTCCGCCTATGAGCGGTTTTTGATGTGATTCTTGGTATGGAGTGGTTAGTCGCTAACCACGCGTTGATTGATCGCCACCGGAAAGAAGTAGTGTTCAGCCGCCGTGTCGGCCCACTTTAAGTTTCGTGGAGTCCAGGGTGGAGTTTGCCCGCCGATGGTGTCACCGTGAAAGCTCGTCGGTTGCTAGCTCATGGAGCTTGGGGCTATCTAGCCAAGTTGTGCCGGAAAGAGCCGCCTCGCTGTATGCATTGATCAGTACCGGTGCGTGCAGGAGTTTGCGGACGTGTTTCCTGAGGAGTTACGGGTTGCCCCAAAGAGAGGTTGACTTCATAATTGAGCTCGAGCCGTGGACCCTCCCTATCTCGAAGGCTCCGTGATCGTATGGCGCCAGTGAGTTAAAGGCGAAAGATTCGATTGCAGGGAGATGTTAGATCGAGGGTTCATCCGTCCGAGTGTGTCCTCGTGGGGAGCACCGATTCTGTTTGTGAAAAGAAGGATGGTTCTATGCGCTTATGTATTGATTACCGCGAGCTTAATAAGGTGACAAATGAAGAATAAGTATCCGCTGCCCGTATCGATGATTTGTTCGATCGGCTTCGTGGAGCTTCGTGTTCTCCAAGATAGATCTCGAGATCCGGTTACCATCGATTCGCGGATCGGGGATGCCGACATTCCTAAGACGACTTTTCGTGTCTAGATATGGTCACTATGAGTTTGTGGTCATGTCGTTTGGATTTACCAATGCCCAGTGCGTTCATGGACATGATGGATAGGGTGTTCAAATCATTTTTGGACAACCGTCATCGTGTTCATTGACGATATTCGATTTATTCGAGGTCTAAAGAAGACCATGCAGAGCATTTGAGGCGAGTATTGGCGGCTTTGAGGAAAACCGACTTTATGCGAAGTTTTCCAAATGTGACTTCTGGTTGGAGCGGTGGCCTTCCTAGGCCACGTGGTTTCGAGAGATGGTATAGCCGTGGACCCCGCGAAGATTGAGGCCGTGAGTTTATGGGCCAAGCCGACTTGATTGCCGAGATTCGCAGCTTTCTGGTTTGGCAAGTTACTACCGTCGGTTCGTCAAGGACTTTTCGCTTTAGCCTCGCCCCTCACTCGTCGGACGAGGAAGGGTGTCGAGTTTGTTGGGACAAAGAGTGTGATGAGAGCTTTGCCGCACTCAAGCGCGATCGACTTCACACGATGTTGGCGATCCGGAGGGGACAGTGGTTTCGTGGTCTCTGATGATGCTTCCAAGTTTGGATTAGGTTGTGTGTTGATGCAAAGACGGAAGGTCATTGCCTATGCTTCCCACACCAAGCCGTATGAGCGTAACTACCCGACTCATGATATGGAGTTGGCGGCGATGGTGTTTGCAATCAAGATTTGGAGGCATTACCCGTATGGTGAGCGGATTCGGATGTTTACCGATCACCGAGCCTCAAGTATCCGGTTACTCGTAAGGAGTTGAATATGAGGCGAGAGGAGATGGTTAGAGTTGGTAAAGGATTATGATCATGAGATTTTGTACCATCCGGGTAAAGCCAACGTAGTGGCCGATGCTTTGAGTAGAAAGACGCCGCACTCTGCGCGGCGTTGTTGAGTTCCCACCCCGGTTTTGGAGAGAGTTCGAGCGGGCCGAGGTTGCGATGTTGTTGGGTGAGGTTACCGCCAGTGGTAGCTCGATTGGACTGCTCAAACGTCGATTAGGCAAATGGATTATAGACAGCCAGTTGGGGACCCCGCACTTAAGAGATTGGTTGACAGAGTTAGTGCCGACGTGGTGACTTTGACTTTGTATATTCACCAGCATAAAGGTTGACTTATAGAGGCCGGTTGTGTGTTCCGGACATTGCGGTTTGCGAGCGAGTTGCTCTCGAGGCCCACAGATTCCCCTTTTGCTTGGCACCCTGGGTACCAAGATGTATCGAGACCTTAAGCGGACTTTCCGGTGGATGGGAATGAAGAGAGATGTGGCAGAGTTTGTCGGTAGGTGTCTCACTTGTCGGCAAGTGAAGGCACCCGTGCAGAGAGCCACTGGTTTGTTGCAACCATCGAGTGTACCCAGTGGAAATGGGAAGAGATCTCCATGGACTTTATCTCTGGTTTGCCAAGGACTCAGGAAGTTCTCTCGATTTGGGTGATAGTCGACCGCTTGACCAAGAGCGCACACTTCATTCCCGGACGAGACACTTATACCGTGGAACAATGGGCGCGATTGTTTTGGAGCGAGATCATCCGTTATCATGGTGTGCCGGTGAGGATTGTGTCCGATCGTGACTCGCGGTTCACTTCTCGTTTACGAGAGCGCTCCGGAAGGGTTTGGGCACGAGTGCAATTTCAAAGATGACTTTTCACCCTCGGACGGATGGTCGACCGAGAGAGTGAATCGATTCTCGAGGATATGTTGAGGGCTTGTGTGTTGGATTTCCCGCACCGGGACCAACGATTCATATTTGATGGAGTTTGCCTATAACAACGATTACGATCGACGATCTGGATGGCTCCATTCGAGGCATTGTATGGTAAGCGTTATCGGGTCCCCCGTGTTCGGGGAAGAGGTTGGTGATAGACGTGTTTTGGGTCCCGAGTTACCGCAGCTGACCAATGGTGCGGTTGCGAGAAGATTAGAGCTCGTATATTGACAAAATCGGCGAGCGAGTGCAGAGAGAGTTACGCCGATGTTCGGCGCCGAGATTTGGAGTTTGAGGTTGGTCGGCATGTGTTCCTTAAGGTTGCTCCGATGCGAGGTGTTCGAGGTTTGCAAGCGTGGGAAGTTGAGTCCCCGCTTTGTTGGTCCATTTGAGATCCTAGAGAGGATTGGCGAGTTAATTACCTGCTAGCCCTTCCTCCGTCACACACCGGTGGTGCATAGTGTTTTTCATGTATCGATGTTGAGGCAAGATATGTGCCGGACCGTCGCACATTGTGGACTTTGAGCCTTTGCAAAATGAATGAGGATTTGAACTTCGAGGAGAAGCGGTGAGGATCCTTGCCTTTGAGACCAAGACGTTGCGTAATCGCGAGATTCGTTTGGTAAAGGTTCGATGGAAGAGTCGGGTTCGAGAGGAAGCCACTTGGGAGCGGGAAGACGAGATGAGATTGCATTACCCCGAGCTATTTACATTAAGGACTTTCGAGGACGAAAGTCATAAAAAGGAGGGAATATTGTAACGACCAGTTTTTCTTCCCGGTCTTCCGTATGCCCTAGGGGTAATTTGGTAATTTGGTTGGGCCGTCAGGGTCGTTTGTGTCCTTTCCAGTTACTAAAATTATTGGATGGTTTTATTTAGGTTTTTTGAGGGGTTTGTGGTTTTGTTTGAGCAAGGTTTGATGCAAAAGTAAAAATAAAGGAATTTGTCTTTGCAGTGGGTTTTGAACCTGGTCTCTGGGAAGCTTGTAGAGATGTGTGCCAATTGAGCCATTAGGTGCTCTTGTTACTCTTTCTGCATCACATCTTAATTAACCTTGGATTTTGGAGTTTTGGTGCATTTGGTTAAATGAAATAGAATTAGGTTATTCCATCTTCTTCTCCAAAACTCCTCTTGGCCGCACAAGCTCTCCCTCTCCATTGCCTTGCCGAATTCTTCTTCCCTTGCATCTCCTTGGGTTCGATCATCATCATTCCGGTAAGTCTTCATCCTCTTCATCTCCTCATTTGGTTTTGATGTTTGTCGAAGGTAAGATGTAGAGTGTGTGTGTGTTTGTGTTGGTTGCAACCCGGTAGAGAGGAGCGACCATGATCGCCGACCACCTCGCCACGCCCAGATCTGTCGAACCAGCCCACTCGCAGACGCCCGGATCTGTCGAACCACCCAGCTCGCACGCGCCAGATCTGTCGAACCAGCCTCGCACGCCGCCCGGATCCGCTTAGCGGCCTTGCCGTTCGTCCGCAAACACGAATCGCCCACTTGCCGTCGCCGCGTCCAGCCGGGTCGGACCGACGCCGGATCGCGCCAAAGAATAAAGCGGCCAGATCGCTCGTTCGTCCCCTGCCTGAAGCCGCTGCGCGCCGCGTGTCCGCGATCGCACGCCAGCGCCAGCGCGCGCCGCCGCCAGACGTTACGCGCGCGCCCTCCTGCCGAAGCCTGCTCGCCGTGTCGCGCGACGCGCGCGCGCGCCGCGCGCCGCCGCCAGAGCGCGCTCGCCATAGCGCGCTGCTCCCTGCGTGCTGCGCGCAGCGGCCAGGCCGCGTCCACTGCCGTCGCCGTGCCAGCCAGCACCAGCGCCACCCAGCTTGCCAGCAGCTCCAAGCTCGTGTCGTCGTGCCGCGTGAGTTCCCCGAGCCGAGCTTGCTTGTTCTATTGTTGTTTAGACATTTTAGATGCTGATTATTGTTGGTTTGTTAGGTTCCCGCCGCTAGCTCGGGATTGTTCCGCAGCTTAGGATTTGTGTGTAGAAGCCTCCCACCAAGGTAAGGATTTCTTACTGGAGTTGTGTGGGCCTGCGGTATATTTGTGATTGTTGTTTTGTATGCTGTGTATGATTATTAGCATGTTTAGCCTAGGTGCTCTGTGCAATTCTGTTCGCATGAACTCTTGTATTGTTTCTCATGTTAGCCCATGCTAGGTTGTTCCATTCTCGCATGTTCGATATCTCGTTCTTGCTTCGTAGTATCATGCTAGGTTCCTTGTATCTCATTGAGCACGTATTGGACCGCATTGAATGAATTGTTATTATTGTTATGGTTTAGAGTTCAAGTAGGTAGCATCATCCGGGCCGGATGCATAACGTATCTTGCATCCCCGATGGGACGTCACGAGATGGTACTCGTCTCGATCCCGTTAGGGTTTAGCTAACCCTAACGGTGGCCCCTACAATCTTGGGTGAGGGTGGCAGATCGTTAAATGCCCCAACGGTCGGGATGATGACTTGGCATTTCCTCGTCCCGCGATCGGCACGCGTCCTCGGCGTGTTCGGCGTAGCCCTTGATTGCCACTGTTAGGGCAAGGACCGCTTCGGTGTAAGCCTACCACGACCGGTTCCTTAGCCTCAAAGTGCGGTGGTACAGTGACATAGTTCACGTGTCGTGTCTCACACCCCTATGTCGGTGACACCGATCCGAGAGATTTAGTTAGGCATGGTGGTGAACACGGCGGCTTGCCACTAGACCCGCACCCCCGAGTTTGCGGTAGCATGCGGTGCGCGCGCTACGCTCATTACAAACGCGCCGGCCCGAGAGCTCCTCGGGATCTTGAGCGAGCACCTTTCGTGACGACGATGAGATGCGGAGGCCGAGGCCGGACTTGTTCCCGTATAAGCGCGTTTAGTGTGTTGTGGTATTTCCGGACTAAGACCACGAGTTGGCATCCGAGGTCCAAGTGTGGACTTAGCTATGTGCTCCGCTCTGTGTTTGTACTCATAGCTTGCATACATTCTTCTAGATGATCTTGTATATCGTATTGTACCCCGTTGGGGATTCTTCTTTGGTAATTCGTTACTCACCCTTATTCTCGTGGCTTTCCACGAGTAATCAAGGCGGAGACAGGATGGTGAAGGAGGAGCCGTGATCATGGAATCCTGCTTTGTCATCTCTCGACTATTTTATTTTATCATGACTCTTCACTTTTTGTTATTTCCCTGAATGCATGTAGACGGGCACAGAGCCCCGGGATGTTTTCTTACGTTTTATGGATTCCAAATATTTGTACTTTTGGATTGTTTTAATGGTTTAAATAAATCTCACGATCGTGAGTATGCTTTTAGAAATGTATGTTTTGGTTGTTGAATGTTTCTGTTTTTACTTGGGATCCGAAATGTATTTTTCATAATGTCTTTTATTTTCACTACATGCATTGGGGTAAAGGCCCATTTAGAGCCCCTTTTGGGTCGGGTCTTTACAGCCCCATTCGGGTCGGGTCCTTACACGGTCAGCGCCGTCAGGGTACTTATCATGGCAGAGACCAGCACCGGGATAGTAACCGTGATCAGCCTCGCCAACAGGGCGTAGGGAGGCCGCCACCGTATTGTAGACCCTGTGGTTAACAGCATTGGGGGCCTTGTGGTGGTAACCCTAGAGCTTGCTATAATTGTGGTAAGGAGGGGCATCAGGCCCGACATTGCAACGAGAAGGAAGTGGTGGCATAGCCAGCTCAGCAGCAGGGAAGAGTATATGCTACGACTCGCCAGGAGGCTGAGAAAGCCGGACCCGCAGTGGCAGGTACGCTCCTAGTGTTAGCTATGAGCGGTTTTGAGTTATCTGTCGCTACTCCCTCGGGAACTAGTATGCTGGCTAGCCAGAAGGTAAGGGATGGTCGGATACAGTGTCCGGCCGCACTTCTGAGTTACCCTCATAGTGTTAGCTATGAGCGGTTTTGATGTGATCCTCGGCATGGATTGGTTAGCTGATAACCACGCTATGATTGACTGTCGTTGTTAGGAGGTGGTGTTCAGGCCGCCAGGTAGGCCTAGCTTTAAATTTTGGGGCACCTAGAGTGGGGTGTGTCCGCCGGTGATTTCGGCAGTTAAAGCTCACCGTTTGTTAGCTCGAGGAGCTTGGGGTTTCTTAGCTAAGTTGACCGGGGAGAACCGTGACCAGTTATCTGTCGAGTAGGTGCCCATAGTGCAAGAGTTTGCAGATGTTTTTCCCGAAGAGTTGCCTGGCCTGCCGCCGAAGAGGGAGGTGGATTTCTCAATAGAGCTTGAGCCGGGGACTCGCCCTATCTCGAAAGCTCCTTATCGTATGGCGCCAGCAGAGCTGAAAGAGTTAAAGGAACAGCTGCAGGAGTTGCTTGACAGAGAATTTATTAGGCCGAGTGTGTCCTCGTGGGGAGCACCCGTGCTGTTTGTTAAGAAAAAGGATGGCTCGATGCGTCTATGCATCGATTACAGGGAACTGAACAAGGTAACCATTAAGAACAAGTATCCGCTACCTCGTATCGATGACCTGTTTGACCAGCTCCAGGGAGCTTGTGTGTTTTCAAAGATTGACTTGAGGTCGGGCTACCACCAGTTGAGGATTCGGGATGCGAGATATTCCCAAGACAAATGCTCGTCGAGGTATGGGCATTATGAGTTCGTAGTCATGTCTTTCGGACTGACGAACGCCCCAGCTGCATTCATGGACATGATGGACAGAGTGTTCAAGGCGTTCTTGGACCGCTTTGTCATCGTGTTCATAGATGACATTCTTGTGTACTCTAAGTCTAAGGAGGACCATGCCTTGCACCTAAGGCGATTTTGGCGACCTTGCGCGAGAACAAGCTCTATGCGAAGTTCGAAAGTGTGACTTTGGCTCGAGGAGGTAGCTTTTTGGGACACGCTTGTGTCTAAGGAGGAGTGGTTGTGGACCCTTCAAGATAGAGGCCGTTAGTTCGTGGGCGGACCGATGACCGTGGTCGGAGATTCGTAGCTTCCTGGTCCGGCCGATATTACCGACGCTTGTTCAAAATTTTTCTCGCTATAGCAGCCCGCTTACTCGGTTGACGAAAAGGGCGTCGATTTCGTTTGGGATAAGAAGTGCGATGAGAGTTTTGCTAAGTTGAAGAACGGCTTGACGTCGCGCGGTGTTGGCGCCCGCAGGGGGAGCAGGGGTTTCGTGGTGTACAAAGATGCTAGCAAGTTTGGTTTGGGATGCGTTACGATGCAACACGGTAAAGTGATAGCGTACGCCTCGAGGCAGTTGAAAAGCACGAGCAGAACTATCCGGCTCATGATATGGAGTTGGCAGCGGTCGTCTTTGCACTTAAAATCTGGAGACACTACTTGTATGGGGAAAAGATTCAGATTTTCTCGGACCACCAAAGCCTCAAGTATTTCTTCACTCAGAGGGACTTAAACATGAGGCAGAAGGAGGTGGTTGGAGCTTGTAAAGGATTACGACTGTGAGATCTTGTATCACCCTGGAAAGGCAAATGTTGTGGCAGATGCACTAAGTAGAAAGACCTCGCATCTAGCAACGTTGGCAAATCCCAAAAGTATCATAAGGAAAGACCTCGGGAGAGCAGAAATAGCAGTGTTGTTAGGGGATGTTACCGCTAGGGTAGCTCAGTTGACCATCCAGCCTTCGGTAAGGCAAAGGATTATTGACGGCCAGTTGAATGATCCTAAGTTGAAAAAATTGTATGAGAGAGTCCAGGCTGATGGTGACTTTGATTTTGATATATTTACAGATGGTATCAGAGCCAGGCATCGGACCGGTGTGCCGGGTCCATCGGGACGCTGGACCTCTAAGGGGAGGTGGAAACCCATAGGGGAATCCCACATCGGTTGGGAAGGGGAACGAAGCACTCCTTATAAAGGGTGTGGACACCTTTCCCTAGCAAGACGCGTTTTCCCATGGGGGGAGAAAAAAATCCGTGAGGCCAGTGGGCCAAAGCGGACAATATCTTGGCTAGCGATGGGTTGGGCCGTTACACCCTTGAGAACATTCTAGGGATCAGTGTATTCCCCCAGAGTGACAGATACCTCGGTGATGTCCAGGATTGGTCAGTGTATCCAATCCCAGCTAGGCCGGAAGAAAGAGACTTCCGATGACTCCAGATCTTGTTTTATGAGTTCGTTGAGCTATGATCTGTGTTGGTAGCTGTTTGCTTGCATGCTTTGGTACTAGATGACTGATTATATCGTATTGTACCCCGGTTGGGGATTCTTACTGAGTAATTCGTTACTCACCCTTATTTCTGTGGTTTTTTTCCACAGGTATCCATGGTGCGAGACAGGATGGCTGGAGGAGGAGCTGTGATCATGGAAAACCCGTTGTTCAACTCTGAGTTTTATGTTTATGATTTAAATGCTCTCTGAATGCATGTAGTTGGGCACGGAGCCCTAGGGTGTTTTCTGAATGTATTTCCGGATTCTAGCATTGTTGTAAAGCTTGTATGTTTTAAATAAATCTCTGATCAGAGTAAGTTTTGGAAATGTATTTGTCTTGGAACAGGTGTTTGGAAACAGGGACAGGTTTCAAGAAATTAAATGGATGTTTTATGTTTTAGTTTTTACTTAGAATCCGAACACAATCTTGCAAATTTTATGTAGATTTGTATGCATGCATTGAGGTAACGGCATCACTGATTCTGGAGGTGTAAGGCCCCGATGGGCATCCTAGGTGTGTAAGGCCCCACTGGGCATCACTGAGTCCTAGGTGTGTAAGGCCCCACTGGGCATCACTGAGTCCTAGGTTGTGTAAGGCCCGAAGGGCATCCAAGTGTAGAACCTAGGATAGGCTGTAGATGAAAGCCCTTGAATAGGCTCGCTCTAGAAGTAGCTCATAACCTAATCCAACCGTTTTGCTCTAAGTCATTATTTTATTTGCATGTATACTAGGGTGCTAGATGACTGATGTATCGTATTGTACCCCGGTTGGGGATTCTTACTGAGTATGTTTATACTCACCCTTATTTCTGTGGTTTTTCCACTGTGTAACTTGGGACAAAGACACCGGGATGGCTAGCGGAGGAGCCGTTTGATCATGGGGTCGCTGGCACTCTGCTGTCGTTATTGTTCGCATTTATTTATTCAACATGTAGGTGGACATGAGTCCTAGGGGAATGATGTTAAAGTTGTTTAAACTGTTTTGAATGTTCTTTTATAAATACTGGCCAGGCTTATTTTACCTTATTGGATTTGCTTTATGAAAATTGTTGGTTATGTTTTAAGTGTTCCCCGTTTCCAAATGTTTTGAAAACGTTTTAAATATGAACACTAAACCGCTTGTTGAGATATTTAACTTGCATGCTGAGTGAGGACCTAGGTTTAGGACCGTATTTCAGGTCGGGTCCTTACACCCAGCTGCACGTCTTGCCTGCCCACCTGCCGCCGAGAGCCTATTTTGCCGAGATAGATGGGACCGAGACCTAGTGCCTTCCCGGTTGGTAATTCCCAAACCTCCACTCTTTTGGACCGTAAGATCTTAGTTGTTGGTTGCTTAATGTAACGGCCCAGTTTTCTATTTCGGTTTCCCAGGTGTTTTCGGTTCATTATTCGGATGTTCGGATGGGCCGTTAGAGCTATTTTAACCCTTAGGGGTATTTTGGTCTTTTTTCCCCCGGAAAGGGTTTTGTGGATTTTCAAGACTTCGGGGTCACTCCTGCCCTTGTCGAGGCTTGATTGTTGTTGGTTGCAGGACCCAAGAAGTTCGGGCTAGTTGGTTGGAAGTTTGGAGGTGATTTGGTAATTAACAAAATTATTGTTAATTAGAGTGCTTCCTTTGGGAATTGAACCCTTGACCTAACGGTTATTAGGAGGCTTGATTTAAATGGGTTTTTTTAAATGGAAAAGAATGCGTCAGCTAGGACTCGAAGGAGGAAAGCCTTGGGAAGGGATTTTGGACCACCCAAAGCCTATTTAATTTAGGAAAAAGGAAAAGAAAAGAGAAAAACCCTTATTATTTCCCCTTCTCCCTATCTCTCTCTCTCTCTCTCTCTCCTTGCCAACCTCATCAAGAAACCCAACCGAGCCGCACCGAGCCACTAGCACCAGCAGCAGCAGCCATGCCTATCGCCACACCGGCCGAGCAAATTTCAGACGCCCCAAAGACATCCCCGCTGTCGCCTGGCCCGACCTAAGCAACCCAAACGCCCACTCTTGTCCCTGTCCCTCGCCCGCCAGCGGCCCGTGTCGCCGTGCCAGCGCCCGTCCCTTGCCGCGCCCAGCATCGCCCAGCAGCGCCCAGATTGCTCGCCTCTGCCGCCCAACCTGCCTGCCCCTTGTTGCCGAGAGCCTGATTTTTGCCAAGAAAGTTGGGCCGAGCCTAGTGCCTTCTCGGTTGGTAATTCCCGAGCCTCCACTCTTTAGGACCCTAAGTTGATTGGCTGTTGTTATTTAATTAGGATATTTTGATTAAATGCTTAGGTTGCTCGGGTTCACTTAGAAGCTCGGGAGTCGCTTGGTTGGCTTATGGTAGTTATTTTCTGCTTGTTTCCAGGTAAGGATTTCTTACCGTGGTTGTGTGGACCCTGCGATGCTATCATGATTGTGCCTTGTATGCTTGGTTGTTGTTATGAGTATGTTAGCTATTGAACAGCTTGTGTTTGAAATCTTGCTAACATGTTGCTTGTTGTTCATGTTAGTGCCATGCTAGGTTTGTTCTTCCAGCATGCCATGTCTTGTGATTGTATGAAATTTCCAGTGGGTAGGTTACATGTTTTCTCTTGCTTCCATATCGTGTTGCTCTTTTGTCCCCTGATATATTCTGTTAGTTCCATGCAAGGGGTTTAATTATCTTGGCATACCTTGTTCTATTTTATCCTGTTAGTTCCGTGCCAGGCATAGGCGGGTGATGTATAGTGTAGAAGACTGTAGGGGTAACTAGTTTAGGTCCCGCTCGATTAAGACCCCGATGGACATCTGGAGGTGTAAGACCCTGATGGGCATCCTAGGTGTGTAAGTCCCCGATGGGCATCACTGAGTTGGAGGTGTAAGACCCCGATGGGCATCCTAGGTGTGTAAGTCCCCGATGGGCATCACTGAGTTGGAGGTGTAAGACCCTGATGGGCATCCTAGGTGTGTAAGTCCCCGATGGGCATCACTGAGTTGGAGGTGTAAGACCCTGATGGGCATCCTAGGTGTGTAAGTCTCCGATGGGCATCACTGAGTTGGAGGTGTAAGACGCCGATGGGCATCCTAGGTGTATAAGACCCCACTGGGCATCACTGAGTCCTAGGTGGTGTAAGGCCCGAAGGGCATCCAAGTGTAGAACCTAGGATAGGCAGTAGATGAAAGCCCTTAAATAGTCTCGCTCTAGAAGTAGCTCATAGCCTAATTCAACCGTTTTGCTCTAAGTCATTGTTTTATTTGCATGTATACTAGGGTGCTAGATGACTGATGTATCGTATTGTACCCCGGTTGGGGATTCTTACTGAGTATGTTTATACTCACCCTTATTTCTGTGGTTTTTCCATCAGGTAACTTGGGACAACACCAGGATGGCTAGCGGAGGGAGCTGTTTGATCATGGGGGGCTACCGGCCCTCGGTCGTTTATTGTTTGCATTTATTGATTCAGCATGTAGATGGACATGAGTCCTAGGGGAATGATGTTAAAGTTGTTTAAACTGTTTTGAATGTTCTTTTATAAATACTGGCCAGGCTTATTTTACCTTGATTGGATTTGCTTATGAAAATTGTTGGTTATGTTTTATGTGTTCCCCGTTTCCAAATGTTTTGAAAAAGTTTTAAATATGAGCACTAAACCGCTTGTTGAAATATTTAACTTGCATGCTGAGTGAGGACCTAGGTTTAGGACCGTATTCCAGGTCGGGTCCTTACAGTTGGTATCGAGCTCGAGTCATAGATTTTGTAGACTAACATCGCTTTGTAGGTTGTTGTCCCCATGATCATCAGCACTCCGCGGCCGTCAGGTTTGTCTGAGTTCATTAAGCTAAGGGTTTTATTTTACAATACTGCACCTAGTATGCATGTGTTACCCTTGTTGGGTAGTGATAGTCCCGGTGAGGACTAGCTTTGTGTTTAGTGTAGATCGCTTATGCTGAATACACATTGAGGAGCAGGGACGTTTGGTATTTCCAATCGAGAAGTTGGACTGCGCATGTTGATGATGAGACCACGTCCAGGGTTGTCTAGACCCGTAGGCCACCTTTGGCCCTGGCAGTTGAGTTGCCAAGAGAAGAGGTTAGAGGTTAGCAGGTTTATGCTGATGAGTTAGTTGGCGTTAATCGAGCCGCCGAGTTTGGCAAGTGGAAGCATGTAGAGCTGGATGTTTTTGAGAACCCACTGCTAGCAGCGAGGTGGTTGCCCAGGATCGAGTTTATCATCCGAGTGTTGGAACGACCTGGTGTTTAGAGGCCGATGACTTGATGTTCAGAGGCCAAGGCGTGCTGTTTTGGTGCTGTTTGATGCAGCAGTTTGGTGGTGGAAGTCCCTTGAGAAAGGTGGACTAGCAAAGTCTCCACCAATCACCCGATCGATTGGCAAGTGCCGTGTTAGTAGCTTTTGAGGAAGATGTAGAGACATCTTGACCCCTTGCAAGCTCATTTGTCGTTTTGCACCAACTCTTTTGGTACCCTCGTAGCCAGGGTGTAGTGTGGAGTTTGCTTGTCAGGACTTAATCAGTCCGTGGATTTCAGTTGGCTAGTAGAGTGGAGCGCTCTTTTTGTTAGCATGTTACAAATGTGGAACTAGTTGTTGCCACCTGAGGGTTGGCCTGAGAATTTGTTGAGCATCGAGTGGGATGCAGGGGTAGGCCGTGGCATGACTATTGGACGAGATGCCAGAGATTAGACGGCTCGAGTGTTGGGCTTCTTTTTTTTTAGTGCCGTTGTCCCCGTCACCTGGAGTGTGACCTTCCCTACCCTTAGTGGGGACGTAGAGCTCGTTTATAGTTGTTTGAGTTGAAAAGATGTAGTGCTTGTTGGCACCAAGCTCGGTAAGGAGGCCTAGGTTCAGGCCAGCTCGCACCAGATGTGCAGGTAGTTCTATGAGCCACGCGGATTTTAGCATCCCCACTAGTCTTGTACTCATTTTCTGAGGTTGCACCTGTTTGGGTTGCATAAGAGATCTAGCTCGGTGGTAGTCGGAGGACTACAAGTGTGAGGTCGTTCGAGGGAAAGCAAGAGCTTTCAAGGTCACCAAGAGTTGGGTACAAAGGATGTTGTAGGTTGTTAAGGGCTAGCGCATTCGAGTTCTCGCGCTTGTGTTGTGGCCTTGTGAGCCAGTTTGTTGGTAGGGTGATTCGACTACCCTTGAGTTTCCTTGGTACGAGTAGAGTTGGCATCGATGATGCGTGGTTGGTCCAGCGTGGGAGCCATGTGTTGGATGGATTGTGCGGAGCACATTTGGTGGACACATTGGTATGAGGTTGTTAGCTTGGTGTGGTTATGCTCTTGTAGAGTGACTTGGCCAATGGGGCGTTTCGTGGTGAGTTGACCCCGAGTGGGTTTGAACTCTTGTTGCTCCCTTGCTAGTTGTGGCTCTTTTTGGAGGCAAAGGTTACCTTGTGTTAGAGTTCGTGTTGGATCTTAAGGAATCAAGTTGGAGCCGTGCACGCCGAAGGTACTCTTGTGTAGCTCGTTCCTTGGGGTATGTTTTGGGAACCACGAAAGGTTCGTGTTGAGAAACCAGTGCTCAGTCCTTTTGGTGTTAGGGCTTTAGTTCTTGGCAAGTGCCCTAATTTTGATCGTAAGGATACCGTGCTTGTAGCCGGGTTGTTGCTTAGGCAAGTTATGCTAGTTGGCCTTTGACCTGGGTGGAGGAATTTCTTGTTGATCGATGGTTGGAGTTCAGTTGGAACTAATCAAGGGCGGTGGTAGCAAAGCCGCGTAGTTTCTGGTTGGAAGATGAGTTAGGCCTAAGCTAAAAGGAGGAAGTCATTCGTTTAGCCAGTTGGACTTGAGAGTTACATGTCCTTGGAGGCGAGCTTCGCCAGTTGTTAGCTTGAGTTGAGTTCTGTAGAGCAAGCCTTTCTCACGCTTTGCTCCTAGTTGTTGCACGTTCGTGGTTGGCATTTAGTTGAGCCAAAGTTGAGGGGGTTGGCATAGAGGTGTCATGGCATTGGTTGGTTAAACCTTTGAGTTGTTATCCTCGAGGTGTTGTGTTGCAAGTAGCCGCGTGTTGTTTTATTCCTTCTTTGCGAGATTTCGAGAGAGGTATGTTATTTGTTTTCTGTCTGCGCGATATTCTCTTAGGCCGGTGGCTGATCGGATTGCATTGGAAAGTTGTTGTCGGCCGATGAGGGGCTCCAATATATTAGTTTGGCCGAGTGGAGCCTGCTCTCGACCTTGTCGTTCATGGTGGCCGTGAGTGAAGTTTCAGCTAGTGTGAGTGGCGTTAGCCGTCTGGTGAACCAGGTATGTGCCCCTGGCTTGAGTGCGTCGGTGCTCTTCAAGATGGTTGCTTAAGTGTTGTGGACGCGTTCCAGTTGGACAAGTTTGGCTTTGGGATCGGCCGCCAGGTGGTGGTTCGATTGGATTTTGTTAAGGCTTATAGGCAACCATTGGAGTTCGTTGGTCTCTTGTGAAGTAAGAGTAGGCTGACTGGTTTCTGGAACCCGAGAGGTTCAGTTGGTTGGCCAGCATGGTGTAGGGTTGAGATTGTTTGTTAACAGCTGTGAGTATTAAGAGGAGTTACGCCGGTGCGTGGCGTAGAGTTTTGAGTTGGGTCAGCAGGGATAAATGAGCCCTAGGGTTGTGAGACCGTTTGAGAGTTGATGCGAGTTTGAGGATGTGGCTTACCGACTAGCACTATCGCATCTTTTTCTTCGAAGCTCAGTGTATGTTCAGTTTTGGTTGAGATAGTTTGTGGCAGACTCGATGCCTTTTTGGCTTGAGCCTTGGAAACCCAAGAGGGTCGGGATTTCGAAGAAGGACTAGTGTTAACTTGATAAGGAGTTGGTTGGTTAAGGATCAGTGGAGTTTTCCTAGACTTGTTTTCGTCTTAGGACTTTCGAGGACGAAAGTCTTAAAACGAGGGAGTATTGTAAAGGCCCCGTTTTCTATTTCGGTTTCCCAGGTGTTTCCGGTTCATTATTCGGATGTTCGGATGGGCCGTAGAGCTATTTTAACCCTTAGGGGTATTTTGGTCTTTTTGCCCCCGGAAAGGGTTTTGTGGATTTTCAAGACTTCGGGGTCACTCCTGCCCTTGTCGAGGCTTGATTGTTGTTGGTTGCAGGACCCAAGAAGTTCGGGCTAGTTGGTTGGAAGTTTGGAGGTGATTTGGTAATTAACAAAATTATTGTTAATTAGAGTGCTTCCTTTGGGAATTGAACCCTTGACCTAACGGTTATTAGGAGGCTTGATTTAAATGGGTTTTTTTAAATGGAAAAGAATGCGTCAGCTAGGACTCGAAGGAGGAAAGCCTTGGGAAGGGATTTTGGACCACCCAAAGCCTATTTAATTTAGGAAAAAGGAAAAGAAAAGAGAAAAACCCTTATTCTTTCCCCTTCTCCCTCTCTCTCTCTCTCTCTCTCTCTCTCTCTCTCTCTCTCCTTGCCGACCTCACCAAGAAACCCAACCGAGCCACACCGAGCCACCAGCACCAGCAGCAGCAGCCATGCCTAGGTGTGTTTAAGGCCCCACTGGGCATCACTGAGTCCTAGGTTGTGTAAGGCCCGAAGGGCATCCAAGTGTAGAACCTAGGATAGGTTGTAGATGAAAGCCCTTGAATAGGCTCGCTCTAGAAGTAGCTCATAACCTAATTCAACCGTTTTGCTCTAAGTCATTGTTTTATTTGCATGTATACTAGGGTGCTAGATGACTGATGTATCGTATTGTACCCCGGTTGGGGATTCTTACTGAGTATGTTTATACTCACCTTTATTTCTGTGGTTTTTCCACCAGGTAACTTGGGACAGCACCAGGATGGCTAGCGGAGGGAGCTGTTTGATCATGAGGGCTTCCGGCACTCTGTCGTTTATTGTTTGCATTTATTTATTCAGCATGTAGGTGGACAGGAGTCCTAGGGGAATGATGTTAAAGTTGTTTAAACTGTTTTGAATGTTCTTTTATAAATCTGCCAGCTTATTTTACCTTATTGGATTTGCTTTATGAAAATTGTTGGTTATGTTTTAAGTGTTCCCCGTTTCCAAATGTTTTGAAAAAGTTTTAAATATGAACACTAAACCGCTTGTTGAGATAATTAACTTGCATGCTGAGTGTGGACCTAGGTTTAGGACCGTATTTCAGGTCGGGTCTTTACAGAGAGTCCCGGTGTGGACTAGCTTTGTGTTTAGTGTAGATCGCTTATGCTGATTACACATAGAGGAGCAGGGACATTGGGTATTTCCAACCAAGGAGTTGGACTGCGCATGTCGATGATGAGACCACGTCCAGGGTTGTCTAGGCCTCAGAGGCCACATTTGGCCCCGGCGCTTGAGTTGCCAAGAGAAGAGGGTAGAGGCTAGCATGCCTCGTGAGTGAGACTCCTTGAGTAGAGTGTGCTCTAGCCATGAGAGAATTGATGGCAGATCTTTTAGCTATCAGAGAGCGGAGACCCAGGCGCAGTTGTAGCGCGTAGTGAGGAGTCTCGGGCACAGATAGCCCAGCTGACAAAGATTATTTAGAAGACACCCCCAGTAGCTCCAGTTGTCCCGGAGGTTCTCGGGAGGGCTTGATCTGCGAGTTTATCTTTGATGAGTTAGTTGGCGTGATGGAGTGCCGAGTTTGGCAAGCGAAGCTAGGTGGTTGGCCAGATCGAGTTTATCATCCGAGTGTGGGAATGACTGATTTTGAGAGGCCAAGGCGTGCCGCTCGTGTCTTTGTTTGATACAGCGAGCTTGGTGGTGGAAGTCCCTTGAGATAGGTGGACTAGCGAGTCTCCACGAGTCACCCTGGTCGATTGGCAAGTGCCATGTTAGTAGCTTTTGAGGAAGATGTAGAGACATCTTGACCCCTTGCAAGCTCCTCTTTGTCGTTTCTGACCAACTCTTTTAGTATCCTCGTGGCCAGGGTGAAGTGTGAAGTTTGCTTGTCAGGACTTAATCCGTTCTTGTTTTTTTTGTTGGCTAGTAGAAGTGGAGCACCCTTTTTGTTAGCATGTTCCAAAGGTGGAACTAGTTGATGCCACTTGAGTGTTGGCCTGAGTAGTTGTTGAGCATCGAGTGGGATGCAGGGGTAGGCCGTGGCATGTCTGCTAGACGAGTTGCCAGAGAGTAGACTACTCGAGTGTTGAGACTCTTGTGTTGAGTGCCATTGCCATGTCCCCTGGA
Organism: Sicyos edulis; assembly: GCA_036507275.1. Classification (NCBI taxonomy): domain Eukaryota; kingdom Viridiplantae; phylum Streptophyta; class Magnoliopsida; order Cucurbitales; family Cucurbitaceae; genus Sicyos; species Sicyos edulis. The sequence continues at coordinate 21,166,484 of CM071847.1, forward strand.
GTGTGACCTTCCTTCCCCTCAGAGGGGCTTAAAGCCCGTAAAGGGATGTTTGTGTTGTAAAGGATGTAGTGCCTGTTGGCACCAAGCTCGGTAAGGAGGCCCGTGTTCAGCCGGCTCGCACTGATGTGCGGTAGTTCTATGACCCGCCCGGAGTTTTGCATCCCCACTAGCCTTGTACCAATTTTCTGAGGTTGCACCTGTTTGGGTTGCATAAGGGATCTAGCTAGGTGGTAGTCGGAGGACTACGAGTGTGAGGACGTTCAAGGGAAAGCAAGAGCTTTCAAGGTCACCAGGAGTTGGGTACAAAAGAGGTTGTAGGTTGTTAAGGGCTACCGCGTTCGAGTTCCCGCATTTGTGTTATGGCCTTGTGAGCCAGTCTGTTGGTAGAGTGATTCGACTACCCTTGAGTTTCCTTGGTACGAGTAGAGTTGGCATCGATGATGCGTGGTTGGTCCAGCGTGGGAGCCATGTGTTGGATGGATTGTGCGGAGCACATTTGGTGGACACATTGGTATGAGGTTGTTAGCTTGGTGTGGTTATGCTCTTGTAGAGTGAGTTGGCCAATGGGGTGTTTCGTGGTGAGTTGACCCCGAGTGGGTTTGAACTCTTGTTGCTCCCTTGCTAGTTGTGGCTCTTTTTGGAGGCAAAGGTTACCTTGTGTTAGAGTTCGTGTTGGATCTTAAGGAATCAAGTTGGAGCTGTGCACGCCAGTGTACTCTTGTGTAGCTCGTTCCTTGGGGTATGTTTTGGGAACCACGAAAGGTTCGTGTTGAGAAACCAGTGCTCTGTCCTTGAGGTGTTAGGGCTTTAGTTCTTGGCAAGTGCCCTAACTTTGGTTGAGAGGTTACCGTGCCGGTAGCCGGGTTGTTGCGTAGGCAAGTTATGCTAGTTGGCCCTTGACCTGGGTAGATGCATTTCTTGTTGATCGATGGTTGGAGTTCAGTTGGAACTAAACATGGGCGGTGGTAGCAAAGTCGCGTAGTTTTTGACCGTCATTGCTAAGAGTGTTGATCGGATCCCTACCTTGGGTAGAAGCTATGATGTGGTCGATGCTTGGGTTGGAGGCTGACACATTCTGTAGTATTTCTGGTCTTCTTGGTCTTTCGAGGAGTTGGAGCACGCCAGCATAGTCGAGATGCCGGAGAGAGTTGTGCCCGCGGTAGCCGCTTATCCATTAGACCGTTTGACGGTGTGTGTGTCGGAGGGTGATCGGAGGAACCCTAGGTTGTGGAGAGCCTCACCAGAGCTCATCCAGACCCAGGCAGTGTTCCTCGGTTGAGTTGCTTAAAGCTTGTAGTCGGTTGATGAGCTAGTGTTGTTTTAGTACCTCCGCGTTGGCTTCGAAACTGTTATCTGTTGGTGCTTGTAGTTGGCCAAGGGTTGGTTCCCATGTTGTTGTAAGAGCTAGCTTGGTTGAAGCAAGCGGGCGTGGCCTTGAGGACTTGCTCTTGTTTGGAAGGTTTCAAAAGTTGGCACCTCCTTCGGTGTTTGGATAGATACTGCTAGTTCTAAGTTGGTGGTTCAATCGATTGAGAGTTGCATGTCCTTGGAAGCGAGCTTCGCCAGTTGTAAGCTTGAGTTGAGTTCTGTAGAGCAAGCCTTTCTCAGGCTTTGCTCCTGGTTGTTGCGCGTTCGTGGTTGGCATTTAGTTGAGCCAAAGTTGAGGGTGTAAGCGTAGAGGTGTCGTGGCATTGGTTGGTTAAACCTTTGAGTTGTTATCCTCGAGGTGTTGTGTTGCAAGTAGCCGCGTGTTGTATTATTCCTTGCTGCTCAAGATTTCCGAGAGAGGTATGTTGTTTGTTTTCCTGTCTGGCGATATTCTCTTAGGCCAGTAGCTGATCGGATTGCATTGGAAAGTTGTTGTCGGCCTGTAACGGCCCAGTTTTCTATTTCGGTTACCCAGGTGATTTCGGATCATTATTCGGATGTTCGGATGGGCCGTTAGAGCTATTTTTGTAACGGCCCCGTTTTCCTTCCCGGTTAATAACAAAATTAATTGGAAAATTAATTTAATCTTTTGGGATTTGAGCCTTGCCCTAAATGGTGAATGTGGAGTTTTAAGAAAAGAGTCTTAATTAAAAAGAAAAAGAGAAAATAATTTCTTTAGCCGGGACCCGTAAGAGAAAAGCCTTGGGAAAGGAATTTAGGTCTCCTAACCTATTTAAAAATAAGGAAAAGAAGGAAAATCAAGAAACTCCTAATTTTTCCCCTCCTAGCCGCATTCTCTCTCTCTCTCTCTCTCTTCTCTCTCTCTCTCCTAAAACCCTAGCCGAGCAAATTTCTAGCCACACCATCGAGCCACCCCGAGCCACCCGACCCTAGCCGCACGCACCACCACCTGCCCGCCAAGATACCGCCCCTGACAAACCCGCACGCACACTGACCACGAACCGCCCGCCCCCACTTCCGCGCGGTCCGCGCGCGCTGCAGACCAGCAAATTTCACCGTCGCACCCCATCGCGCGCGGCGTCGCCGCGTGGCCGCCAGCCGACCGCCCGCGTCGCTCGTGGTCGCCACAGTCGCCAGCGCAGCGCAACGCAGCCGCGCGACGCTGCCCCGCGCTCGCGCGACCCCTGCCCTTAAATACACCAGCCGCGCGCCCTGCCAACGCGCGCGCCGGCCAGCCAGCGCGCTTCGCTCGCGCGTCGCCTTGCTGCAACCGCACACACCCGCTGCGCCTGCGCGCATCCGCCCGACGTGTTGCGCCGCCGCCAGCGCCAGCGCCAGCGCCGCCGCCCAGCGCCCAGCCGCCCGCCGCACCAGCAGCCGCCCAAGCCACCCTCCTTGCTGCGAGGCCCGTGTCTTCTCGGTGGTAATTCCAAACCAATCCCTTTGTGTTTTCTAAGCTTCCGTCACTGTATGTATTTACTTAGGATGCTTTATTTATGCCTAGGTTGCTCGAGTTCGTATTAAGCTCGAGGGTCTTTTTGGTTGTGATAGCTATTCTCCACTTGTTTCCGTGTAAGGACTTCCTACCGTGGTTGTGTGGACCTGCTATGCTTTCTTAATTGTGCCTTGTATGCTTGTTTACCTTTATGAGCATGTTAGTGGATAGGATAGCTAGTGATTGAATTCTTGCTAGCATGTTTTGCCTTTTTGTACATGTTAGTGCCATGCTAGGTTTGTTCTTCCAAAGATGCTTGAGATTCCCGCTTTAAGCTCGTAGTATCATGCTAGGCTATGTATGACAGATGTCCTTGTGGATGTTAGCCAGAATCACGTACTTGGTAGTCTAAGCTAGTATGATAGGGTTTGTCTTCATCTAGAGGCCGAGAGCGGACATAACGTACCTTGTCCCCACCGGTCGGGAGTAGAGCGAAGCATAACGTACCTTGCTTCCCCGGCACCGGTGAGGATTAGCTACCTCATTGGCATAAGCCTAGTTTGTAGCTGCTAGAGCGGAACCACCTAACGGTGCAAGCCTACCTTGGCCGGTTCTTAGCTTCCAGTCGGTGGTACAGTGCACAGATGAGTGCCGAGGGCCTCGCACTCTGTGATCGGTGACACCGTTTCCGAGTCTTAGGCATGCGTGCTGCCCGCGTGAGTTTGCCCTTAGGCCCCGCATTTCGCCGGTTGCGAGAAGAGCATGCGGTGTGCGCGCACACGCCAGCGTTAATAGCCGGCCGAGAGAGCTCCCTGCCTAATGTTCGTGAGTACACCGCTTCCTTCTTGTTTAGAGCCGACTTCGGGTACTCTCCGATAGTCCAGTTTATAAGCGAGGGTAAGAGACCCTTGAGGACACCCGCTGGGATTGACTTTAGAGTTAATCAATTGGTCGAGGAGAAAGACCCTCGAGGGTGTCGGACATCTTGGGATCGGTTTTTGAGTGATCAATTGGCCAAGGGAGAAAGACCCTTGGAGATGTCCCGGATTGGTTTGAGAGCCAATCATTAGGCCTAAGTAGGAGACTTCCGTGGATTCCTGGATTTGCCTTGTGAGCTCATTGAGCTAAGATCCGTGTTGATATTTGTGGCATGTGTACTAGGTCGCTAGATGATAGATTGCATCGTATCGCACTCCGGTCGGGGTTCTACCGAGTATGTTTATACTCACCCTTATCGTGGTTTCTTCCACAGTAACTTGGGACAAAGACCGAGGTGGCTAGCGGAGAGAGCTGGGAGATCATGGATGCCACTTGACACTCTGTCGTGTCTTATTTTACTGCTTTTGGATTTCAAATGTAGTTGGACTTAGATCCGTAGGGAAAACTATGATTTGAACTATTTTATGTTTTTAAGTAAAGTCTTGATCGATCCACTGCTTTAATCAAATGGTTCGTTTTTGCCTAATGAATGTTTACTTTGTTTTGATTGTTTTCCGTTCATGTGTTTGAAAAGCTTTTAATCCGACCTCCGGCCGGGTCCTTTTATGTTTTAAATTTGCATCTTGAGTAAAGACCTAGATTTAGTTCCATTTTCGGGTTGGGTCTTTACGGCTTGGTATCGAGCACGAGTCATAGATTCTCGTAGACTAACTTTGTTTGTAGGTTGTGTTCCCATGATCTCCAAAGACTCCAAGGCCGCCGGTTTTGTCTAAGTTCAATAAGCTAAGGGTTTTGTTTATGATACTATATGCGAGACACATGTGTTATCTTTGTTGACAGAGAAAGTCCGAGCGTGGACTAACCTGTTGTGGTTTCCGTGTAGATCGCCAAAGATGCTGCGGTTACACGTAGTGGAGCAGTCCGTCTGGAATCAAATAGAGATGCTTTGCGAGAGCCAGCAGCCTGTGTATATCGAGCTCGTAGGCGCCCGTGGCACCAGAGGTTAACTTGCCCAGAGAAGGGGCGGAGGTCGCTATGCCTCAAGGTGCAGCTCGGGAGGAGATATTTCGCTATGAGAGACATGATGATGGGCCTAATGGCCGAGCAGAGCCGAGACTCAGCGCAGCTAGCAAATACAGAGAGAGGAGTCTAGGGCACAGATAGCCCGATTGACACAGCTCATGCAAAGAGCTCCCAGCGCTCCAGTAGCCCCGGTAGCTCCGGTAGCTCAACCGGAGGCGCAGGGTCATCGGGACCGGACTCACTTGATAGTGCAGAGGAGGCTGCTGAGTTTGGCAAGTGGTTGAAAGATTTCACCAAGTGGAAGCCAAGAGAATTTGATGCTTGAGAGAACCCACTTGTGGCGATCAGTGGTTGGCAAGAATGGAGTACATCTTTAGAGTTATGGGATGCCCAGATGTACAGAGGCCGAGATGTGCGGCCCATGTTCTCTCCGACACACAGTGAGTGGTGGTGGGAGTCCACAGATAGAGCTAGACCACCGGGTCTTCTCCGACCACACAGGAGTTCTTTAGAACGAAGTTCGAGAGCTAAGTATGTTAATGACGAGGCTCAAAGGGGAGATGGCAGAGGCCTTCTCAAATCAAACAGGATCGAGATAGTATTGCTTTGCCTATGAGAAGAAGTTCTCTCGAGTATAGCTATTTCGCATGACCGAGCTCATTGCCACCGAGGAGCTCAAGACTAAGAAGTTCATTTGTGGGTGAGGAAGGAGGTTGCTCGGGATGTTCGAGCACTCGCTCCCGAGAGTTATGATCGAGCGATAGAGTTGGCCACGATTTATAACCCGAAGTATCCGCGATGCAGGAGATCCTGTTGCGCCCGGCTCGGTCGATTCGGCTTTGCCAGCAAAGATACTCGGCGAAGAGGAAGTCTGGACTTCTAGTGGTTTCCGCTCAATCGGGTCGCCAGAACTTCGCCGGCGGGGCGATCCGATGGTCGAGATCGTAGCCGACCTCGGGTAGAGCCCAGGATCGCCAAAGCAGGCGGGACCAGCGGCCAGCTCATTGCAACAAGTGCGGAAAGGCACATTATGGTACGTGTGGAGCTTCGCCCCGTGCTTGCTACGGATGTGGCAAGGAGGGCACTTGGCCGATTCTCGCACTCGAGATTTAGCAAAGAAGCGGGATCCGGCCCAACAAAGGGCCGAGTGTTTGCCACTACTCGCCAGAGGCGGAGCGTCTCGATGATGCAGCGATTGCGGTACGCTGCTTGTCTTACAAAGACTATGCATTTGTATTGTTTGATTCGGGTTCGACCCATTCCTTTGTTTCGATGCATTCGTTAGACAAGCTTGTGTGGAGCTCGAACCTCTAGGGTTTGAGTGTGTGTGTTGCCACTCCTTCGGTGTGAGTATGTTAGCTAGCGATGAGAGTTAAGCATGGCCGATCAGATATCCGATGAGATTTTAGAGGCTACCCTCATAGTGCTTTGTCTATGAGCGGTTTCGATGTAATCCTTGGCATGGATTGGTTGGCGAGAGAACCATGCTTTGATAGATCGCCGCGGAAAGAAGTGGTGTTTAGGCCGCCTCGAGGCCGAGCTTCAAGTTTCATGGTGTCGGGCGGAACTTGCCCGCCTTTGATCTCGGCAGCCGAAAGCCCATAGATTGTTGGCTCGAGGAGCTTGGGGCTTCTTGGCAAAGCCGTCGAGAGATAGTAGTACTTGCGTTGGATCGTTGACATGGTCCCCGTGGTGCACGAGTTTGCGAGATGTTTTCCACTGAAGAGTTGCCGGGTTTACCCCGAAGCGGAGTTGGACTTCACCATTGAGTGGAGCCGTGGACTCTTCCCATTTCCAAAGCCCCGTGTCGTATGGCGCCGGTGAGTTGAGAGAACTCAAAGTGCGATTGCAAGAGATCTTTGGATCGAGGTTTCATCCGTCCGAGTGTGTCCCGTGGGAGCACACGTCTGTTTGTTAAGAAGAAGGATGGATCCATGCGCTTGTGTATAGACTATAGAGAATCGAATAAAGTCACGGTGAAGAATAAGTATCCCCGCCGCGTATAGATGATCTGTTTGATCGACTTCAGGAGCCTCGGTGTTTTCTAAGATTGATTTGAGGTCGGTACCATCACCGAGGATTCGAGATGCGAGATATCCGAAGACCGCGTTCGGATCGAGGTATGGTCATTATGAGTTCGTGGTCATGTCTTTCGGACTCACGAACGCCCCGCAGCGTTTATGGACATGATGGGCCAGTGTTCAAGGCATTCTTGGATAACTTCGTTATCGTATTCATAAACGACATTTTGATTTATTCCAGACAAAGGAGGACCATGCTTCGCATTTGAGGCAAGTTTTGACAAAGATTGCGTGAGAACCAGATTGTTCGCAAAGTTCTCTAAGTGTGAATTTTGGCTAGAGAGAGTAGCCTTCCTTGGACATATCGTGTCGGCCAAGAGATGGTATAGCGGTGGACCCCGCAAAGATAGAGGCGATTAGCTCATGGGCGGACCGACGACGGTCGCCGAGATCGCAGACTTTTTGGGTCTAGCGAGTTATTACGGCGTTTCGTGAAAGACTTTTCCGCTAAAGGCGGCACCCCTAACCCGTCTGACCAAGAAGGGTGTTGACTTTATTTGGGATGCTAGATGTGAGGAAAGTTTTGCCCGGCTTAAGCTCGGCTTGACGACAAGCTTTGTGTTGGCGATTCCTAAGGAACAGGAGGTTTCGTAGTTTATAGTGATGCTTCCAAATATGGTTTAGGTTGTGTGTTGATGCAAAGACGGGAAGGTGATAGCTTATGCTTCCCGTGAGCTGAAGCCTTATGAGAAGAACTATCCAACTCATGATATGGAGTTGGGCTGCAGATTGTTTTTGCTCTAAAGATTTGGAGGCACTACTTATATGGTGAGAGGATTCAGATTGTTCACGGATCACGAGCCTCAAATACTTCTTCACTCGTAAGGAGTTGAACATGAGGCGAGAGGAGGTGGCTCGAGTTAGTAAAGGACTACGATTGTGAGATTTTGTATCATCCCTAAAAAAGCCAATGTTGTGGCCGATGCATTTGAGTAGAAAGACGTCGCATTCAAAGCAGCTTTCTTTGAGCTCCCAAGTTGAATTGCGGAAAGAGTTTGAGCGAACCGTATTGCGATCTTGTTGGGAGAGGTTACCGCGGTAGCCCAACTATCGGGTTCACCTGTCGCTTAAGCGAGAGGATCATCGACGATCGGTACCGAGTGATCCCAAGTTGAGGAGATTGCTCGAGAGGGTTAAAGGCTGATGGCGATTTCGACTTTGTTGTGGCACCGAGCGAAGGCTTGAGGTACCGAGAGTCGATTGTGCGTCCCCGGATGACGCAGAGGTTCGAGCGAGTTGCTCGCTCGCGAGGCACATAGTTCCCCATTCACTTGGCACCCGGGGAGGTACCAAGATGTACCAGATCTCAAGCGAGGCGTTACGGTGGATGGGCATGAAGCGAGATATAGCGGAGTTTGTTAGCGGTGTCTCACTTGTCAACAAGTGAAGGCCCCCAGCGTAAACCCTGCGCAGTTTATTGCGGCCGTTAAGTGTTCCACGCAGTGGAAGTGGGATGAGATTTCGATGGATTTTATCTCTCAGGTTGCCGAGGACACCGAGAGGGTTCACTCGAATCTGGGTAGTAGTGGACCGGCTGACCAAGAGTGCACACTTTATTCCCGGAAGATTAGTTATACCGTGGAACAATGGGGCACAGATTGTTCCTTGAGCGGATTGTGCGGTACCACGGGGTACCCGCAAAGATAGTATCGAGTCGGGATTCTCGGTTCACATCTCGCTTTTGGAGAGCGCTCGAAGGGTTTGGGAACGAGTGCGATTTCAAAGATCGCCTTCCACCTCAAACCGATGGTCGGTGAGAGAGTGAATCGATTACGGAAGACATGTTGAGAGCCCGTGTCTTGGACTTCCTGTGCAGCTTGGGACCGATGACACATGACTTGATGGAGTTCGCTTACAACAACAAATATCGGCGACTATTCGAGATGGCCCCATTCGAGGCATTGTATGGTAAGTAAGCGCTGCAGATCCCCGGTGTTCGGGGAGGAGGTTGGGGATAGGCGAGTTACGGGACCCGAGTTACTTGGATGACGAACGACGCAGCTGAGTAAGATAAGGACTCGCATGTTGACAAAGACAAAGTAGGCGAGAAAAGTTACGCCGATGTGAGGCGTAGAGACTTGGAGTTTGAGGTGGGTCAACATGTTTTCCTGAAAGTAGCACCTATGCGTGGGGTGTTAAGGTTTGGAAAGCGAGGCAAGCCGAGCCCCGAGTTTGTAGGGCCTTTTGAGATCCTTGAGCGGATCGGAGCGGTGGCCTATCGGTTAGCTTTACCCCGTCTTTGTCGGCGGTGCATAATGTGTTCCACGTTTCGATGTTGAGAAAGTACGTGGCAGATCCTTCGCATGTGCTAGAGCATGAGCCCCTAGAGTTGAGTAAAGATTTATCCTTCGAGGAGAAGCCCGTGCAAATTTTGGCTTATGAGCGCAAGGTATTGCGCAACCGAGAGATAAGTTTAGTAAAGGTTCTTTGGAGGCATCGGAGGCGGAGAGCGACGTGGGAGCTAGAGGATGAGATGAGGACTCATTACCCTGAGTTGTTCAGTCTTAGGACTTTCGGGGGCGAAAGTCTTTTTTTAAGGGGGAGTATTATAACGGCCCCGTTTTCCTTCCCTGATTAATAACAAAATTAATTGGAAAATTAATTTAATCTTTTGGGATTTGAGCCTTGCCCTAAATGGTGAATGTGGAGTTTTAAGAAAAGAGTCTTAATTAAAAAGAAAAAGAGAAAATAATTTCTTTAGCCGGGACCCGTAAGAGAAAAGCCTTGGGAAAGGAATTTAGGTCTCCTAACCTATTTAAAAATAAGGAAAAGAAGGAAAATCAAGAAACTCCTAATTTTTCCCCTCCTAGCCGCATTCTCTCTCTCTCTCTCTCTCTCTCTCTCTCTCTCTCTCTCTCCTAAAACCCTAGCCGAGCAGCCCTAGCCACACCATCGAGCCACCCCCGAGCCACCCAGCCCTAGCCGCACGCACCACCTGCCGCCGCACACGCCCGCCACGACCCCTGCACGCGCACGGACCACGACCGCCGCGGCCCCACCGCCGCGCGCAGCGCACGCTGCGAACCAGCGAAATTTCCACCGTCGCACCCCATCGCTACGCGGCGTCGTCGCGTGGCCAGCCAGCCGCCCGGCGTCGCTCGTGGTCGCCGCGATCGCCAGCGCCGCAGCGCAGCGCGCGCCGCCGCCGCCGCGCGCCGCTCAGCGCGACCCCACCGCGCGCCCACTCCAGCCGCGACCCCTCGCCGCGCGCCCGGCCAGCCGCCGCTTCGCTCGCGCGTCGCCTTGCGGCCGCCACACGCGCGCCGCCTGCGCGTCCGCCCGGCGTGTCGCGCGCCCAGCGCCAGCGCCAGCGCCCAGCGCCCCAGCCCAACACTACACCAAGCGGCGCCCAAGCCACCTTCCTTCTTGCTGCGAGGCCCGTGTCTTCTCGGTGGTAATTCCCGAACCAATCCCTTTGTGTTTTCTAAGCTTACAGCTCTTTGTATGTATTTACTTAGGATGCTTTATTTATGCCTAGGTTGCTCGAGTTCGTATTAAGCTCGAGGGTCTTTTTGGTTGTGATAGCTATTCTCCACTTGTTTCCGGTGTAAGGACTTCCTACCGTGGTTGTGTGGACCTGCTATGCTTTCTTAATTGTGCCTTGTATGCTTGTTTACCTTTATGAGCATGTTAGTGGATAGGATAGCTAGTGATTGAATTCTTGCTAGCATGTTTTGCCTTTTTGTACATGTTAGTGCCATGCTAGGTTTGTTCTTCCAAAGGCATGCTTGAGATTCTGCTTTTAAGCTCGTAGTATCATGCTAGGCTATGTATGATGATGTCCTTGTGGATGTTAGCCGGAATCACGTGCTTGGTAGTCTAAGCTAGTATGATAGGGTTTGTCTTCATCTAGAGGTGAGAGCGACATAACGTACCTTGTCCCCACCCGGTCGGGGAGTAGAGCGAAGCATAACGTACCTTGCTTCCCCGTGACCGGTGAGGATTAGCTACCTCATTAGCATAAGCCTAGTTTGTAGCTCGCTAGAGCGGAACCACCGCCAGCGGTGCAAGCCTACCTTGGCCGGTTCTTAGCTTCAGTCGGTGGTACAGTGCCAGCAGATGAGTGCCGAGGGCCTCGCCTCGTGTGATCGGTGACACCGTTTCCGTCTTAGGCATGCGTACTGCCCGCGTAGTTTGCCCTTAGGCCCCGCATTTACGCCGTTTGCGGAAGAGCATGCGGTGCGCGCGCACGCTGCGTTAGTAGCCGGTTCGGAGAGCTCCCCTGGCTAATGTTCGTGAGTACACCAGTTCCTTCTTGTTTAGAGCCGGACTTGGGTACTCTCCCGATAGTCCAGTTATATAGCGAGGGTAAGAGACCCTTGAGGACACCGTTGGGATTGACTTTAGAGTTAATCAATTGGTCGAGGAGAAAGACCCTCGAGGGTGTCGGACATCTTGGGATCGGTTTTTGAGTGATCAATTGGCCAAGGAGAAAGACCCTTGGAGATGTCCCGGATTGGTTTGAGAGCCAATCATTAGGCCGGAAGTAGGAGACTTCCGTGGATTCCGGATTTGCCTTGTGAGCTCATTGAGCTAAGATCCGTGTTGATATTTGTGGCATGTGTACTAGGTCGCTAGATGATAGATTGCATCGTGATCGTACCCGGTCGGGGTTCTTCTTGAGTATGTTTATACTCACCCTTATCGTGGTTTCTTCCACGAGATAACTTGGGACAAAGACCGAGGTGGCTAGCGGAGAGAGCCGGGAGATCATGGATGCTTCTTGACACTGGCCGTGTCTTATTTTCTTGTTTTTGGATTTGACATGTAGTTGGACTTAGATCCGTAGGGAAAACTATGATTTGAACTATTTTATGTTTTTAAGTAAAGTCTTGATCGATCCATCGCTTTAATCAATGGTTCGTTTTGCCTAATGAATGTTTACTTTGTTTTGATTGTTTTCCCGTTCATGTGTTTGAAAAGCTTTTAATCCGACCACAATTTGGGTCCTTTTATGTTTTAAATTTGCATGCTGAGTAAAGACCTAGATTTAGTTCCATTTTCGGGTTGGGTCTTTACAGTTTTAACCCTTAGGGGATTTTGGTCTTTTGCCACCGGTCAGGGTTTTGAGGATTTTCAAGATTTCAGGGCCTTTCTGCCTTCGTCGAGGTTTGGTGGTTGTTGGTTGCAAGACCCAAGAGGTTTGGGCAAGTTGTGTGGGAGTTTGGAGGTATTTTAGTTATTGGCAAAATTAATGGCTTTTTGAGTGCTTCCTTTGGGATTTGAACCCTTGCCCTAAATGGTTTTGGGAGTTGGTAGGAAAAGAGTTTTATTAGAAAGTTTGTTTGGGCCGGGTTTTGAAAGAGGAAGCTTTGGGAAGGGATTTTAGACCCATTTAATTTAGGAAGAAGGGAAGAAAATCAAGAAAGTCCCTTTCCCCTTGTTTTGCAATCTCTCTCTCTCTCTCTCTCTCTCTCTCTCTCTCTCTCTCTCTCTCTCTCTGTCTATCTCTCTCTCTCTCCTAGCTGACCTCACCAAGAAAACCCAACCCTAGCCGCCCAGGCCGTGCCCTAGCCGCACCACACCACAGCCGCATCGAACCGCTCGGCCGAGCCACACCGTGCCAGCCCGGCTCTCTGCACGAGCCGCGCCGCCGCACACCAGCCATTTCGCCCGACGTGTGCCTCGCCGCCCGCACGAGCCACCACATCCATCGCTGCTCGCTCGTTGTCGTCGCCGCGCGTCGCCAGCGCCGCCCGTGCCAAATCGGCCAGTGCGCCCAGACGCGCCGCGCCGTTCCGCACCAGGCCACCTAGACGCGCCGCGCCTCTCCGCTTCGCTCTGCCAGACGAGTCACCAGCGCATTGTCTCGCGAACCGACGCCTCGCCGCGCGCCGGAAGCCAGCGTGTTCGCTGCTGCGCGCAACCAGCGTCTCCGCGTCGTCCCTACCTCGCTAAGCGCCAAAGGCTTCCAGTGCAGCGCCCGGTGCCCAGCGCCAGTGCGGCACCAGCGCGGTAGCGCCCTACTTGTCCTTGCTGACGGACGAGCCGCCTCTGCCGTCTTTGGGCGTGACCTTGTGTCTTCTCGGTCGGTAATTCCCGAGTCTTTTCTCCTTTGGGCACTAGGTTGTTGGTCTTTGTTTAATTAATTAGGTTGTTTTTACTAAAATGCTTAGGTTGCTCGGTTTAGCTTTAAAGCTCGAGGGTCATTATTTGATTGTGAAGGTTATTTCGCTGCTTCGTTTCGAGTAAGGATTCCTTACCGTGGTTGTGTGGACCTGCGATGCTTTCTTGATTGTGCCTTATATGCATGTTTACTTTTATGGACATGATTAGTGGATAGGATGACTTGTGATTGCATTCCTGCTAGCATGTTTGCTTGTTTGTACATGTTAGTGCCATGCTAGGATTGTTCTTCCAAAGATGCTTGAGATTCTGCTTTAAGTTCGTAGTATCATGCTAGGTTATGTATGATTGATGATGATTATGTATGTTTAGCGAGAATCGTTTACTCTATACTCTAGCTAGTGTGTTAGAAATTGTCATCATCTAGAGGCCGAGAGCGGACATAACGTACCTTGTCCCCACCGGTCGGGAGTAGAGCGAAGCATAACGTACATTGCTTCCCCGGCGTATGTGTGGATTTAGCTACCAATCGGCATAAGCCTAGTTTGTAGCTGCTAGAGCGGAACCACCCAGCGGTGCAAGCTGCCTTGGCCGGTTCTTAGCTTCAGTCGGTGGTACAGTGCCGCACAGATGAGTGCCGAGGGCCTCGCACTCACCGCGTGTTCGGTGACACCGCTTCCGAGTCTTTAGGCATGCGTGCACGCCCGCGTAGTTTGTACTTAGCCCCACATTTACGCCGGTTGCAGCGGCATGCGGTGTGCGCAAGACACGCATTAGTCGCCGGTTCGGAGAACTCCCGGGCTAATGTTCGTGAGTACACCAGTTCCTTCTGTTTAGAGCCGGACTTGGGTACTCTCCGATAGTCCAGTTATAAGCGAGGGTAAGAGGCCCTTGAGGACACCCATTGGGATTGGCTTTTGAGTGATCATATGGTCGAGGAGAAAGACCCTCGAGGGTGTCGGACATCTTTGGGATCGGTTTTGAGCTGATCAATTGGCCGAGGAGAAAGACCCTCGGAGATGTCCCGGGATTGGTTATGAGAGCCAATCATTAGGCCGGAAGAAGGAGACTTAGAGGATTCCAGATTCTCCTTGTAAGCTCGTTGAGCTATGATCCATGTTAGTAATTGTTTGCATGTATACTAGGGTGCGGATGATTGATGTATCGTATTGTACCCGGTTGGGGATTCTTACCGAGTATGTTTATACTCACCCTTATTTTTGTGGTTTTCCACCAGGTAACTTGGGACAGCACCGGGACGGCTAGCGGAGGGAGCTGAATGATCATGGGAGCTGCCGGCACTCTGTCTTTATTGTTGGCATATTTGTTCAAAGATGTAGATGGGCAGAGTCCTAGGGGAAACATTATAAAAAGTTGTTTGAACTGCTTTTGAATGTTTTTATATCTTGCTTGAGCTTGTTTTACTTCGTTGGTTTTTCTTAAACAAAATTGTTGATTATGTTTTAAGCATTCCCCGTTTCTAAATGTTTCGAAAGGTTTTAAATATGAGCACTAAACCGCTTGATGAAGTATTTTAACTTGCATGCTGAGTGAGAACCTAGGTTTAGGACCGTATTTTGGGTCGGGTTCTTACTGGTTGGTATCGAGCACGAGTCATAGTGTAAGGACCCGACCCGAATGGGGCTCTAAATGGGCCCTTACCTCAATGCATGCATACAAATCAACAACGAGAATTTGCAATAGGGTTGTTTCTGATTCTAAGTAAAAACCAAAAACGGCAAGAGTTCATTTAAAAGTCAATACAAAATTCTTGAAACTCGTCCCTGTTTCCAAGCACTGTTCCAAGACAAATACATTTCCAAAACTTACTCGATCGAGATTTATTTAAAAACATACAACTTTACAACATTTACAACAATGCTAGAATCCTAAATACATTCATAAAACAACCTAGGGCTCAGTGCCCAACTACATGCATTCAGAGGGACATTTAAAACATAAACATAAATCTCGAGTTGAACAACGGGTTTCCATGATCACAGCCTCTCTCCTCCACCCATCCTCGCCTCGCGCCATGGTTTCTGAAAGATAAGTAAGGGTGAGTAACGAATTACTCAAGTAAGAATCCCCAACCGGGTACAATACGATATAATCAATCATCTAGAACCAAAGCATGCAAGCAAACAGCTACCAACACGGATCATAGCTCAACGAGCTTACAAAGAAAGATCTGGAGCCATCGAAGTCTCCTACTTAGGAATCATCGGAAGTCTCCTACTTCCGGCCTAATGATTGGTTATCCTAACCAATCTCGGGACATCTCTCGAGGTCTTTCTCCTCAAGCTAAATTGATCACTCAAAAACGATCCCAAGGATGTCCTCAAGGGCCTCTTACCCTTGCTAATCTGGACTTACGGAGAGTACCCGAAGTCGAGCTCTAACGGAAGGAATGGTGTACTCACGAACATTAGCCCGGAAGGAGCTCTCCGAACCGGCATCTAACGCGTGCACGCACGCACACCGCATGCTCTTCTCGCAACCGGCGTAAATGCGGGGCCTAAGGGCAAACTACGCGGGCCGTGCGCATGCCTAAGACTCGGAAAAGCGGTGTCATCGATCACGATGGCGCGAGGCCCTCGGCGCTCATCTGTGCGGCTGATCCACCGACACGAAGCTAAGAACCGGCCAAGGCGAGCTTACACCGCGGCGGGTTCCGCTCTAGCGAGCTACAAACTAGGCTTAGGCCAATGAGGTAGCTAAGTCTCATTGGCTGCGGGAGGGGGAGAAAAAGCAAGGTATGTTATGCTTTGCTCAATATCGACCACACCGGGACAAAGTACGTTATGTCCGCTCTCAACCCACTGAAGCAATGCTTCGCTTTGCTCCGACCGGTGGGGACAAGATACGTTATGTCCGCTCTCGGCCTCACGGATGATGACAAACCCTACAACTCTATCTAAGAGTACAGAGAAAAAGCAATGATTCCTGGCTGCAAGCAAAAACCGACATCAATCACACTACCTAGCATGATACTACGAGCTTAGCGGGAATCATAAGCATGCCTAAGAGAACAAACCTAGCATGGCACTAACATGTAATATCAAGCAAACATGCTAGCGAGAAAATCAATCAAAGCTTGCTCTATTATTATCATGCTCATAACGATCGGCAAACAAGCAAGGCAAAATCATGACAATATCGCAGGGCCCACACAACTCCGTAAGAAATCCTTACCGGTGGAAGGCAACAACACACAATAAAATTAATCTGCGATCGAACCCGAGCAACCTATATCGAGCCAAGCAAAAACATCAATAATCATAAAATAGCCCTAAATACACTAAAATAAACAGGCTCGGCTCAGAGCAACTCACGAGGCGCGGTGACACTCGAACAGCCCCATTTGCCACGGGCTAGGCGCCAAAAGAAATGGCCGGGCTGGCCTTGCTGGGATGCAGCCTTGTGGGCGCTACTGGGCGCGCTGCACGATGGCGCGAAGCGCGCGCTGCGGAGGGCGCTGGCCGCACGCGACTGTGAGACAGCGCTGGCGCGCGGGCGCGGAGCTTGCTTTCGGGCTGGCCCGGCGCGCGCCGCGGCTTCAGAGAGAGAGACGGCGCGCGCGCGCGAGCGACACGACGCGGGGCGCGAGATTCGGCGCTGGACGCGCGATCAGCTGGCGAGGCTTCGGCGACGCGACGCGCACAGATTGTCTTGTGCTGCTTCGGCACTGATCTTGCCGGGCGACACGGACACGGCGAGCGGGGCGCGCGGGTGGGCGACTCACGGCGAGGGCGCGCGCACGCTTGGGCGGGCGGCGGCGCAGGCGCTAAGCGGCTTCGCGTGCTCTGCCGCTCGCGACACTCGCTCTCGCTAGCTGGGCGCGGCGAGCCAAGAGCGAGCCAGG
The DNA here is from genome assembly GCA_036507275.1 of Sicyos edulis. Taxonomy (NCBI): domain Eukaryota; kingdom Viridiplantae; phylum Streptophyta; class Magnoliopsida; order Cucurbitales; family Cucurbitaceae; genus Sicyos; species Sicyos edulis. The sequence continues at coordinate 21,183,282 of CM071847.1, forward strand.
CGGCCGCAGTGGTGGGCGAGCCATGGCTAGAAATTTGGGCTAGGTGGGGGTGCTCGGGGAGAGAGAGAGAGAAGGAGAGAGAAAGATGCATTTTGGGAAAAAAGAAAAGAAAAAGAGAAATAAAAAGGAAAATGGGAAAAAGGAAAAAATGGGATTTTTAAATCCATTTTCCATCCTTATCCACTTTAAAACCTCAAAATCCCATTTCCGCTTCCTCCTTCGAGACCCGATCAAAGAAATCTTTTCCAATCAATCAAACTCACTTAAATCCAACTCCCAAAGCAACACTAAAGGCTCCTGGCTCGAATCCCAAAAGAAACACCCAAACCACCATCACTTTGCCAAAACCCAAAACCACAACCGAACTTCCAAACGACTAGCCCAAACACCACGGGACTCGCAGCCCACCAACAAACAAGCCTCGACAAAGCGCGGAGCTACCTCGAAGCCACGAAAACCACAAATCTCACTGGAGAGAGCCAAAAGACCAAAAATACCCCAAGGGCTAAACGGCTCTAAAACCCAACCAAACAATGAATCTTGACCCGAAGGCACCTCAAAAAGCGGAATAGGAAATCTGGGTGTTACAATACTCCTCCTTATAAGACTTTCGTCCTCGAAAGTCCTAAGACGAAACAGCTCTCGGAAAACTCCACCGATCCACCCAAGCCCAAACTTCTCGGCCAACAACACTAGCCCTCTTCGAGAACCAAAACTCTCTTGGGTTCTCAAAAACTCAAGGCCACAATGCCATCCATACTGGGCATACACTGAACTCCAAGGGAACAGACGGAAAACCACGTCCTCAACTCGCACCAACTCTAAAACGGTGCTACTCTCAGCAATCTCGAGGACTGGCCACAAGCTATGAAGCTCTACACCACGCACTGGCAAAACTCCTCTGGAAACTCACAGCTGACAACAAACAAACTCAACCCTTCAACAAATCAAGCAAACAACCGAACCTTCCAGATTCCAGAAACCAAACGGCCGAAAGCAACTTTTCCATGCAAATCTACTAGCAACTGGCCAAAGAAAACACTGCCAGGCAAGGAAACCACCAAAAATTCCTCTCAAGGAAAACTCGGGCTGCAAGGACTAAACCATCACGCAGCTCTCTGCGGCACAACACCTTGAGGAAAACAGCTCAACGGCTTTACCAACCAAAGCCACGGCACCTCTGTGCCAACTCACTCAAACGGCTCTGCTACTCCAACTGCGAGCGCACAACAACAAGGAGCAAAGCCCGAGAAGGGCTTGCTCAGCAGAACTCAACCCAAACTTATAACGAGCGACACTCGCCTCCAAGCTACCTCTCAACTCTTAAAATCCAACTGGCTACTCAAAAGACTTCTCCTTTAAGCTTAAGCCTAACTCAACTTCCAACCAGAAGCTCCACTCCCGAAACCTCACAAGGAAAACGGATAACGACGACCTCAAAGCTTAATCCTAAGCCACACGATTCCGCAAGACTACCTCAGAAGCTAACACTCGAGGCCGACATCCATGGAGCAACTCAACCACCACAGAGGCTAGAGGGAAAGGGAAATCTTCATTCTCCAAAGAACCAACAACTTGCCAGAAACAACTCTTACTGGCTGGCCACCGCCCTTGCGGGGACAAACAACTCTTGCTTGCTAACAACACAAAGTAGGGACCCACTCGCTGGGCTGACCGCTACGCTACTCTGATCAAAAAAACACAACTTATGAGCTAAGCCGACTCCTACAAAAACAGGAAACGAATTCCCCAGCAAGCAAACTCTGAAGGGCAACGGACTTCACACAAGCTCGCTGACTTTCTCAAACCCAAGGCAACAGCAACCAACTCTCTTGGAAGCAACACCCAAGGGAAAACTCAACCAATCGGATCACAAATCCGGAACCAACAAAACTTACTCAACTGCCGAGGGAGGGGTCAACTCCCAAAACTTACTGACTAGGAAAAAGACCTTAGGGCAACGCCCTCAGCTAGAACCGAACTAGCTCTCGAAACAACAAGAGAACCAAATCTTGGCCAAACACTCACAAGAGGCAAAACAATCCTTACTGCAGCCTCTAAAACACCAACCAAGAATCCGCTTAACTGAACAAACGACTACTTCCAAGTAGCCAACAAATTTTTTTCCCTCTTGCTAGCACCACTACCATCAATTCCAAGCCCAAAGGAGAACCTGACAAATCCCCGAAGGAAACGGCTCTTACAAACAGAAAACCAAAGGACAGAGAGCTCCACATACGCTCACTGTCTTGCTCCACTAGAGCAACAACATCTACATCTCACGGGGCAACAACAGGGGCAACTCAACATCCTGGAACAGGAAAACAACCAACTGGGCACGAACCATTCGTCCCACGAGCAAAGCAAATCACTAGCAGCTCCAAACCACACCTTGGTCAACACCAAGCATCAGCTTGCCACCTCACCGGAACCAATCCGGACTTTACTCCAAACAAACACTAGCTTGCTAGTCTACCAAGACTGCTAGCAACTCAACCGAGGCTACAAACTACACGGCTCCAGCTTGCCAACCGAAACTCACTACAGGCTGGACCGAGCTTTGGAGAGCTCTCCACACAACCTAGGGATCCTCCGATCACCCTCCGACACATACGGCCGACAAACGAGCTAACGACCAAATGCCCGAACAGGCACAACTCTCTCCAAAGATCTCAACCATGCAGGCCAACTCCAATACCTTGGAAACCAAGAGGACCGGCGCTACCGAATGCGCGTCGTCCTCCTACTCAAACATCAGCCTCTCAACAAGGCTTCTACCCAAGGAAAGGATCCAAACAACATTCTTAGCCAAGGCGATCGAAATCTATGCGGCTTTGCTACCACACACTTGCCGTTCGGTTTCCAACCGAACTCCAACCAAGAAACACCCAAAAGTTCCAACTCCACACGATGCTCAAAGTGAGGCAACCTTGCTCTACCAAAAGCATAACCATGCCACACCGAACTTACTTTATACCAAGCCTCTACCAAGGGTGCTTACCCATAAGGCATCCAAATCCTCTCGCAAGGCATCGGCTCATCTCGCCTCAAAAGCATCCAACTTAGGGTCCCTCTCTTTGGACCAAACTCGCATCTACAATGCTCAACTCTCCTCGAGATAAGGCACTCGAAGGTAGTTGACCGTACTACCAACCACAAGAAAACTCTTGGCCTTAACACTAGCGCGAGGCTCAAGCGCACCAACACTTACCAACCAATCTGGCGACTTACTCAACCTCCGTAAACACCGGGAAGAGGCTCCGCTCCTCTCGAGCATCCTTTCGCTTGTAGTCCATCGACTACCACTAAACTAGCCCTCCGGCACAACCTAACCGGTGCAAGCGCCATAAACGGATCCAAGGCTAAGCGAGTGCGCTTGAACTCCGAACTCGGCGGCATAGAACCATCTGCTATGCCCAAGCCAAACTCAAGCTGAACCGGACTTAGTGCCAAAGTGGCACACCAACCAATGCACCTCAAGTGCTACTACTACCAAATCCACATCCGAGGAAGTGAGTCATTAAACAACAACAGCGAGGCTCTCAAGGGAGCAAAGATGACCCTTCATCCGCCTCAAGCCACTAACACGGCAACTTGCCAAACAATCGGGCGATGGTGGAGACTCGCTAGTCCACCTCTCACAAGGGACTTCCACCACCATCGATGAACCAAACAAAGACCTAACAGCACACCTCGGCCTCTGAACAGCAGCAGGCATCCCACACACACATGCTAAACTCAAACTCGGCCAACTACTTTACTACTAGCGGTGGGACCTACTAAAACATCGAGCTCTGAGGCATCCATTTGCCAAATCCCAGGCGGCTCCATCAACGCCAACAAACTCATCTGAAAAAACTCTGCTGATCATGCCCTCCCGGGAACCTCCGGGGCTACAAAAGCTCTTTTGGGGAAAAATGTTGAAACAAACTCTGTCACCGGGGGCTATCTGTGCCGGGACTCCTCACTACGCGCTACAAATCGCGCACTGGTCTCCGCTCTCACGATAGCTAAAGACACGCCATCAAATCTCTCATGGCTGGAGCACACTCTGCTCAAGGAGTCTCACTGAGGCGCCGCTAGCCTCTACCCCTCCTCTAGGCAACTCAACTGCTGGGGCCAAATCGGCATGCGGGCCTAACAACCACGGACGCGGCCTCAACATCAACACGATCGGTCCAACTCCTCGGTCGAACACGCCAAGCGTCCCGCTCCTGCAGGTGCGATCAACATCTCGGCGATCGGCCACGAAGCACCTCCACCCTCTCACTAGGGAAAAGCGACAAGCCCGGGCCACACATGGCCAGCGGGAGTCTAAGCTCTACCTCCCTCGGGGGCGACGTCCCGGGGGCATCCGAATCTATCTGGATACCTCAACAAGCCGCTAAACAAACCGCTGCGCCTTTGCGAAAGTTGGCATGATGGCTCACTAAGCCCAAACCAACAACGAGTCGAACACGCTTTCGTCTCCGCTACACAACACAAGGCATAAAAGCTAGATGAAAAGTATTGTAAATTCTTACCCCTTTTCTTTAAAACAGTAACTTAGGCGTACCTGATGACTGTCGGAGTGCTGATGATCATGGAAAAACGACCTACAACAAAAGGTCAGTCTACAGAATCTATGACTCTGAGCTCTGATACCAACTGTAAGGACCCGACCCGAATGGGGCTCTAAATGGGCCCTTACCTCAATGCATGCATACAAATCAACAACGAGAATTTGCAATAGGGTTGTTTCGGATTCTAAGTAAAAACCAAAAACCGGCAAGAGTTCATTTAAAAAGTCAATACAAAATTCTTGAAACCTGTCCCTGTTTCCAAGCACCTGTTCCAAGACAAATACATTTCCAAAACTTACTCTGATCAGAGATTTATTTAAAAACATACAACTTTACAACATTTACAACAATGCTAGAATCCGGAAATACATTCATAAAACAACCTAGGGCTCCGTGCCCAACTACATGCATTCAGAGGACATTTAAAACATAAACATAAATCTCAGAGTTGAACAACGGGTTTCCATGATCACAGCTCCTCCTCCGACCATCTGCCTCTCGCGCCATGGTTTCCTGAAAGATAAGTAAGGGTGAGTAACGAATTACTCAGTAAGAATCCCCAACCGGGGTACAATACGATATAATCAATCATCTAGAACCAAAGCATGCAAGCAAACAGCTACCAACACAGATCATAGCTCAACGAGCTTACAAAGAAAGATCTGGAGCCATCGGAAGTCTCCTACTTCGGAATCATCGGAAGTCTCCTACTTAGGCCTAATGATTGGTTATCCTAACCAATCCTGGGACATCTCTGAGGGTCTTTCTCCCTCAGCTAAATTGATCAGCTCAAAAACCGATCCCAAGGATGTCCTCAAGGGCCTCTTACCCTTGCTAATCTGGACTTACGGGAGAGTACCCGAAGTCAGGCTCTAACGGAAGGAATGGTGTACTCACGAACATTAGCCCGGAAGGAGCTCTCGGCGGGCATCTAACGCGCGTGTGCACGCACACCGCATGCTCTTCTGCAACCGGCGTAAATGCGGGGCCTAAGGGCAAACTACGCGGGGCAGTGCGCATGCCTAAGACTCGGAAACGGTGTCACCGATCACACGATGGCGCGAGGCCCTCGGCGCTCATCTGTGCGGCTGATCCACCGACACGAAGCTAAGAACCGCCAAGGCGGAGCTTACACCGTGGCGGGGTTCCGCTCTAGCAGGAGCTACAAACTAGGCTTAGGCCAATGAGGTAGCTAAGTCTCATTGGGCTGCCGGAGGGGGAGAAAAAGCAAGGTATGTTATGCTTTGCTCAATATCGACCACTTGGGGACAAAGTACGTTATGTCCGCTCTCAACCCCTGAAGCAATGCTTCGCTTTGCTCCCGACCAGGTGGGGACAAGATACGTTATGTCCGCTCTCGGCCTGCGGATGATGACAAACCCTACAACTCTATCTAAGAGTACAGAGAAAAGCAATGATTCTCAGCTGTAAGCAAAACCGACATCAATCACACTACCTAGCATGATACTACGAGCTTAGCGGGAATCATAAGCATGCCGTGAGAACAAACCTAGCATGGCACTAACATGTAATATCAAGCAAACATGCTAGCGAAAAATCAATCAAAGTCGCTCTATTATTATCATGCTCATAATAATCGGCAAAACAAGCAAGGCAAAATCATGACAATATCGCAGGGCCCACACAACTCCGTAAGAAATCCTTACAGTCGGAAGGCAACAACACACAATAAAATTAATCGCGATCGAACCCGAGCAACCTATATCGAGCCAAGCAAAAACATCAATAATCATAAAATAGCCCTAAATACACTAAAATAAACAGGGCTTGGCTCGGGAGCAACTCACGAGGCGCGGTGACACTCGAACGAGCAGCCAGACAGCCACGGGCTAAACGACCAAAAGAAATGGCCGGGCGCTACGCTGGGAGCCGCAGGGGCGCTTGTGGGCGCCTGTGCACGAACGCTGGCGCGAAGCCGCGCGCGGGGCGCTGGCCGCACGCGACAGCGCTGGGCGGCGCGTGGCGCGAGCTTGCTTTCGGCCGGCGCTGGCGGCGCGCGCGCTTCAAGACAGAGACGGCAGCGGCGGGCGCGAGCGACACGACGCGGGGCGCGAATCTGGCGCTGGACGCGCGATCGAGCTGGCGAGGCTTTCGAGCGACGCGACGCGGCAACCATCGGCATCTTGCGCTCGGCACGATCGCACTGGTAAGCGGCGGACACGGGGCAGGCGGCGGCGCGCGGGGCAAGGCGACTCACGGCGAGGGCGCGGCACGCTTGGCTGGCGGGCGAGGCGCGCGCGCGCGCTGGCGAGCTTCGGGCCGCTCTGCGACAGGCTCGGGCTAGCTGGGCGCGGGCGAGCCAAGGCGCACGCACGGAGTGGGTGGCGAGCCATGGCTAGAAATTGGGCTAGGTGGGGGTGCTCGGGGAGAGAGAGAGAGAAGGAGAGAGAAAGATGCATTTTGGGAAAAAAAAGAAAAGAAAAAGAGAAATAAAAAGGAAAATGGGAAAAAAGGGAAAAATGGGATTTTTAAATCCATTTTCCATCCTTATCCACTTTAAAACCTCAAAATCCCATTTCCCGGCTTCCTCCTTCGAGACCCGATCAAAGAAATCTTTTCCAATCAATCAAACTCACTTAAATCCAACTCCCAAAGCAACACTAAAGGCTCGGGCTCGAATCCCAAAAGAAACACCCAAACAACCATCACTTTGCCAAAACCCAAAACCACAACCGAACTTCCAAACGACTAGCCCAAACACCACGGGACTCGCAGCCACCAACAAACAAGCCTCGACAAAGGCAGGAGCTACCTCGAAGCCCTGAAAACCACAAATCCTGCCTGGAGAGCCAAAAGACCAAAATACCCCCAAGGGGCTAAACGGCTCTAAAACCCAACCAAACAACTGAATCTTGACCCGAAGGCACCTCGAAAACTGGAATAGGAAACTGGGCTGTTACACATAGATTCTGTAGACTAACCTGCTTTACAGGTTGTTGCCCCCATGATCATCAGCATTCCGCGGCCGTCAGGTTTGTCTGAGTTCATTAAGCTAAGGGTTTTATTTTACAATACTGCATCTAGTATACATGTGTTACCCTTGTTTGGCAGTGAGAGCCCCAGTGTGGGCTAGCTTTTATGCTTGTGTGGATCGCTAGTAGGTTGATTGCACTTAGAGGAGCAGGGATGTTTGGTATTTCCAACCGAGGAGTTGGACTGTTCATGTTGATCATGAGACCATGTCTAGGGTTGTCTAGACCCGTAGGCCACCTTTGGCCCTGGCAGATGAGTTGCCAAGAGTAGGGGGGGTTGAGGCTAGCACGCCTCGAGTGAGACTCCTTGAGCGAGTGTGCTCCACCATGAAGGAGTTGATGGCGGTCTTTTAGCTAACAGAGCGGAGACCAGTGCGCGGTTTGTAGCGCGAAGTGAGGAGTCTTGGGCATAGATAGCCCAAATGGTAGAGTTTATTTAGGAGACACCCCTCCTTGTAGTTCCAGTGAGCCGGAGGTTCCGGGAGGGCTTGATCAACGAGTTTATCTTGATAAGATAGTTGGCGTTGATCGAGCGGCCGAGTTTGGCAAGTGGAAGCCTGTAGAGCTGGATGTTTTGAGACCTTCTGCTAGTAGCAAGGTGGTTGGCCAGGATCGAGTTTATCATCCAAGTGTTGGGATGACTTGGTGGTCAGAGGTCGATGACCTGATGTTCTGAGGTTGTGGCGTGCCGTTCTTGTGTTCTTTGATGCAGTAGTGTTGTAACGGCCCCGTTTTCCTTCCTGGTTAATAACAAAATTAATTGGAAAATTAATTGAATCTTTTGGGATTTGAGCCTTGCCCTAAATGGTGAATGTGGAGTTTTAAGAAAAGAGTCTTAATTAAAAAGAAAAAGAGAAAAGAATTCCTTTAGCCGGGACCCGCAAGAGAAAAGCCTTGGGAAAGGAATTTAGGTCTCCTAACCTATTTAAAAATAAGGAAAAGAAGGAAAATCAAGAAACCCCTAATTTTTCCCCTTAGAGCCACATTCTCTCTCTCTCTCTCTCTCTCTCCTAAAACCCTAGCCGAGCAGACCCTAGCCACACCATCGAGCCACCCCGAGCCACCCAACCCTAGCCGCGCGCACCACCTGCCGCCCGCCCGGCACGCGCGCACTGCTGAGACAGCGGCCACCATCGCGCCGCCGACGTCGCCTGGTGGCCGCCAGCCTGCCCGACGTCGCTCGTGGTCGCCTGATCACGCCGCAACGCAGCGCAGCACGCGCCGCCTGCGCCCGCGCCGCTCAGCGCGACCCTGCCGCGCGCGCACACTCCAGCGCGACCCCTGCGCGCGCGCCCGGCCAGCCGAGCGCTTCGCTCGCGCGTCGCCTTGCAACAGACACACCCCGCATGCCCTGCGCCTGCGCGTCTGACGTGCTTACGCGCGCCTGCGCGCCCAGCGCCAGCGCCCAGCGCCCAGCGCCCAGCGCCGCGCGCCCCTTGCACCACAGCGGCGCCCAAGCCACCCTCCTTGCTGCGAGGCCCGTGTCTTCTCGGTGGTAATTCCCGAACCAATCCCTTTGTGTTTTCTAAGCTTACGGCTCAGTATGTATTTACTTAGGATGCTTTATTTATGCCTAGGTTGCTCGAGTTCGTATTAAGCTCGAGGGTCTTTTTGGTTGTGATAGCTATTCTCCACTTGTTTCAGTGTAAGGACTTCCCTACCGTGGTTGTGTGGACCTGCTATGCTTTCTTAATGGTGCCTTGTATGCTTGTTTACCTTTATGAGCATGTTAGTGGATAGGATAGCTAGTGATTGAATTCTTGCTAGCATGTTTTGCCTTTTTGTACATGTTAGTGCCATGCTAGGTTTGTTCTTCCAAAGATGCTTGAGATTCTGCTTTAAGCTCGTAGTATCATGCTAGGCTATGTATGATGTGATGTCTTTGTGGATGTTAGCCAGAATCACGTACTTGGTAGTCTAAGCTAGTATGATAGGGTTTGTCTTCATCTAGAGGTGAGCGGACATAACGTGCCTTGTCCCCACCGGTCGGGAGTAGAGCGAAGCATAACGTACCTTGCTTCCCAAACAAAGTGAGGATTAGCTACCTCATTGGCATAAGCCTAGTTTGTAGCTCCGCTAGAGCGGAACCACCCCAACGGTGCAAGCTGCCTTGGCCGGTTCTTAGCTTCAGTCGGTGGTACAGTGCCCGCAGATGAGTGCCGAGGGCCTCGCACTCATCGTGATCGGTGACACCGTTTTCCGAGTCTTAGGCATGCGTGCACGCCCGCGTGGTTTGCCCTTAGGCCCCCGCATTTACGCCGGTTGCGAAGAGAGCATGCGGTGTGCGCACCTGCGCGTTAGTAGCCGGTTCGGAGAGCTCCCGGGCTAATGTTCGTGAGTACACCGCTTTCTTCTTGTTTAGAGCCGACTTGGGTACTCTCCGATAGTCCGCATTTATAGCGCGAGGTAAAGACCCTTGAGGACACCCTTTGGGGATTAACTTTTGAGTTAATCAATTGGTCGAGGAGAAAGACCCTCGAGGGTGTCGGACATCTTGGGATCGGTTTTTGAGCTGATCAATTGGCCAAGGGAGAAAGACCCTTGGAGATGTCCCGGGATTGGTTTGAGAACCAATCATTAGGCCTAAGTAGGAGACTTCCGAGGATTCCGGATTTGCCTTGTGAGCTCGTTGAGCTAAGATCCGTGTTGATAATTGTGACATGTGTACTAGGTTGCTAGATGATAGATTGCATCGTATCGTACCCGGTCGGGGTTCTTCTTGAGTATGTTTATACTCACCCTTATCGTGGTTTCTTCCACGGGTAACTTGGGACAAAGACCGGGGTGGCTAGCGGAGAGAGTGGGAGATCATGGATGCTTCTTGACACTCTGCCGTCGTGTCGTATTTTCTTTGCTTTTTGAATTTCAGCATGTAGTTGGACTTAGATCCGTAGGGAAACTATGATTTGAACTATTTTATGTTTTTAAGGAAAATCTTGATCGATCCAACGCTTTAATTTGAATGGTTCGTTTTTGCCTAATGAATGTTTACTTTGTTTTGACTGCTTTCCCGCTCATGTGTTTGAAAAGCTTTTAATCCGACCACACTGATCGGGTCCTTTTATGTTTTAAATTTGCATGCTAAGTAAAGACCTAGATTTAGTTCCATCTTCGGGTTGGGTCTTTACAGGTTGGTATCGAGCACGAGTCATAGATTCTGTAGACTAACTTTGTTTGTAGGTTGTGTTCCCATGATCTCCAAAGACTCCAAGGCCATCGGGTTTGTCTAAGTTCAATAAGCTAAGGGTTTTGTTTACGATACTATATGCGGTACACATGTGTTATCTTTGTTGGCGAGAGAAAGTCCGAGCGTGGACTAACCTGTTGTGTGGTTTCCGTGTAGATCGCCAATATGCTTGTTACATGATGGAGCAGTCCGTCTGAATCGCAAATAGAGATGCCGCAGAGCCGCAGCTCGAGGTATATCGAGCTCGTAGGCGCCTGCGTGGCACCGTGAGGTTAACTTGCCCAGAGAAAGGGCGGAGGCTGCTATGCCTCAAGGTGCAGCTCCAGGAGGAGATATTTCTCGCTATGAGAGACATGATGATGGGCCTAATGGCCGAGCAGAGAGTCGAGACTCAGCGCGCGCTAGCAGCATGAGAGAGAGGAGTCTAGGGCACAGATAGCCCAGTTGACACACACTCATGCAAAGCGAGCTCCCAGCGCTCCAGTAGCCCGTGAGCTCGTAGCTCAACCGGAGGGGCAGGTCATCGGACCACTCAGACCCACTTGATAGTGCAGAGAGGAGGCTGCGAGTTTGGCAAGTGGTTGAAAGATTTCACCAAGTGGAAGCCAAGGGAATTTGATGCTTGAGAGAACCCACTTGTGGCGATCGGTGGTTGGCAAGAATGGAGTACATCTTGAGTTATGGGATGCCCAGATGTTCAGAGGCCGAGATGTGCGGCCCATGTTCTCTCGACACACCGAGTGGTGGTGGGAGTCCACAGATAGAGCTAGACCAGTGGGTCTTCTCCACCACACTGGAGTTCTTTAGAACGAAGTTCGAGAGCTAAGTATGTTAATGACGAGGCTCGGCAGAGATGGCAGAGGCCTTCTCAAATCAAAAACAGGGATCGAGATAGTATTGCGCCTCGAGAAGAAGTTCTCTCGAGTATAGCTATTTCGCACCGAGCTCATTGCCACCGAGGAGCTCAAGACTAAGAAGTTCATTTGTGGGTGAGGAAGGAGGTTGCTCGGGATGTTCGAGCACTCGCTCTGAGAGTTATGATCGAGCGGTAGAGTTGGCCACGATTTATAACCCGAAGTATCCGCTTGATCACGAGATTCTCATTGCCACGGCTCGGTCGATTCGACTGCCCAGCATATTCGGCGAAGAGGAAGTCCAGGACTTCTAGTGGTTTCCGCCCCAGTCGTGAACTTCTGCCGGCGAGGCGCCTAGTGGTCGAGATCGGCGCCGACCTCGGTAGAGCCGGAGATCGCCAAGCGAGGCGGGCCAGCAACCACTCATTGCAACAAGTGCGGAAAGGCACATTATGGTGCTGTGCGGAGCATCGCCCGTGCTTGCTACGAGATGTGGCAAGGAGGGGCACTTGGCGGTCGCACTCGAGATTTAGCAAGAAGCGGGGACCGCCCAACAAAGCGGGCCGGGTGTTTGCCACCACTCGCCAGAGGCGGAGCGCATCGATGATGCGATTCTTGGTCTGTTGCTTGTCTTACAACACTATGCATTTGTATTGTTTGATTCGGGTTCGACCCATTCCTTTGTTTCGATGCATTCGTTAGACAAGCTTGTGTGGAGCTCGAACCTCTAGGGTTTGAGTCAGTGTGTTGCCACCCCTTCGGTGTGAGTATGTTAGCTAGCGGTAGAGTTAAGCATGGCGGATTCGGATATCGATGAGATTTTAGAGGCTACCCTCATAGTGCAGTCTATGAGCGGTTTCGATGTGATCATTGGCATGGATTGGTTGGCGAGAGAACCATGCTTTGATAGACTGCCACCGGAAAGAAGTGGTGTTTAGGCCGCCTCGAGGCCGAGCTTCAAGTTTCGCGGTGTCGGCGAACTTGCCCGCCTTTGATCTCAAAGAATAAAGCCCATAGATTGTTGGCTCGAGGAGCTTGGGGCTTCTTGGCAAAGCCGTCGAGATAGTAGTCTTCGCGTTGACCGCTGACATGGTCCCCGTGGTGCAAGAGTTTGCGGATGTTTTCCACTGAAGAGTTGCTTGGGGTACCCCCCAAGCGGGAGTTGGACTTCACCATTGAGCCGAGCCGGGGACTCTTCCCATTTCCAAAGCCCCGTGTCGTATGGCGCCACCGAGTTGAGAGAACTCAAAGTGCGATTGCAAGAGATGCCGGATCGAGGTTTCATCCGTCCGAGTGTGTCCCGTGGGGAGCACACCGCCTGCTTGTTAAGAAGAAGGATGGATCCATGCGCTTGTGTATAGACTATAGAGAACCAATAAAGTCACGGTGAAGAATAAGTATCCCCGCCGCGTATAGATGATCTGCTTCGATCGGCTCCGGGGAGCCTCGATATTTTCTAAGATTGATTTGAGGTCGTGGTACCATCACCGAGGATTCGAGATGCGATATCCCGAAGACCGTTCGGATCGAGGTATGGTCATTATGAGTTCGTGGTCATGTCTTTCGGACTCACGAACGCCCCCGCAGCGTTTATGGACATGATGGACAGAGTGTTCAAGGCATTCTTGGATAACTTTGTCATCGTATTCATAGACGACATTTTGATTTATTCGAGACAAAGGAGGACCATGCTTCGCATTTGAGGCAAGTTTTGACAACATTGCGTGAGAACCAGATTGTTCGCAAAGTTCTCTAAGTGTGAATTTTGGCTAGAGAGAGTAGCCTTCCTTGGACATATCGTGTCGGCAGATGGTATAGCGGTAGACCCCGCAAAGATAGAGGCGATTAGCTCATGGGCCAGACTGACGACGACGTCGCCGAGATTCGCAGCTTTTTGGGTCCGGCGAGTTATTACCGGCGTTTAAGTGAAAGACTTTTCCGCTAAGGCGGCCCCTAACCCGTCGACCAAGAAGGGTGTTGACTTTGTTTGGGATGCTAGATGTGAGGAAAGTTTTGCCCGGCTTAAGCTCGGCTTGACGACGACAAGACTGTGTGTTGGCGATTCCTAAGGAACAGGAGGTTTCGTGTAGTTTATAGTGATGCTTCCAAGTATGGTTTAGGTGTGTGTTGATGCAAAGATGGGAAGGTGATAGCTTATGCTTCCCTAGGCAGCTTGAAGCCTTATGAGAAGAACTACCCAACTCATGATATGGAGTTGGCTGCGATTGTTTTTGCTCTAAAGATTTGGAGGCATTACTTATATGGTGAGAGGATTCGATTGTTCACGGACCACCGTGAGCCTCAAATATTTCTTCACTCGTAAGGAGTTGAACATGAGGCGAGAGAAGGTGGCTCGAGTTAGTAAAGGACTACGATCGTGAGATTTTGTATCATCCCTAAAAGCCAATGTTGTGGCCGATGCGCTGAGTAGGAAGACGTCTCATTCAAAGAGCTTTGCCGAGCACCCAAGTTGAATTGCGGAAAGAGTTTGAGCGAACCCGTATTGCGATCTTGTTGGGAGAGGTTACCGCCAGATAGCCCAAATATCGGTTCACCGTCGCTTAAGCGAGAGGATCATCGATGATCACCGAGTGATCCCAAGTTGAAAAGATTGCTCGAGAGGGTTGAGGCCGATGGCGATTTCGACTTTGTTGTGGCACCGACGGAGGCTTAAGGTACAGAGAGGTCGGTTGTGCGTCCCGATGACGCAGAGGTTCGAGCAGAGTTGCTCGCCGAGGCACATAGTTCCCCATTCACTTGGCACCCGGGAGGTACCAAGATGTACCAGATCTCAAGCGGACGTTTTGGTGGATGGGCATGAAGCGAGATATAGCGGAGTTTGTTAGCGGTGTCTCACTTGTCAACAAGTGAAGGCCCCCGCATGTAAACTGCGCAGGTTTTATTGCAGCCGTTAAGTGTTCCACAAAGGAAGTGGGATGAGATTTCGATGGATTTTATCTCTCCGGTTGCCGAGGACACCGAGAGGGTTCACTCGGATCCGGGTAGTAGTGGACCGGTGACCAAGAGTGCACACTTTATTCCCGGAAGATTAGTTATACCGTGGAACAGTGGGCACATTGTTCCTTGAGCGGATTGTGCGGTACCACGGGTACCCGCAAAGATAGTATCGATCGGGATTCTCGGTTCACATCTCGCTCGAGAGCGCTCCGAAGGGTTTGGGAACTGAGTGCGATTTCAAAGATCGCCTTCCACCCTCAAACCGATGGTCGACCGAGAGGGTGAATCGGATTCTGAAGACATGTTGAGAGCCTCGTGTCTTGGACTTCCCGAGCGCTTGGGACCAGTGACACAGATTTGATGGAGTTCGCCTACAACAACGCTTATCGGCGACTATTCGATGGCCCCATTCGAGGCGTTGTATGGTAAGCGCCAGCAGATCCCCAAAGTTCCGGGGAGGAGGTTGGTGACAGACGAGTTACGGGGACCCGAGTTACTTCGGATGACGAACGACGCAGCGAGTAAGATAAAGACTCGCATGTTGACAAACACAAAGTAGGCGAGAAAAGTTACGCCGATGTGAGGCGTAGAGACTTGGAGTTTGAGGTGGGTCAACATGTTTTCCTGAAAGTAGCACCTATGCGTGGGGTGTTAAGGTTTGGAAAGCGAGGCAAGCCCGAGCCCAGTGTTTGTAGGGCCTTTTGAGATCCTTGAGCGGATCGGAGCAAAGGCCTATCGGTTAGCTTTACCCCGTCTTTGTCGGGCAGTGCATAATGTGTTCCACGTTTCGATGTTGAGAAAGTACGTGGCGAGATCCTCGCATGTGCTAGAGCATGAGCCCCTAGAGTTGAGTAAAGATTTATCCTTCGAGGAGAAGCCCGTGCAAATTTTGGCTTATGAGCGCAAGGTATTGCGCAACCGAGAGATAAGTTTAGTAAAGGTTCTTTGGAGGCATCGGAGGGCGAGGAAGCGACGTGGGAGCTAGAGGATGAGATGAGGACTCATTACCCTGAGTTGTTCCAGCCTCTTAGGACTTTCGGGGCGAAAGTCTTTTAAGGGGGAGTATTGTAACGGCCCCGCTTTTCCTTCCCAGTTAATAACAAAATTAATTGGAAAATTAATTGAATCTTTTGGGATTTGAGCCTTGCCTAAATGGTGAATGTGGAGTTTTAAGAAAAGAGTCTTAATTAAAAGAAAAAGAGAAAAGAATTCCTTTAGCCGGACCCAAGAGAAAAAGCCTTGGGAAAGGAATTTAGGTCTCCTAACCTATTTAAAAATAAGGAAAAGAAGGAAAATCAAGAAACCCCTAATTTTTCCCCTTAGAGCCACATTCTCTCTCTCTCTCTCTCTCTCTCCTAAAACCCTAGCCGAGCAAACCCTAGCCACACCATCGAGCCACCCCGAGCCACCCAACCCTAGCCGCACGCACCACCTGCTCGCTTCGCCCGGCCACACTGCGAACCAGCCGCCATCGCCGCTGGCGTCGCGCGTGGCCGCCGCCAGCGCCGCCCGGCGTCGCTCGTGACCGCCGCCTGTGCCGCCAGGTCGCAGCCGCGAACCGCGCCGCGCCCGCGCCGCCCCACGCGCTCAGCGCTGACCCGCCGCGCGCCCACTCCAGCGCGACCCCTCGCGCGCGCGCCCGGCCAGCCAGGCTGCTTCGCTCGCTCGCGCGTCGCCTTGCAACCAGACACCACACCCGCCTCTGGCTGTCCGCCTGACGTGTTACAAGCGCGCCAGCGCCCAGCGCCAGCGCCTTGGCGCCAGCGCCCAGCCCCAAACCGCACTCAAAGAGCGCCGCAAGCCACCCTCCCTTGCTGCGAGGCCCGTGTCTTCTCGGTGGTAATTCCCGAACCAATCCCTTTGTGTTTTCTAAGCTTCACTCTTTGTATGTATTTACTTAGGATGCTTTATTTATGCCTAGGTTGCTCGAGTTCGTATTAAGCTCGAGGGTCTTTTTGGTTGTGATAGCTATTCTCCACTTGTTTCCGTGTAAGGACTTCCTACCGTGGTTGTGTGGACCTCGCTATGCTTTCTTAATGGTGCCTTGTATGCTTGTTTACCTTTATGAGCATGTTAGTGGATAGGATAGCTAGTGATTGAATTCTTGCTAGCATGTTTTGCCTTTTTGTACATGTTAGTGCCATGCTAGGTTTGTTCTTCCAAAGATGCTTGAGATTCCCGCTTTAAGCTCGTAGTATCATGCTAGGCTATGTATGACAGATGTCTTTGTGGATGTTAGCCAGAATCACGTGCTTGGTAGTCTAAGCTAGTATGATAGGGTTTGTCTTCATCTAGAGGTGAGAGCGGACATAACGTACCTTGTCCCCACCGGTCGGGAGTAGAGCGAAGCATAACGTACCTTGCTTCCCCGGCAGCCAAAGTGAGGATTAGCTACCTCATTGGCATAAGCCTAGTTTGTAGCTGCTAGAGCGGAACCACGCCAGCGGTGCAAGCTGCCTTGGCGGTTCTTAGCTTCAGTCGGTGGTGGTACAGCCGCACAGATGAGTGCCGAGGGCCTCGCACTCATCGTGATCGGTGACACCGCTTCCGAGTCTTAGGCATGCGTGCACAGCCCGCGTAGTTTGCCCTTAGGCCCCGCATTTACGCCGGTTGCGAGAAGAGCATGCGGTGTGCGCGCGCCACAGCGTTAGTAGCCGCCTCGGAGAGCTCCCCGGGCTAATGTTCGTGAGTACACCGCTTTCTTCTTGTTTAGAGCCGACTTTCGGTACTCTCCCGATAGTCCAGTTTATAGCGAGGGTAAGAGACCCTTGAGGACACCCCTTTGGGATTAACTTTTGAGTTAATCAATTGGTCGAGGAGAAAGACCCTCGAGGTGTCGGACATCTTGGGATCGGTTTTTGAGCTGATCAATTGGCCAAGGGAGAAAGACCCTTGGAGATGTCCCGGGATTGGTTTGAGAACCAATCATTAGGCCTAAGTAGGAGACTTCCGAGGATTCCGGATTTGCCTTGTGAGCTCGTTGAGCTAAGATCCGTGTTGATAATTGTGACATGTGTACTAGGTTGCTAGATGATAGATTGCATCGTATCGCACTCCCGGTCGGGGTTCTTCTTGAGTATGTTTATACTCACCCTTATCGTGGTTTCTTCCACGGTAACTTGGGGGACAAACCGAGAGGTGGCTAGCGGAGAGAGCGGGAGATCATGGATGCCGCCGACACTCTGTCGTGTCGTATTTTTTTCTGCTTTTGAATTTCAAAGCATGTAGTTGGACTTAGATCCGTAGGGAAAACTATGATTTGAACTATTTTATGTTTTTAAGGAAAGTCTTGATCGATCAACGCTTTAATTTGAATGGTTCGTTTTTGCCTAATGAATGTTTACTTTGTTTTGACTGCTTTTCCGCTCATGTGTTTGAAAAGCTTTTAATCCGACCACATCGGGTCCTTTTATGTTTTAAATTTGCATGCTAAGTAAAGACCTAGATTTAGTTCCATCTTCGGGTTGGGTCTTTACAAGTGTGGTGGTGGAAGTCCCCTGTGAGAGGGGGACCAGCAGAGTCTCCACCAGCCACCCGGTCGATTGGCAATCTACCAAGTTAGTAGCTTTTGAGGAAGATGTAGAGACATCTTGTCCTCCCCGCAAGCTGCTCGCAATGCTTTGCAGCCAGTTCTTTTAGTACCCTCGTGAGCCAAAGCGGTAGTGTGGAGTTTGCTTGTCGTGACTTAATCCGTCCGTGGTTTTCAGGTGGCTATTAGAGAGAAGCACCTTCTGTTAGCATGTTCCAGGTGTGGAGCTAGGTGCTGCCACCCGAGGGTTGGCTTGAGTATTCGTTGAGCTTCGAGTGGGATGTAGGAGTAGGTCGTGGCATGTCTGTTAGGCGAGATGCCAGAGTTTAGGCTGCTCGAGTGTTTGGACTCTTGTGTTGAGTGCCTTTGCCCGTCACTTGGAGTGTGACCTTCCTTATCCTTAGAGGGGCATAAAACTTGTTTTGGGCTGATTTGTGTTGTAAAGGATGTTGTGCCTGTTGGCACCAAGCTTTGAGAGGAGGCCTAGATTCGGGCGGATGGCACTTCGTGCGGATGGTTCCATGCCCGCTGAGTATAGCACCCCACCACCTTGTACCCGTTTTTACTCGAGTTGCATCCGTTGGATTGCTTAAGAAATCTAGCTCGGTGGTAGTCAGAGAACTACAAGTGTGAGGTCGTTCGAGGGAAAAGTAGGAGCTTTTCAGGGTCACCGAGAGATGGGTGCCAAGGATGTTGTAGGTTGGTGAGGGCTAGCGCGTCCGAGTTCTCGCGCTTGTGTGTGGGCTTGTGAGCCAGCTTGATGGTAGTGTGTTTCGACTACCCTTGGAGTTACCCTAATATGAGTAGGGTTGGCATCGATGATGCGTGGTTGATCCAGTGTTAGAGCCATGAGTTGGATGGTTGAGTGGAACATTTAGTGGGCACATTGGTATGAGGTATGTCAGATTGGTGTAGTTATGCTCTGGTAAGAGTGAGTCGACCAATGTGGCATTCCGTGGTGAGTTGACCCTGAGTGGGTTGAACTCTTGTTGCTCCTTTGCTAGAAGTGGCTCTATTGGGAGGCAAAAGTTGCCTTGTGTGAGAATACTTGTTGGTTTGGATCTTAAGGAACCAAGTTGGAGCTGTACACGCCGGTGTACTTTTGTGTAGCTCGTTCCGTGGTGTATTTTTCAAGAACCACGAGGGGTTTCGGGTTGTGAAACCAGTGCTCAGTTCTGAGGAGTTAGGACTTTAGTTCTTGGCAAGTGCCCTAACTTGGGTCGAGAGGTTACCGTGCCGGTAGCCTGGTTGTTGCGTAGGCAAGTTATGCTAGTTGGCCCTTGACCTGGGTAGAGGCATTTCTTGTTGATCGATGGTTGGAGTTCAGTTGGAACTGATCCAGGGCGATGGTAGTAAAATCGCAGAGTTTCTGGCCGCCATGGCTAAGAGTGTTGTTCAGATCCTTACCCTGGGTAGAAGCTACGATGTGGTTGATGCTTTGAGCAAGAGGAAGGTTGGGTCTTCCGGTGGTTCCCACTCAGGTGGATAGCAGACTCGCCGATAGGGCCAGTCTAGGGGTCGGGATCAGCGCCGACCGCAGGTTAGAGCTCAGGATCGTCAGCAGGGCGGGGCCAGGCCGCCGACTCATTGCATCAAGTGTGGTAAGGCGCTTTTCGGATTGTGTGGAGCATCGCCCGTGCTTGCTACAGATGTGGCAAGGAAGAGCTTTTGGCTAGCATAGTTGAGATGCTGAAGGGAGTTGTGCTAGTGTAGCCGATGTCCATTGGACCGTTTGTCGACAGTATGTGTTGAAGGGTGATCAGAGGAACCCTAAGTTGTGGAGAGCCTCACCAGAGCTCGGTCAGACCCAGGCAGTGTTCCTCGGTTGAATTGCTGGATGCTTGTAGACGGTTGACAAGCTAGAGTTGTTCTTAGTAACCTCCGCGTTGGTTTGTTTTTGAATTCTTAGCAAGGTGGTGCTTGGCGTTGGCCAAGGTTTGGTTCCCTTGCTGTTTTCTAGAGCTTGCTTGGTTCGACCAAGCTGGCGTTGCCCTGAGGACTTGTTCCTAGTCAGGTAGTTTTGGGAGTTGGCCTCCCCCTTAGCGGTTGAGTAAGTACCGCTAGTGCTTAGTTGGGGGTTCAAGCGATTGAGGATCCTCGGATGTTGCTTCCGAGAGAATTGGTGGTTGTTACTGTTGAGTTTGAGCAAGACAGCGAGCGTGTGTGAAATTCGCTGTCCTTCGGAAGTCCGCTTGCTAGGAAATCGTTCCTGTAGAGGAGGAGTCAGCTTAGCTCCTGAGTTATGTTGTAAAGACCCGACCCAAAAGGGGCTCTAAATGGGCCTTTACCCCAATGCATGTAGTGAAAATAAAAGACATTATGAAAAATACATTTCGGATTCCAAGTAAAAACAGAAACATTCAACAACCAAAACATACATTTCTAAAAGCACACTCGACGATCGGAGATTTATTTAAACCATTAAAACAATCCACAAGTACCAATATGCTTTGAATCCATAAAACGTAAGAAAACATCCTCGGGCTCTGTGCCCGTCTACATGCATTCAGGAAATAACAAAAAGTGAAGAGTCATGATAATTAAAATAAAACAATCGTGAGATGACAAAGAGTTCCATGATCATAGCTCCTCCTTCACCATCCTGCTCTCCCGCTTGATTACCCGTGTGGAAAACCACGTAATAAGGGTGAGTAACGAATTACCCAGTAAGAATCCCCAACCGGGTACAATACGATATACATGATCATCTAGAAGAATGTATGCAAGCTATGAGAACAAACACAGAGCGGAGCACATAGCTAAGTCCACACTTGGACCTCGGATGCCATCTCGTGGTCTTAGTCCGGAAAATACCACAACACACTAAACGCACTATACGGGAACAAGTCCCGCCTCGGCTGTCTCATCGCCGATACGAAAAGGTGCATCGCTCAAGATCCCGAGGAGCTCTCCGGCGCGCCGTAATGAGCGTAGCGCGCGCACCGCATGCTACCGCAAACTCGGGGTGCCGGGTCTAGTGGCAAGCCGCCCGTGTTCGATCCACCATGCCTAACTAAATCTCCGGATCGGTGTCACCGACATAGGGGTGTGAGACACGGACACGTGAACTATGTCGGCTGTACCACCGCTTTGAGGCTAAGGAACCGGCCGTGGTAGGCTTACACCGAGAAGCGGTCCTTGCCCTAACAGTGGCAATCAAGGGCTACGGCCGAACACGCCGAGGACGTGTCGATCGCCGGGGCGAGGCAATGCCAAGTCATCATCCCGACCGTTGGGGCATTTAACGATCGCCACCCTCACCCAAGATTGCGGGGCCTACTGGTTGGGATAGCTAATCCCTCACGGGGTCCAAGGACGGAGAATCGTCTCTCGACGTCCTTGCCATAGATGCAAGATACTTTATGCATCGGGCCCTGATGATTCTATCTACCTCAATTCTAAACCTTAACAATAATAACGATTCAATCAATGCACCCAATACGTGCTCATCGGATACAAAAAGAACCTAGCATGATACTACGAAGCAAGAACAGATATCGAACATGCTAGAATAGAACAACCTAGCATGGGCTAACATGAGAAACAATACAAGAGTTCATGCCACGAAATTCGTAACAGAGCACCTAGGCTAAACATGCTAGTAAACATACACAGCATACAAAACAACAATCACAAATATACCGCAGTGGTCCACACAACCCCAGTAAGAAATCCTTACCTTGGTCTAAGACTTTTACACACAAATCCTAAGTGCGGAACAATCCCGAGCTAGCGAGCGGGAACCTAGCAAACCAACAATAATCGATATCTAAAATATCTAAACAACAATAGAACAGCAAGCTCGGCTCGGGAACTCACGCGGCGCGACGACACGAGCTTGGGGCTCTTGGCAAGCCGCTCGGCAAGGTCGGGCGCTGGCCGCGCTGCGCGGCACGCAGCGAGGACACGCTACCGTTGCGCTTACCGGCACGCAGCACGGACACGCTACCGGCCGCTGCTACCGCACGGCAGCGTGCGAGGACACGCGCTGGCGCGGGCGCGTCGACGGACGGCGCGCGCGCGGCGCCGCGTCTGGCGCGAAGGCGCGCGGCGAACGCTCGAGCGGCGCGCGCGCGCGGCGAGCAGCTCGGCAAGCGGACACGGCGAGGGCGTCTGAGCGATCGGGCGATCTCGCTTTGGGCGAACGGCGAGGCTGCTGCGCAGTCAGTGTGCGGCGTCGCAGCGGCTAGCTCGACCGATCTGGGCGTCGCGACAGGCTGCTGGCTCGGCCGATCTGGGCGTCGCGGCAGTAGCTGGCTCGGCCGATCCGGGCGTCGCGACAGGGCTGCTCGGCCGATCCGGGCGTCGCGACAGTGGCTCGGCTCGATCGATCCGGGCGTCGTCTGGTGGCCGGGATGATGGTCGCTTCCTCTCCTACCGGGTTGCACAACACACACACACACACAACCCCTTTTTCTTACATTCGCCAACAACACCCAAATGAGAAGATGAAGAAGACGAAGACTTACCCGGAATGATGATGATCGAACCCAAGGAGATGCAAGGATGAAGAACTCGGCAAGGCTATGGAGATGGAGAGCTTGGCGGCCAAGAGATGTTTTGGAGAAGGAGATGAAATAACCTATTTCTATTTCATTTAACCAAATGCACCAAAACTCCAAAAATCCAAGGTTAACTAAGATGTGATGCGAGAAAAGACCAACAAGAGCACCTAATGGCTCATTTGGCACACCTCTCTACAAGCTTCCCAGAGACCGGGTTCAAACCCGGTTGCAGCACAATTTCCTTTATTTTTACTTTTGCAACAAACCTTGCTCAAACCAAACCACAAACCCCTCCAAAACCTACAAAAACCAACCAATAATTTTAGTAGTGGAAAAGACACAAACGACCATGACGGCCCGACCAAATTACCAAATTACCCCTAGGGCATACCTGAAGACCGGGAAGAAAAACACTGGTCGTTACAATATTCCCTCCTTTTATGACTTTCGTCCTCGAAAGTCCTTAAGACAAACAATTTCGGGGGTAATGCAACCTCATCTCGTCTTCCCGCTCCCAAGTGGCCTCCTCGTAATCCCGACTCCTCCATCGAACCTTTACTAAACGAATCTCGCGATTACGCAACGTCTTGGTCTCAAAGGCAAGGATCCTCACCGCTTCTCCTCGAAGTTCAAATCCTCATTCACCGCAAAGGCTCAAAGTCCACAATGTGCGACGGGTCCGGCACATCTTGCCTCAACATCGATACATGGAAAACACTATGCACTGCGATAGTGACGGAGGTAGGGCTAACCGGTAAGCAACTCTGCCAATCCTCTCTAGGATCTCAAATGGACCAACAAAGCGGGGACTCAACTTCCCACGCTTGCAAAACCTCGTAACACCTCGCATCGGAGCAACCTTAAGGAACACATGCCGACCAACCTCAAACTCCAAATCTCGACGCCGAACATCGGCGTAACTCTTCTGCTGCTCTCTCTGTGAGCATGTCAACATACGAGCTCTAATCTTACGCCTTGCGCGCCATTGGTCAATCACGATAACTCGGGACCCAACACACATCTATCACCCACCTCTTCCCGAACACGGGGGGCCGACAACGCTTACCATACAATGCCTCGAATGGAGCCATCTCAATCGTCGATCGTAATCGTTGTTATAGGCAAACTCCATCAAAATGCAGAATCTGGTCCCAATCGCTCGGGAAATCCAACACACAAGCCCTCAACATATCCTCGAGAATCGATTCACTCTCTCACCCGACCATCCGTCTGAGGGTGAAAAGTCAGGCTTGAATCGCACTCTGTGCCCAAACCCTTCCGGGCGCTCTCGAAACGAGAAGTGAACCATGAGTCACGATCGGACACAATCCTCACCGGTACACCATGATAACGGATGATCTGCTCCAAAAGCACCGCGCCCCTTTGTTCCACGGTATAAGTGTCTCTACCGGGAATGAAGTGTGCGCTCTTGATCAAACGGTCGACTATCACCCAAATCGAGAGAACTTCCTCGAGTCCTTGGCAAACCAGATATAAAGTCCATAGAGATCTCTTCCCATTTCCACTGGGTACACTCGATGGCTTGCAACAAACCAGTGGCCTCTCACTGGGTGCCTTCACTTGCGACAAGTGAGACACCTACCGACAAACTCTGCCATCTCTCTTCATTCCCATCCACGGAAAAAGTCCGCTTGCAAGGTCTCGATACATCTTGGTACCCCCGGGTGCCAAGCAAAAGGGGGAACAGTGGGCCTCAGAGAGCAACTCTGCTCATAAACTGCAATGTCCGGAACACACAACCGCCTCTATAAGACAACCCATTGTCCGGTGAATATACAAAGTCAAAGTCACCACAAGACTAACTCTGTCAACCAATCTCTTAAGTGCGGGGTCACCCAACCGGTCATCTATAATCCATTTGCCGAATCGACGGTGGAGCAGTCAATCGAGCTACCACGCGGTAACCTCTCCCAACAACACTGCAACCTCGGCCCGCTCGAACTCTCTCTCGCAAACCGGGCTGAAACTCAACAACGCCGCAGAGTGCGCGGCGTCTTTCTCGCTCAAAGCATCGGCCACTACATTGGCTTTACCGGATGGTACAAAATCTCGCAGATCATAATCCTTTACCAACTCTAACCATCTCCTCTCGCTCATATTCAACTCCTTACGAGTAAACAGATACTTGAGGCTCTCGTGATCGGTAAACATCTGAATCCGCTCACCATACGGTAATGCCTCCAAATCTTCAAAGCAAACACCACTGCTTGCCAACTCCATATCATGAGTCGGGTAGTTCTGCTCTTACGGCTTGGTGGCGGGGAAGCATAGGCAATGACCTTCCCGTCTTTGCATCAACACACAACCTAATCCAAACTTGGAAGCATCATCAGAGACCACGAAACCACTGTCCCTCCGGATCGCCAACACCGTCTGCCGGTCAAACTACGCTTGAGCAGGCACGCAAAGCTCTCATCACACCTGCTTTGTCCCAAACAAACTCGACACCCTTCCTCGTCGACGAGTGAGGGGTGAGGCTAAAGCAGAAAAGTTCTTGACGAACCGACGGTAGTAACACCAAACCTGAGAAAGTCGCGAATCTCGGCAATGAAGTCGGCTTGGCCCATGAACTCACGGCCTCAATCTTCGCGGGGTCCACGGCTATACCATCTCTCGAAACCACGTGGCCTAGGAAGGCCACCGCTCCAACCAGAAATCACATTTGGAAAACTTCGCATAAAGCCGGTTTTCCTCAAAGCCGCCAATACTCGTCTCAAATGCTCTGCATGGTCTTCTTTAGACCTCGAATAAATCGGAATATCGTCAATGAACACGATGACGGCCGTCCAAAAATGATTTGAACACCCTATCCATCATGTCCATGAACGCGGTGTGGGGCATTGGTCAATCCAAACGACATAACCACAAACTCATAGTGACCATATCTGGACTCGAAAGTCGCCTTAGGAATGTCGGCATCCCGATCCGCAAATCGATGGTAACCGGATCTCGATCTATCTTGGAGAACACGAAGCTCCTCAAGGCGATCGAACAAATCATCGATCACGGGCAAATCTGGATACTTATTCTTCATCACCACCTTATTAAGCTCGCGGTAATCAATACATAAGCGCATAGAACCATCCTTCTTTTTCACAAATGAATCGGTGCTCCCACGGGGACACACTTGGACGGATGAACCCTCGGTCTAACATCTCCCGCAAATCGAATCTTCGCCTTTAACTCACTGGCGCCATGCGATACGGAGCCTTCGAGATAGGGAGGGTCCTCGGCTCGAGCTCAATATTGAAGTCAACCTCTCTCTTTGGGGCAACCCCAGAACTCCTCGAAACACATCCGCGAACTCTTGCACGACCAGGCTTTGATCGGCACAACGAGGGGCGCTCTTCCTGCACAACTTGGCTAGATAGCCCCAAGCTCCATGAGCTAGCAAACGACGAGCTTTCACAAATGACACCATCGGCGGGCAAACTCCACCTGGACTCCACGAAACTTAAAGTCAAGGCCGACACGGCGGCTGAACACTACTTCTTTCCGTGGCGGTCAATCAACGCGTGGTTAGCGACTAACCACTCCATACCAAGAATCACATCAAAACCGCTCATAGGCGTAACTATGAGCGTAGCCACAAAGCAACTCTCCTGGATATCTCGATCCGGCCATCCTTAATCTTATCTCTAGCCAACATACTAACTCCCGAAGGAGTTGCAACAGATAACTCAAAACCTAGAGGCTCTAGTCTTAACTTAGCATGCTCGACAAACAACACAGATACAAATGAATGCGTGGAACGAGAATCAAACAAGACAAATGCGCAGCGGATCTAAAACAAGAAGCGTGCACGCACTCCGCCATCAAGCATCCGTGACGCTCGGCCTCCTCGACGGGTCGTAGCAAACACTCGACCTGCCTGCTGCTGCTGGCCGAGCCGCCATAGCCGGGTGATCACAAAACGGGCCATGTGCCCCTCTCTACCACAACGGTAGCACAATCTAGGTCCAGGTGACAAGCTCGCGTGGACTTTCCTAAAGTAGCACAAGCGGAAATCGCTCGGGTCCTCCCTAGCCGCCGGGCCGGAAACGGACCGGAGCTCTCCGGGGTCTCTGCTTCAAAAGCGCCCTTGGCGCCGCCGCCTCCCGAAAGTCAAACTTCCTCTTACGCCTCACACCGGCTGGGACAGACGACTGAACAGAGCGGCAACAACCCGCTCAAATGATACTTCCCATTATAGATCGTGGCTAATCGGGCTGACCCTAGCATAAGTGTCGTCGGGGCACGAGCCACGACATCTCGGGAAACACCCTGCCTCAATCCAGATATGAACTTCCGAATCTTGACTCGGGGTGGCAATCAATCGAGGAGCAAAATATCCATACTCACGAGAACTTGAGCTCATATTCCTCAATGGAATCGTAACCCTCGCTTGTGTTCTGGAAGAGCTCCACCATCTTCTCCTGAGCCTCATCACCGATGAACTTTACCTTGAACTCACCCTTGAAGAACTCCCAAGTAGCGGGTGGAGACCCACTGGTCTCTCTCGCTCAAGGTGGACTCCCACCACCATCTCATTGTGCCTCCTAGCACATGAGCCGCACATCTCGGCCTCTCGAATATCGGGGCACACCATGATCGGGGAAGGTGTACTCCAAATGGGCAATCCACACGCCGCCGCTAACGCATCACCGGTGGCATCAAACTTCTCGAAGCTTCCACTTCACAAAATCCTTCACCACCTACCCAATTCCTCGGCACCCTCTGCCCATATCCGCCTCTGGGCTACTTGCTCTCTGTGGAGCCGGAGGTGCTACCGAGCTCTGCTGAACCAATCGAGTCACCGCTCGATCTGGGCTCGGGACTCTTCCCGCTTGCAGCGCCAACAAGGCACAGGTCTCGCCCTCTGGTCACTCAACATGCCGACCATAAAAGCCCTCATAGACTCAAGCAAACTCTGCTCCGGGAGCGATCTCACGGCGCTTCGGTCGCCTCAACGCCCGCTCTAGGCGTAACGGAGGAGTCTGGTGGAATGCCATCGATGTCGACTTGGGACGATGTCCCCGCATGACGATCCGATCCACGATACCTCGACCGCTCTCGAACCTCCTCTCCGATGACGGATCGGTATGTCTTTGGCGATCTACATCCAAACCAACAACGAATCAAAACTCTCACTGTCACCATTCCACAACACCAAACAAGGCATACACTAGATGATAGGTATTGTAAATTCTTAACCCTTTTCCTTTCTAAAACAATAAATCTAGGCGTACTGATGACCGCTGTGAGTCTTGATGATCATGGAAAACGACCTACAACAAAAGGTCGATCTCACGTAATCTATGACTCGAGCTCGATACCAATCAGAAAGACCCGACCCAAAAGGGGCTCTAAATGGGCCTTTACCCCAATGCATGTAGTGAAAATAAAAGACATTATGAAAAATACATTTCTGGATTCCAAGTAAAAATGAAACATTCAACAACCAAAACATACATTTCTAAAAGCACACTCGATCGTAGATTTATTTAAACCATTAAAACAATCCACAAGTACCAATATCTTTGGAATCCATAAAACGTAAGAAAACATCCGGGGCTCTGTGCCCGTCTACATGCATTCAGGGGAAATAACAAAAAGTGAAGAGTCATGATAATTAAAATAAAACAATCGTGAGATGACAAAGAGTTCCATGATCATAGCTCCTCCTTCACCATCCTGCCTCTCGCCTTGATTACCCGTGGAAAACCACGAGAATAAGGGTGAGTAACGAATTACCAGTAAGAATCCCCAACCGGGGTACAATACGATATACATGATCATCTAGAAGAATGTATGCAAGCTATGAGAACAAACACGAGAGCGGAGCACATAGCTAAGTCCACACTTGGACCTCGGATGCCATCTCGTGGTCTTAGTCCGAAAATACCACAACACACTAAACGCACTATACGGGAACAAGTCCCGGCCTCACTGCTCTCTACATCGTCGATACGAAAGGTGCACTCGCTCAAGATCCCGAGGAGCTCTCCAATCGGCGCACCATAATGAGCGTAAGCGCGCACCGCATGCTACCGCAAACTCGGGGTGCCGGTCTAGTGGCAAGCCGCCCCTGTTCGATCACCATGCCTAACTAAATCTGGGATCGGTGTCACCGACATAGGGTGTGAGACACGACACGTGAACTATGTCACTGTACCACCGCACTGAGGCTAAGGAACCGGCCGTGGTAGGCTTACACCGTGAAGCGGTCCTTGCCCTAACAGTGGCAATCAAGGGCTACGGCCAACACGCCGAGGACGTGTCGATCGCCGGGACGAGGCAATGCCAAGTCATCATCCCGACCGTTGGGGCATTTAACGATCGCCACCCTCACCCAAGATTGCGGGGCCTACCGGTTGGGATAGCTAATCCCTCACGGGTCCAAGGACGGAGAATCGTCTCGAACGCGTCCTTGCCATAGATGCAAGATACTTTATGCATCGGGCCCGGATGATTCTATCTACCTCAATTCTAAACCTTAACAATAATAACGATTCAATCAATGCACCCAATACGTGCTCATCGGATACAAAGAACCTAGCATGATACTACGAAGCAAGAACAGATATCGAACATGCTAGAATAGAACAACCTAGCATGGGCTAACATGAGAAACAATACAAGAGTTCATGCCACTCGAGAATTCGAGCAGAGCAGCACCTAGGCTAAACATGCTAGTAAACATACACAGGCATACAAAACAACAATCACAAATATACCGCGAGGTCCACACAACCCCTGGTAAGAAATCCTTACCTTGGTCGGAAGACTTTTACACACAAATCCTAAGTCATGGAACAATCCCGAGCTAGCGAGCGGGAACCTAGCAAACCAACAATAATCGATATCTAAAATATCTAAACAACAATAGAACAACAAGCTCGGCTCGGGAACTCACGCGCGCGACGACACGAGCTTGGGGCTGCAGGCAAAGCGCTCGCAAAGGCTGGCGCCGGCCGCTGTACCGCACAGCGGGAGGACACGCTACCGGTTGCGCTACCGGCACGCAGACGGACACGCTACCCGCTGCGCTACCGCACGGCAACAGCGGGACACGCGCGCGCGAAGCGCTCTGCGAAGGCGCGCGGCGCGCGGCGCTCGCGCGGCGGCGCGCGCGCGAACGTCTGAGCGGCGGCGCGCGGCGCGCAAAGCTTCGGCAAGCGGACACGGCGAGCGTCGCGGCGACGAGCGATCTCTTCTTGGGCGAACGGCGAGGCTCTGCAGAACAGTCCGCGTCGCGGCGGTAGCTCGACCGATCTGGGCGTCGCAGCGGCTGGCTCGGCCGATCTGGGCGTCGCGGCAGTGGCCGGCTCGGCCGATCCGGGCGTCGCGACAGCGGCTTTCGCCGATCTGGGCGTCGCGACGAGGCTGGCTCGGCCGATCTGGGCGTCTGGTGGGCTGGGATGATGGTTTGCTCCTCTCGGTGGGCCGCACAACACACACACACACACAACCCCTTTTTCTTACATTCGCCAACAACACCCAAATGAGAAGATGAAGAAGACGAAGACTTACCCTTAATGATGATGATCGAACCCAAGGAGATGCAAGGATGAAGAACTCGGCAAGGCTATGGAGATGGAGAGCTTGGGCGGCCAAGAGATGTTTTGGAGAAGGAGATGAAATAACCTATTTCTATTTCATTTAACCAAATGCACCAAAACTCCAAAAATCCAAGGTTAACTAAGATGTGATGCGAGAAAGACCAACAAGAGCACCTAATGGCTCATTTGGCACACCTCTCTACAAGCTTCCCAGAGACCCGGGTTCAAACCCTACTGCAAAGACAATTTCCTTTATTTTTAC
Source organism: Sicyos edulis (assembly GCA_036507275.1). Lineage (NCBI taxonomy): Eukaryota > Viridiplantae > Streptophyta > Magnoliopsida > Cucurbitales > Cucurbitaceae > Sicyos > Sicyos edulis. The sequence continues at coordinate 21,213,694 of CM071847.1, forward strand.
TTTTGCAACAAACCTTGCTCAAACCAAACCACAAACCCCTCCAAAACCTACAAAAACCAACCAATAATTTTAGTAGTGGAAAAGACACAAACGACCATGACGGCCCGACCAAATTACCAAATTACCCCTAGGGCATACCGGAAGACCGGAAGAAAAACTCGGGTCGTTACATATGTAGTTGATCGTAGTAGTAAGCGGCCATACCCAAATGAGAGTGTCCTGCGTCTGTTTGTTTGTTAGCAAGCGGAAAGTTGTTTGTTCCCGCGAGGGAAGGCCACCAGTTCAAAGGCTTGAGTTGTTGGCGGAAGGTTGTTGGATCTTTGGAGTTTGTAGAACCCCTTAGTTCTTTCGTAGTTGAGTTGCACCGTGGATGCCGGCCTCGAGTTTTAACTTTTGAGGTAGTCTTGCCGACTCGTGTTGTTCAGGATCCGCAAACTCGTGGTCGTCGCTATCCTTATTCCTCGCGATGTTTCGTGGGTGGAGTTTCTGGATTGGAAGAAAAGTTAGGTCTAAGCTATAAGGAGGAAGTCCTTGGAGCAGCCAGATGGGCTTAAGAGTTGAGTGGCAGCTTGGAGGCGAGCTTTGCTCGTTATGAGCTTGGTTTGAGTTTCTGCTAAGCAAGCCTTTCTCGGGCGTTTCTTTTAGTCGTTGTGCATTCGTAGTTGGCATTTTAGTTGAGCCACAGTTGAGTGAGTTGGCACAGAGGTGCCGTGGCATTGGGTGGTAAAGCCCTTGAGTTGCGATCCTCCAGCTATCGTGTTGCTAGTAGCCACGTAATGTTTTATTCCTTGCTGCTCGAGGTTTCCGTGAGAGGAATGTTGTTTGTTTTCCTGTCTGGCGATGTTCACCTAGGCCAGTGGCTGATCGGATTGCATTGGAAAGTTTGTTGTCGGCCGTTGAGGGGCTCCGCTTATTAGTTTGGCCGAGTGGAGCTCGCTTGGACCACGCGTTCGTAGGTGGCCGAAGTGAAGTATCGGCTAGTGTGTGTGGTGGTAGCCGTTTGGTGAACCAGAAAAGTGCCCTTGGCTTTGGTGCTTCGCTTTCTCGTAAGATGGTTGCTTTAGTGTTGTGGACGCATGCTAGTTGGAGAAGGTGGCCTAGGGATCAGTCACCAGTTGGTGGTTCGAATTGGATTTCGTTAAGGATTGTAGGCAACCAGTGGGGTTCGCAGTCTCTTGCGAAGTATGAGTAGGCCGTTTAGTTTCTTAAACCTAGGAGGTTCATTGTTTGGTCAAGATGGTGAAGGGTCGAGGTCGTTTGATAACAAATATGAGCATTCGAGAGAAGTTACGCCGGAGCGTGGCGTTGAGTTTTAGAGCTTGTGACCCGTCGACGAGTTTGCTGAGAGTAGCACCGTAGAGAGGCGTTCGAGTTGGGTTAGCGAGGATAAGTGAGCCCTAGAGTCGTAAGACCGCTTTGAGAGTTGGTGCGAATCGAGGATGTGGCTCACCGACTAGTTATCGCATGTTTTCTTGAAGCTCGATGTTAGTTCGGTTTTGGTTGAGATAGTTCGTGGCGGACTCGGGTGTCTGTTGGGCTTGAGCCTTTGGGAACCCAAGAGGGTTCTGGTTTCAAAGAAAGATTTGTGTTGTCTTAATCAGGAGCTTGGTTGGTTAAGAATCAGTGGAGTTTCATAGAGTTGTTTTCGTCTTAGGACTTTCGAGGACGAAAGTCTTAAAAGGAGGGAGTATTGTAACGGCCGAGTTTTCTATTTCGGTTTCCTGGAGTTTTCGGACATTATGCGGATGTTCGGATGGGCCGTTAGAGCTTTTTAACCTTCAAGGGTATTTTGGTATTTTGCTCCCCGGTCAGAGGTTGAGGATTTTCAGGGCTTCAGGGTCATTTCGTGTAAAGACCCGACCCAAAAGGGGCTCTAAATGGGCCTTTACCCCAATGCATGTAGTGAAAATAAAAGACATTATGAAAAATACATTTCGATTCCAAGTAAAAACAAAACATTCAACAACCAAAACATACATTTCTAAAAGCACACTCGATCGTAGATTTATTTAAACCATTAAAACAATCCACAAGTACCAATATGCTGGAATCCATAAAACGTAAGAAAACATCCTGGGGCTCATGCCTGTCTACATGCATTCGGAAATAACAAAAAGTGAAGAGTCATGATAATTAAAATAAAACAATCGAGAGATGACAAAGCAGTTCCATGATCATAGCTCCTCCTTCACCATCCTGTCTCCCCTTGATTACCATGTGGAAACCACGTAATAAGGGTGAGTAACGAATTACCCAGTAAGAATCCCCAACCGGGGTACAATACGATATACATGATCATCTAGAAGAATGTATGCAAGCTATGAGAACAAACACAGAGCGGAGCACATAGCTAAGTCCACACTTGGACCTCTCGATGCCATCTCGGGGTCTTAGTCCTAAAATACCACAACACACTAAACGCACTATACGGGAACAAGTCCCGGCCTCGGCCGCTCATCGCCGATACGAAAAGGTGCACTCGCTCAAGATCCCGAGGAGCTCTCGATGCGGCCAGTAATGAGCGTAAGCGCGCACCGCATGCTCTCTGCAAACTCGGGGTGCCGGGTCTAGTGGCAAGCTGCCCGTGTTCGATCCACCATGCCTAACTAAATCTCGGATCGGTGTCACCGACATAGGGTGTGAGACACTGGACACGTGAACTATGTCGGCTGTACCACCGCACTTTTGAGGCTAAGGAACCGGCCGTGGTAGGCTTACACCGAAGCGGTCCTTGCCCTAACAGTGGCAATCAAGGGCTACGGCCGAACACGCCGAGGACGTGTCGATCGCCGGGGGCGAGGCAATGCCAAGTCATCATCCCGACCGTTGGGGCATTTAACGATCGCCACCCTCACCCAAGATTGCGGGGCCTACCGGTTGGGATAGCTAATCCTCACGGGGTCCAAGGATCGGAGAATCGTCTCGAACGTCCTTGCCATAGATGCAAGATACTTTATGCATCGGGCCCGGATGATTCTATCTACCTCAATTCTAAACCTTAACAATAATAACGATTCAATCAATGCACCCAATACGTGCTCATCGGATACAAAGAACCTAGCATGATACTACGGCGAGAACAGATATATCGAACATGCTAGAATAGAACAACCTAGCATGGGCTAACATGAGAAACAATACAAGAGTTCATGCCATCAGAATTGAATGAGCACCTAGGCTAAACATGCTAGTAAACATACACAGCATACAAAACAACAATCACAAATATACGCGAGGTCCACACAACCCCTGTAAGAAATCCTTACCTTGGTCTCCAAGACTTTTACACACAAATCCTAAGTCTGCGAACAATCCCGAGCTAGCGAGCGGGAACCTAGCAAACCAACAATAATCGATATCTAAAATATCTAAACAACAATAGAACAGACAAGCTCGGCTCGGGGAACTCACGCGCGCGACGACACGAGCTTGGGGCTGGCGGCAAGTCGCTCGGCAAGGTGGCGCGGCGCCGCTGCTACACGGCAGCGGACACGCTACTGGTTGCGCTACCGGCACGCGACGACACGCTGTACGCCGGCTGCTGGCACCGCACGGCAAGCGAGGACACGCGCGCGCGGGCGAGCGTCTCGACGGCGGCGCGCGGCGCGCGCGTCTGGCGGCGGCGCGGCGAACGCTCGAGCGGCGGCGCGCGGCGCGAGCGGCTTCGGCAAGCGGACACGGCGAGGGCGTCGCGCGATCGGGCGATCTCTTTGCTGGGCGAACGGCGAGGCTGCTGCTGCAAGCAATGTGTCCGGGCGTCGGCGCGGCTGGCTCGACCGACTGGGCGTCGCGATGTGGCTGGCTCGGCCGATCTGGGCGTCGCGGCAGTGGCTGGCTCGGCCGATCTGGCGTGCGACAGTGGCTGGCTCGGTCGATCCGGGCGTGCGACAGTGGCTGCTCGGCCGATCCGGGCGTCTTGAGTAGGGGGGATGATGGCTGCTCCTCTCCGGGCCGCACAACACACACACACACACAACCCCTTTTTCTTACATTCGCCAACAACACCCAAATGAGAAGATGAAGAAGACGAAGACTTACCCGAATGATGATGATCGAACCCAAGGAGATGCAAGGATGAAGAACTCGGCAAGGCTATGGAGATGGAGAGCTTGGGCGGCCAAGAGATGTTTTGGAGAAGGAGATGAAATAACCTATTTCTATTTCATTTAACCAAATGCACCAAAACTCCAAAAATCCAAGGTTAACTAAGATGTGATGCAGAAAGAGCAACAAGAGCACCTAATGGCTCATTTGGCACACCTCTCTACAAGCTTCCCAGGAGACCCGGGTTCAAACCCCACTGCAAAGACAATTTCCTTTATTTTTACTTTTGCAACAAACCTTGCTCAAACCAAACCACAAACCCCTCCAAAAACCTACAAAAACCAACCAATAATTTTAGTAGCTGGAAAAGACACAAACGACCATGACGGCCCGACCAAATTACCAAATTACCCCTAGGGCATACCTGGAAGACCGGAAGAAAAACACAGGTCGTTACAATATTCCTCCTTTTTATGACTTTCGTCCTCGAAAGTCCTTAAGACAGCAAACTCGAGGTAATGCAACCTCATCTCGTCTTCCCGCTCCCAAGTGGCCTCCTCGGAATCCCGACTCCTCCACCAACCTTTACCAAACGAATCTCGCGATTACGCAACGCCTTGGTCTCAAAGGCAAGGATCCTCACCGGCTTCTCCTCGAAGTTCAAATCCTCATTCAGCTGCAAAGGCTCAAAGTCCACAATGTGCGACGGGTCCGGCACATACTGCCTCAACATCGATACATGGAAAACACTATGCACTGCTGATAGTGACGGAGGTAGGGCTAACCGGTAAGCAACTCTGCCAATCCTCTCTAGGATCTCAAATGGACCAACAAAACGGGGACTCAACTTCCCACGCTTACCAAACCTCAGAACACCTCGCATCGGAGCAACCTTAAGGAACACATGCTGACCAACCTCAAACTCCAAATCTCGACGCCGAACATCGGCGTAACTCTTCTCTGCTCTGGCTGTCAACATACGAGCTCTAATCTTCTCGCAGCTGCGCCATTGGTCAACCGCTAGAACTCGGGACCCAACACTGTCCTATCACCCACCTCTTCCCGAACACAGGGGGACCGACAACGCTTACCATACAATGCCTCGAATGGAGCCATCCAGAATCGTCGATCGTAATCGTTGTTATAGGCAAACTCCATCAAGTACAGAATCTCGGTCCCAATCGCTGGGAAATCCAACACACAAGCCCTCAACATATCCTCGAGAATCGATTCACTCTCTCGGTCGACCATCCGTCCGAGGGTGAAAAGTCATCTCTTGGCGCAAATCGTGCCCAAAACCTTTCGGAGCGCTCTCGAGAAACGAGAAGTGAACCATGCGAGTCACGATCGGACACAATCCTCACCGGTACACCATGATAACGGATGATCTCGCTCCAAAAAGCAGTGCGCCACTTGCTCCACGGTATAAGTGTCTCTACCGGAATGAAGTGTGCGCTCTTGTCAAACGGTCGACTATCACCCAAATCGAGAGAACTTCCTCGAGTCCTTGGCAAACCAGGATATAAAGTCCATAGAGATCTCTTCCCATTTCCACCGGGTACACTCGGTGGTCGCAACAAACTAGTGGCCTCTGCTCGGTGCCTTCACTTGCCGACAAGTGAGACACCTGACAAACTCTCGCCACATCTCTCTTCATTCCCATCCACCGTAAAGTCCGCTTAAGGTCTCGATACATCTTGGTACCCCGGGTGCCAAGCAAAAGGGGAACAGTGGGCCTCCGAGAGCAACTCTGCGCTCGCAAACCTCGCAATGTCCGGAACACACAACCGGCCTCTATAAGACAACCCATTGTCCGGTGAATATACAAAGTCAAAGTCACCGTCAAGCACTAACTCACAACCAATCTCTTAAGTGCGGGTCACCCAATCTGGTGTCTATAATCCACGCTGCCGAATCGACGCACAATAGTCAATCGAGCTACCACGGCGGTAACCTCTCCCAACAACATCGCAACCTCGGCCCGCTCGAACTCTCTCTCTCAAACTGGCTGAAACTCAACAACGCCGCAGAGTGCGACGTCTTTTCGCTCAAAGCATCGGCCACTACATTGGCTTTACCGGATGGTACAAAATCTCGCAGCCATAATCCTTTACCAACTCTAACCATCTCCTCTGCCTCATATTCAACTCCTTCGAGTAAACAGATACTTGAGGCTCGTGATCGGTAAACATCTCGAATCCGCTCACCATACGGTAATGCCTCCAAATCTTCGGTGCAAACACCACTGCTTTGCCAACTCCATATCATGAGTCGGGTAGTTCTGCTCTTACGGCTTGGTGACGGGAAGCATAGGCAATGACCTTCCGTCTTTGCATCAACACACAACCTAATCCAAACTTGGAAGCATCATCAGAGACCACGAAACCACTGTCCCCTCTCTCCGGATCGCCAACACCGTGCCAAGTCAAACTACGCTTGAGCCTGGCAAAGCTCTCATCACACTGTTGTCCCAAACAAACTCGACACCCTTCCTCGTCGACGAGTGAGGGGTGAGGCTAAAGCGAAAAAGTTCTTGACGAACCGACGGTAGTAACTCTCGCCAAACCCGTAAAGTCGCGAATCTCGGCAGAATCGAAGTCGGCTTGGCCCATGAACTCACGGCCTCAATCTTCGCGGGGTCCACGGCTATACCATCTCTCGAAACCACGTGGCCTAGGAAGGCCACCGCTCCAACCAGAAAATCACATTTGGAAAACTTCGCATAAAGCCGGGTTTTCCTCAAAGCCGCCAATACTCGCCTCTCAAATGCTCTGCATGGTCTTCTTTAGACCTCGAATAAATCGAATATCGTCAATGAACACGATGACGGCCGTCCAAAAATGATTTGAACACCCTATCCATCATGTCCATGAACGCTACCGGGCATTGGTCAATCCAAACGACATAACCACAAACTCATAGTGACCATATCCGGACTCGAAAGTCGTCTTAGGAATGTCGGCATCCCCGATCCGCAATCGATGGTAACCGGATCTCGATCTATCTTGGAGAACACGAAGCTCCTCGAAGCCGATCGAACAAATCATCGATACGGGGCAACGGATACTTATTCTTCACTTGTCACCTTATTAAGCTCGCGGTAATCAATACATAAGCGCATAGAACCATCCTTCTTTTCACAAATGCAATCGGGTGCCCCACGGGACACACTTGGACGGATGAACCCTCGGTCTAACATCTCCTGCAATCGAATCTTCGCCTTTAACTCACGCCCCGGCGCCATGCGATCACGGAGCCTTCGAGATAGGGAGGGTCCTGGCTCGAGCTCAATATTGAAGTCAACCTCTCTCTTTGGGGCAACCCCAGTAACTCCTCAGAAACACATCCGCGAACTCTTGCACGACCACCGGCACTGATCGACAGACGAATGAGGGGCGGCTCTTCCCGCACAACTTGGCTAGATAGCCCCAAGCTCCATGAGCTAGCAAACGACGAGCTTTCACAACCGACACCATCGGCGGGCAAACTCCACCTCTGACTCCACGAAACTTAAAGTCAATGGGCCGACTGGCGGCTCGAACACTACTTCTTTCGGTGGCGGTCAATCAACGCGTGGTTAGCAACTAACCACTCCATACCAAGAATCACATCAAAACCGCTCATAGGCGTAACTATGAGCGTAGCCACAAGCAACTCTCCTGATATCTCGATCCGCCATCCTTAATCTTATCTCTAGCCAACATACTAACTCCCGAAGGAGTTGCAACAGATAACTCAAAACCTAGAGGCTCTAGTCTTAACTTAGCATGCTCAAAGAAACAACACATGTATACAAATGAATGCGTGGAACCGAGAATCAAACAAGACAAATGCGCAGTTGATCTAAAACAAGAAGCGTGCACTCGCCATCGCGCGGCATCCGTGACGCGGCCTCCCGACGGGTCGTAGCAAACACTCGACCTCTGCTGGCTGCACTGGCCGAGCCGCCATAGCCGGGCCGATCACAAAAACGGGCCATGTGCCCCTCTACCACAACGGTAGCACAATCTAGGTCCAGCCGACAAGCTCCGGCGTGGACTTTCCCACAAGTAGCACAAGCGGAAATCGCTGGGGTCCTCCTCGCTGCGGGCCGGAAACGGATCGAGCTCTCCGCCGGTCTCTCGCTTCAAATCGCCCTTGGCGGCGCTGCCGCCTCCCCGAAAAGTCAAACTTCCTCTTCGCCCCACACCGCTTTGGGACAGACGCCCATGAACAGAGCGGCAACAACCCTCCAACAGATACTTCCCATTATAGATCGTGGCTAATCGGGCCAGCCCTAGCATAAGTGTCGGGGGCCCGAGCCCTCGACATCTCGGGAAACACCCTGCCTCAATCCGGATATGAACTTCCGAATCTTCACCCGGGGTGGCAATCAATCGAGGAGCAAAATATCCATACTCGAGAACTTGCGCTCATATTCCTCAATGGAATCGAACCCGCCGTGTTCGGAAGAGCTCCACCATCTTCTCCTGAGCCTCATCACCGATGAACTTTACCTTGAACTCACCTTGAAGAACTCCCAAGTAGCGGGTGGAGACCCGGTGGTCTCTCGCTCAAGGTGGACTCCCACCACCATCTCGCTGTGCCTCCTAGCACATGAGCCGCACATCTCGGCCTCTCAATATCGGGGCACACCATGATAAGGAAGGTGTACTCCAAATGGGCAATCCACCGGCCGCCAACGCTAACGCATCACCGGTGGCATCAAACTTCTCGAAGCTTCCACTTCACAAAATCCTTCACCACCTACCCAATTCCTCGGCACCCTCTGCCATATCTCGCCTCTGGGGCTACTTGCTCTGTGGAGCCGGAGGTGCTATCGAGCTCTCTGAACCAATCGAGTCACCGCTCGATCCGGCTCGGACTCTTCCCGCTGCAGCGCCAACAAGGCTCGGGTCTCGCCCTCGGTCACTCAACATGCCGACCATAAAAGCCCTCATAGACTCAAAGAAACTCTGCTCCAGGAGCGCCTCTCACGGCGCTTCGCTCGCCTCAACGCCCGCTCTAGGCGTAACAGAGGAGCTGCCGGGTGGAATGCCATCGATGTCGGCTTGGGACGATGTCCTGCAGTGATCGATCCGATCCCGATACCTCGACCGCTCTCGAACCTCCTCTCCGATGACGGTGGTCGCATGTTTGGCGATCTACATCCAAACCAACAACGAATCAAAACTCGCTCATCACCATTCCACAACACCAAACAAGGCATACACTAGATGATAGGTATTGTAAATTCTTAACCCTTTTCCTTTCTAAAACAATAAATCTAGGCGTGCACTGATGACTCGCCAGAGTGCCGATGATCATGGAAAACGACCTACAACAAAAAAGGTCGATCTACGAGAATCTATGACTCGAGCTCGATACCAATCAGAAGACCCACCCAAAAAGGGGCTCTAAATGGGCCTTTACCCCAATGCATGTAGTGAAAATAAAAGACATTATGAAAAATACATTTCGGATTCCAAGTAAAAATGAAACATTCAACAACCAAAACATACATTTCTAAAAGCACACTCGATCGTAGATTTATTTAAACCATTAAAACAATCCACAAGTACCAATATGCTTTGGAATCCATAAAACGTAAGAAAACATCCTGGGGCTCTGTGCCCGTCTACATGCATTCAGGGGAAATAACAAAAAGTGAAGAGTCATGATAATTAAAATAAAACAATCGAGAGATGACAAAGAGGTTCCATGATCATAGCTCCTCCTTCACCATCCTGTCTCCCGCCTTGATTACCCGTGGAAAACCACGAGAATAGGGTGAGTAACGAATTACCCAAAGAAGAATCCCCAACCGGGGTACAATACGATATACATGATCATCTAGAAGAATGTATGCAAGCTATGAGAACAAACACGAGCGGAGCACATAGCTAAGTCCACACTTGGACCTCGGATGCCATCTCGTGGTCTTAGTCCGAAAATACCACAACACACTAAACGCACTATACGGGAACAAGTCCCGGCCTCACTGTCTCATCGCCGATACACGAAAGGTGCACTCGCTCAAGATCCCGAGGAGCTCTCCATCGGCGCCGTAATGAGCGTAAGCGCGCACCGCATGCTACCGCAAACTCGGGGGTGCCGGGTCTAGTGGCAAGTCGCCCGAGTTCGATCCACCATGCCTAACTAAATCTCTGGATCGGTGTCACCGACATAGGGTGTGAGACTCGACACGTGAACTATGTCACCTGTACCACCGCACCGAGGCTAAGGAACCGGCCGTGGTAGGCTTACACCAGAAGCGGTCCTTGCCCTAACAGTGGCAATCAAGGGCTACGGCCAACACGCCGAGGACGTGTCGATCGCCGGGGGCGAGGCAATGCCAAGTCATCATCCCGACCGTTGGGGCATTTAACACCGCCACCCTCACCCAAGATTGCGGGGCCTACCGGTTGGGATAGCTAATCCCTCACGGGGTCCAAGGACGGAGAACTGTCTCGAACGTCCTTGCCATAGATGCAAGATACTTTATGCATCGGGCCTGATGATTCTATCTACCTCAATTCTAAACCTTAACAATAATAACGATTCAATCAATGCACCCAATACGTGCTCATCGGATACAAAGAACCTAGCATGATACTACGAAGCAAGAACAGATATCGAACATGCTAGAATAGAACAACCTAGCATGGGCTAACATGAGAAACAATACAAGAGTTCATGCCACTCAGAATTGAGCAGAGCACCTAGGCTAAACATGCTAGTAAACATACACAGCATACAAAACAACAATCACAAATATACCGCAGAGGTCCACACAACCCCAGAAGAAATCCTTACCTTGGTCGGAAGACTTTTACACACAAATCCTAAGTCCGGAACAATCCCGAGCTAGCGAGCGGGAACCTAGCAAACCAACAATAATCGATTATCTAAAATATCTAAACAACAATAGAACAAAGAAGCTCGGCTCGGGAACTCACGCGCGCGACGACACACGAGCTTGGGGTCAGCGGCAAGTCGGCTCGGCAAGGCTGGTCGCTGGCCGCTTGCTACCGCGCACGGCAGGACACGCTACCGTTGCGCGCGCTACCGGCACGGACGCGGACACGCTACTGCCGCTACCGCACGGCGCAAGGTGGTGGACACGCGCGCGCGAGCGGCTCGACGGCTGGCGCGCCGCGCGCGCGCGGCGTCTGGGCGAAGGCGCGCGGGCGAACGCTCGAGCGAAGCGCGCGCGCGCGCGCAGCTTCGGCAAGCGGACACGGCGAGGGCGTGCGAGCGATCGGGCGATCTATTCTTTGGGCGAAACGGCGAGGCCGCTGCGCAATGTGTCCGGGCGCAGCGGGTAGCTCGACCGATCTGGGCGTCGACAGGGGCTGGCTCGGCCCGATCTGGGCGTCGCGATGGCTGGCTCGGCCGATCCGGGCGTCGCGACAGGGCTGGCTCGGCCGATCTGGGCGTCGCGACAGTGGCTGCTCGGCCGATCCGGGCGTCGGCGAGCTGGGGATGATGGTCGCTCCTCTCGGTGGTTGTGCACAACACACACACACACACAACCCCTTTTTCTTACATTCGCCAACAACACCCAAATGAGAAGATGAAGAAGACGAAGACTTACCCGAAATGATGATGATCGAACCCAAGGAGATGCAAGGATGAAGAACTCGGCAAGGCTATGGAGATGGAGAGCTTGGGCGGCCAAGAGATGTTTTGGAGAAGGAGATGAAATAACCTATTTCTATTTCATTTAACCAAATGCACCAAAACTCCAAAAATCCAAGGTTAACTAAGATGTGATGCAGAAAGACCAACAAGAGCACCTAATGGCTCATTTGGCACACCTCTCTACAAGCTTCCCAGAGACCCGGTTCAAACCCCACTGCAAAGACAATTTCCTTTATTTTTACTTTTGCAACAAACCTTGCTCAAACCAAACCACAAACCCCTCCAAAAACCTACAAAAACCAACCAATAATTTTAGTAGCTGGAAAAGACACAAACGACCATGACGGCCCGACCAAATTACCAAATTACCCCTAGGGCATACCTGGAAGACCGGGAAGAAAAACCTGGGTCGTTACATTTCGGCCTTTGTTGAGACTTGATTAATGTTGGTTGCAAGACCCATGGAGTTTGGGTTAGTTGATTAGAAGTTCGGAGACATTCCGGTTGATAGCAAAATTAATTGGAATTTAATTGGTCCCATTGAGATTTGAACCCTTGCCCTAATGGTGAAATTGGAGTTTTTAGAAAAAGAAGATTTAGTTAAAAAGAAAAGAATTTCTTTAGCCGGGACCCGCAAGAGAAAGCCTTGGGAAGGGATTTTAGACCCATTTAAATTAGGAAAAGGAAAAGAAAATCCTATTCCCCTTGTTTTCGAAAAATCTCTCTCTCTCTCTCTCTCTCTCTCTCTCTCTCTCTCTCTCTCTCTCTCTCTCTCCTTGCCGAGCTCCTCACCAAGAAACCAAACCCTAGCCGCTCAGCCCATCCCCACACCAGATCGCGCCAGCCCTGCCCAACCACGCCGCCCAGATCGCACAAGCCCTGCCCAGCCACGCCTCACCAGACCGCAGCACAGCCCATGCCCAGGCGAGCCCAGACGCCCTGCATCGCCCATACCAGGCGCACCCAGTCGCGCTGCCTCGCCCAGCCCAGACGCGTCGCGCCGTTCCGCACCAGCCGCCCGACGCGCCACGCGCTCTCCGCTTGTTTGCCGCCGACGGCCGCGTCGCCACACGCCAGCGCCCAAAGACCCAAAGACCAGCACCCGCGCCAGCGCCCCATCCGCACCAAAGCAGCGCCACCTTGCCCCCTTGCTGCGAGACCCGTGCCTTCTCGGTTGGTAATTCCCGAACCTATCCCTTGTAGATTTTTAAGTCTGCTGTCACTGTATATTTATTTAGGATGCTTTTAAAATGTTTAGGTTGCTCGGTTTCGCTTTAAAGCTCGAGGGTCATTATTTGATTGTGAAGGTTATTTCTGCTCGTTTCCAGGTAAGGATTCCTTACCGTGGTTGTGTGGACCCTGCGATGCTTTCTTGATTGTGCCTTATATGCATGTTTACTTTTATGGACATGATTAGTGGATAGGACAGCTTGTGATTGCATTCCTGCTAGCATGTTTGCTTGTTTGTACATGTTAGTGCCATGCTAGGATTGTTCTTCCAACATGCTTGAGATTCCTGCTTTAAGTTCGTAGTATCATGCTAGGTTATGTATGATTGATGATGATTATGTATGTTTAGCCAGGAATCGTTTACTCTATACTCTAGCTAGTGTGTTAGGGCTGTCATCATCTAGAGGCTGAGAGCGGACATAACGTACCTTGTCCCCACCGGTCGGGAGTAGAGCGAAGCATAACGTACATTGCTTCCCCGGCAAATGATGTGGATTTAGCTACCACATCGGCATAAGCCTAGTTTGTAGCTCCGCTAGAGCGGAACCACGCTAACGGTGCAAGCCCGCCTTGGCCGGTTCTTAGCTTCGTGTCGGTGGTACAGTGCCGCATGATGAGTGCCGAGGGCCTCGCGCACTCACCGTGTTCGGTGACACCGCTTTCCGAGTCTTTAGGCATGCGTGCACTGCCCGCGTAGTTTGTACTTAGCCCCACATTTACGCCGGGTTGCGGAAGATGCGGTGTGCGCGCCGCACACGCATTAGTCGCGGTTCGGAGAGAGCTCCCGGGCTAATGTTCGTGAGTACACCAGTTCCTTCCTGTTTAGAGCCGGACTTCGGGTACTCTCCCGATAGTCCAGATTTATAAGCGAGGGTAAGAGGCCCTTGAGGACACCCATTGGGATTGGCTTTTGAGTGATCATATGGTCGAGGGGAAAGACCCTCGAGGTGTCGGACATCTTTGGGATCGGTTTTTGAGCTGATGATCAATTGGCCGAGGAGAAAGACCCTCGGAGATGTCCCGGATTGGTTATGAGAGCCAATCATTAGGCCTAAGAAGGAGACTTCCGAGGATTCCAGATTCTGCCTTGTAAGCTCGTTGAGCAATGATCCGTGTTGGTAACGCTTGCATGTATACTAGGGTGCCGATGATTGATGTATCGTATTGTACCCTCTGTTGGGGATTCTTACCGAGTATGTTTATACTCACCCTTATTTTTGTGGTTTTCCACTGTAACTTGGGACAAAGACCGGACGGCTAAGCGGAGGGAGCCGAATGATCATGGGAGCCGCTGCCGCACTCTGTCTTTATTGTTGGCATATTTGTTCAGCATGTAGATGGACAGGAGTCCTAGGGGAAACATTATAAAAAGTTGTTTGAACTGTTTTGAATGTTTTTATATACTGGCCAGGCTTGTTTTACTTCGTTGGTTTTTCTTAAACAAAATTGTTGATTATGTTTTAAGCATTCCCCGTTTCTAAATGTTTCGAAAGGTTTTAAATATGAGCACTAAACCGCTTGTTGAAGTATTTTAACTTGCATGCTGAGTGAGAACCTAGGTTTAGGACCGTATTTTGGGTCGGGTTCTTACATTGTAGGACCCAAGAAGTTCGGGCTAGTTGTTTGGAAGTTTGGAGGTGTTTTGGTAATTAGCAAAATTATTGTTAATTAGAGTGCTTCCTTTGGGAATTGAACCCTTGTCCTAACAGTTATTAGGAGGCTTGATTTAAATGGGTTTTATTAAATGGAAAAGAATGCGTCAGCTAGGACTCGAAGGAAAAAAGCCTTGGGAAGGGATTTTGGACCACCCAAAACCTATTTAATTTAGGAAAAAGGAAAAGAAAAGAGAAAAACCCTTATTCTTTCCCCTTCTCTCTCTCTCTCTATTTCTCCTTGCCGACCTCACCAAGAAACCCAACCGAGCCGCACCGAGCCACACCGAGCCACTCAAGACTGAAGACCAAGCACTTCACGCCTTGTCGACACCGGCCGAGCAGCCTGAGACGCCCCAAAGACAACCCCGCCTGTCGCCGCATACCACCAAGCACCCAAACGCCCAAAGATAGCCCGTGCATCGCGCCCAGACGCCCCGCCATCCTCCTCGCATCGCGCCCGTGCGCCCAGTCCGTGTCGCCGTGCCGACCGCGCGCGCCCGTCCGCGCGTGCCCGTCCCCTGCCGTGCCCAGCAGCGCCCAGATTGCTCGCCTCTGCCGCCCAACCTGCCTGCCCCTTGCTGCCGAGAGCCAGAATTTTGCCAAGAAAGTTGGGCCGAGACCTTGTGCCTTCTCGGTTGGTAATTCCCGAGCCTCCACTCTTTTGGACCTTAAGATGTTAGTTGTTGGTTGCTTAATTAGGATTATTTTTATTGTTTGCTTAGGTTGCTCGGGTTCTCTTAGAAGCTCGAGGGTCGCTTGTTGGTTGTGGTCATTATTTTCCGCTTGCCCCCAGGTAAGGATTTCTTACCGTGGTTGTGTGGACCCTGCGATGCTATCATGATTGTGCCTTGTATGCTTGGTTGCTGTTATGAGTATGTTAGCTATTGAACAACTTGTGTTTGAAATCTTGCTAGCATGTTGCTGGTTGTTCATATTAGTGCCATGCTAGGTTTGTTCTTCCAGCATGCCATGTCTTGTGATTGTATGAAATTTCCAGTGGGTAGGTTACATGTTTTCTCTTGCTTCCAGATCGTGTTGTTCTTGTGTCCCTGTTATATTCTATTAGGTACATGCTAGGGGTATCCTTATCTTGGCATAACCTTGTCCTATTTTCTCCTGATTAGTTCCATGCTAGGGATAGACAGGTGATGTATAGTGTAGAAGATCGTAGGGGTAACTAGTTTAGGTCCTGCTCGGGTAAGACCCCGATGGACATCCGTATGTGAGTTGGAGGTGTAAGACCCTGATGGGCATCCTAGGTGTGTAAGTCCCCGATGGGCATCACTGAGTTGGAGGTGTAAGACCCTGATGGGCATCCTAGGTGTGTAAGTCCCTGATGGGCATCACTGAGTTGGAGGTGTAAAACCCCGATGGGCATCCTAGGTGTGTAAGTCCACGATGGGCATCACTGAGTTGGAGGTGTAAGACCCTGATGGGCATCCTAGGTGTGTAAGTCCCTGATGGGCATCACTGAGTTGGAGGTGTAAGACCCCGATGGGCATCCTAGGTGTGTAAGTCCCCGATGGGCATCACCGAGTTGGAGGTGTAAGACCGATGGGCATCCTAGGTGTGTAAGTCCCCGATGGGCATCACCGAGTTGGAGAAGTAAGACCCGATGGGCATCCTAGGTGTGTAAGTCCCGATGGGCATCACCGAGTTGGAGGTGTAAGACCACGATGGGCATCCTAGGTGTGTAAGTCCCTCGATGGGCATCACTGAGTTGGAGGTGTAAGACCCCGATGGGCATCCTATGTGTGTAAGTCCCCGATGGGCATCACTGAGTTGGAGGTGTAAGACCCTGATGGGCATCCTAGGTGTGTAAGTCCCCCATGGGCATCACTGAGTTGGAGGTGTAAGACCCCGATGGGCATCCTAGGTGTGTAAGTCCCCGATGGGCATCACTGAGTTGGAGGTGTAAGACCCCGATGGGCATCCTAGGTGTGTAAGTCCCCGATGGGCATCACTGAGTTGGAGGTGTAAGACCCTGATGGTCTTCCTAGGTGTGTAAGTCCCCGATGGGCATCACTGAGTCCTAGGTTGTGTAAGACCCCGAAGGGTATCCAAGTGTAGAACCTTGGATAGGCTGTAGATGTAAGCCCTTGAATAGGCTCGCTCTAGGAGTAGCTCATAGCCTAATTCAACCGTTTTGCTCTAAGTCATTGTTCTATTTGCATGTACACTAGGGTGCTAGATGACTGATGTATCGTATTGACCCCGGTTGAGGATTCTTACTGAGTATGTTTATACTCACCCTTATTCCTATGGTTTTTCCATGTAACGGCCCAGGTTTTCATCCCAGTCTTCGAGGTATGCCCTAGGGTTATTTTGGTAATTTGGTCGAGCCGTCAGGGCCGTTTATGTCTTTTTCCAGTTGCTAAAATTATTGGATGGGTTTATGTAGGTTTTTGAGGCTTTGTGGATGGGTTTGAGCAAGGATAGATGCAAAAGTAAAAATAAAGGAAAATTGTGTTGCAACTGGGGTTTCAACCTGGGGTACTAGGAAGTCAGTGGGTGGTGTGGCCAGTTGAGCCACAGGGAGGATCTTGTTATTCTTTCCATGATATATCTTGGTTAGCCTTGATTTCTTTGGGTTTTGGTGCATTTGATTAAATGAAAGGAAATTAGGTCTTTTGAGCTTCTTCTCCAAATAAGCCTTGGCCGCCCAACCCTCTTCCTCAAGCTCCATTGCCGTGTTCTTCTTCCCGAGAGTCCTCCGAGAGTCATTCCAGCCAGCCAAGCAACCCGGCCGAGCAGCCCAGCCAGATCGCACAAGCAGCCCCAAGCGCCCAGCGAAGAGGCCGCCCAGACGCCTGTGCGCCCAACAAAGACGCAGCCCAGTGCCGTCGCGAATGCCCGTGCGCCAGCCAGAGGCGGCGCCGCGCGCACGAACATCGTGTGCCCATCGCCGTCGCAGCCGCCGCATCTCATTGCTTGCCCACGCGCGCTCAGCCCTTCTGAGCGCCAGATGCCATCGCCCAGCCGAGCTCGCGTCCGCGTCACAGCCCCAGCGCCCGCGCGCCCGTCTCTGTCAAAGCGTGTCCGCGCCCAGCGCCAGCGTGCTGTGCCGCTCGCCCGCCCGTGTCCTGTCTGTCCGTGCCCAACGCCGTGCCAGTGCGCCCATCCGTGCCCCCAGCGCCCAGCAGCAGCCCCGCCGTGCTGCCTGCCCGTCTGCGTGTCAGCCGAGCCGCGTGAGTTGCTCCCGAGCCGAGTCTTGTTAATTTTATTATATTTAGGCATATGGATTCTGATTATCATTGTTTTTGTTAGGCTCTCGGTAGCTAGCTCGGGTTCGATCGCAGCTTAGGTTTTTGTGTGTAGTTGCCTCCCTGCTAGGTAAGGATTTCTTACCGGAGTTGTGTGGACCCTGCGATGTTCTATGTGATTGTTGTTTGTATGTTTGTTTGTGATTATCAGCATGTATAGTTTAGGTGCTCTGTTCTGAATTCCTGACTAGCATGACTTCGTATGTTGTTCTCTCATGTTAGTCCATGCTAGGTTGTTCCGTTCTGGCATGCTCATATCTGTTCTTGCTTCATAGTACCATGCTAGGTTCGTTGTATCTGTTGAGCACGTTTTGGATTGTATTGGATTGTATGTTATTGATATAATAGGTTAGAGTGTAGGTAGGTAGCATCATCCGGGCCCGATGCATAAAGTATCTTGTATCCATGGCAGGGACGTACGAGGTAGTACTCCGTCCCTGGACCCCGTTAGGGTTTAGCTAACCCGACCGGTAGGCCCTGCAATCTTGGGTGAGGGTGGCAGACTGTTAAATGCCCCAATGGTCGGGATGATGACTTGGCATTGCCTCGTCCTCGGCGGTAAACACGCGTCTCGGCGTGTTCGGCAAGAGCCCCGATTGCCACTGTTAGGGAAAGGACGGCTTCGGTGTAAGCCTACCACGACCGATTCCTTAGCCTCAAAGGTGGTTCAGCCGACATAGTTCACGTGTCCAGGTCTCACACCCCTATGTCAGTGACACCGATCCAGAGATTTAGTTAGGCATGGTGACTGGACATGGGCAGCTTGCCACTAGACCCGGCACCCCCCATGGTCTGCAGTAGCATGCGGTGTACGCTTACCCTCATTACATCGCCGACCGGAGAGCTCCTCGGGATCTTGAGCTAGTGCACCTTTCGTATCGACGAGATGAGCAGTGAGGCGAGACTTGTTTCTCGTATAGGGCGTATTGTGTGGTGATCTATTTCCGGACTAAGACCCTGAGTTGGCATCCGAGGTCCAAGCGTGGACTTAAGCTATGTGCTCTATTCTGTGTTTATACTCATAGCTTGCATACATTCATCTAGATGACCATGTATATCGTATTGTACCCCGGTTGGGGATTCTTACTGAGTAATTCGTTACTCACCCTTATTTTGTGGTTTCCCACAGGTAACCAAGGTGCGAGACAGGATGGCTGAAGGAGGAGCTGTGATCATGGGAACCTGTTGTCATCTCTGACTTTTTATATTATGATTCTTGTCTTTTATTTCCCCTGAATGCATGTAGTCGGGCACGGAGCCCTAGGATGTTTTCTCAATGTTTTGTGGATTCCAGCATTTATGTATCTGAGAAGGTTTTGAATGATTTTAATAAATCTTTGATCAGAGTAAACTTTTGGAAATGTATTTGTCTTGAAACAGGTGCTTGGAGACAGGGACAGGTTTTAGTAAACTGTATTGATTTCTGATTGAATGCTGAATGTTTTAATTTTTACTTGGAATCTGAAATCATATTTGTATATTGTCTTTACTTGAACGAATGCATTGGGTAAAGGCCCATTTAGAGCTCCTTTTGAGTCGGGTCTTTATAGTTGGTATCAGAGCTCAGAGTCATAGTGTAAGAACCCGACCCAAAATACGGTCATAAACCTAGGTTCTCACCCGACACTCTGTCTTTATTGTTTGCATATTTGTTCAGCATGTAGATGGACAGGAGTCCTAGGGGAAACATTATTATAAGTTGTTTGAACTGTTTTGAATGTTTTTATATACTGGCCAGGCTTGTTTTACTTCGTTGGTTTTTCTTAAACGAAATTGTTGATTATGTTTTAAGCATTCCCCGTTCTAAATGTTTTGAAAGGTTTTAAATATGAGCACTAAACCGCTCGGTGAAATATTTAACTTGCATGCTGAGTGAGAACCTAGGTTTAGGACCGTATTTTGGGTCGGGTTATTACAGTTGGTATCAGAGCACAGAGTCATAGATTCTGTAGACTAACCTGCTTTGCAGGTTGTTGCCCCCA
Source organism: Sicyos edulis (assembly GCA_036507275.1). Taxonomy (NCBI): domain Eukaryota; kingdom Viridiplantae; phylum Streptophyta; class Magnoliopsida; order Cucurbitales; family Cucurbitaceae; genus Sicyos; species Sicyos edulis. The sequence continues at coordinate 21,233,491 of CM071847.1, forward strand.
TGATCATCAGCACTCCGCGGCCGTCAGGTTTGTCTGAGTTCATTAAGCTAAGGGTTTTATTTTACAATACTGCATCTAGTATACATGTGTTACCCTTGTTTGGCAGTGAGAGCCCCAGCGTGGGCTAGCTTTTATGCTCTGCGTAGATCGCTAGTATGTTGATTGCACTTAGAGGAGCAGGGACGTTGGTATTTCCAACCGAGGAGTTGGACTGTTCATGTTGATCATGAGACCACGTCTAGGGTTGTCTAGACCCGTAGGCCACCTTTGGCCTTGGCAGATGAGTTGCCAAGAGTAGGGGGGGTTGAGGCTAGCACGCCTCAGAGTGAGACTCCTTGAGCAGAGTGTGCTCCAGCCATGAGGGAGTTGATGGCAGGTCTTTTAGCTAACAGAGAGCGGAGACCCAGGCGTAGTTTGTAGCGCGTAGTGAGTAGTCTTGGGCATAGATAGCCCAGCTGGTAGAGTTTATTTAGGAGACACCCCTCCTTGTAGCTCCAGTAGCCCCGGAGGTTCCCAGGAGGGCTCGATCGGCGAGTTATCTTGATAAGTTAGTTGGCGTTGATCGAGCCGCCGAGTTTGGCAAGTGGAAGCCTTGTAGAGCTGGATGTTTTTAGACCTCATCGCTAGCGGCAAGGTGGTTGCCTGTGTTCGAGTTTATCATCCAAGTGTTGGGATGACTGGCGTCCGCAGGCCGATGACCGGATGTTTAGAGGTCGAGGCGCCCATTCTCGTGTTGTTTGATGCAAGAAAGGTGTGGTGGTGGAAGTCCTGTGAGAGGCGGACCAGCAGAGTCTCCACCAGCCACCCGGTCGATTGGCAAGCTTCCAAGTTAGTAGCTTTTGAGGAAGATGTAGAGACATCTTGTCCTCCTGCAAGCCTGCAGACGTTTTGCAGCCAGTTCTTGAGTACCCTCGTAGGCAGGGGGTAGTGTGGAGTTTGCTTGTCAGGACTTAATCCGTCCGTGGTTTTCAGCTGGCTATTAGAGAGAAGCACCTTCATTAGCATGTTTGGTGTGGAGCTAGGTGCTGCCACCCGAGGGTTGGCCTGAGTATTCGTTGAGCATCGAGTGGGATGCAGGAGTGGGCCTTGGCTTGTCTGTTAGACGTGATGTCAGAGACTAGTCTACTAGAGTGTTGAGATTCTTGTGTTGAGCGCCATCGCCCTGTCACCTGGAGTGTGACCTTCCCTACCCTCAGAGGGGCTTAAAGCCCGTAAAGGGATGTTTGTGTTGTAAAGGATGTAGTGCCTGTTGGAACCAAGCTTTGGAAGGAGGCCTAGTTTCAGGCCAGTTGGCACTTTTGGTGCAAGTGGTTCCATACTCGCTCGGAGTATAGCATCCCCACTAGCCTTGTACCCATTTTTCTGAAGTTGCATCTGTTTGGATTGCTTAAGAGATCTAGCTCGGTGGTAGTCAGGGAACTACAAGTGTGAGGTCGTTTGAGGGAAAAGTAGGAGCTTTTCTGGGTCACCGAGAGTTGGGTACAAAGGATGCTGTAGGTTGGTGAGGGCTAGCGCGTCTGAGTTCTCGCGCTTGTGTGTGAGCTTGTGAGCCAGCTTGGCGGTAGTGTGTTTCGACTACCCTTGGAGTTACCCTAATAAGGGTAGAGTTGGCTTCGAGGATGCGTGGTTGATCCAGTGTTAGAGCCATGAGTTGGATGGTTGAGCGGAGCATTTAGTGGGCACATTGGTATGAGGGATGTCAGCTTGGTGTGGTTATGCTCTTGTAAGAGTGAGTTGACCAATGTAGCTTTTCGTGGTGAGTTGACCCTGAGTGGTTTGAACTCTTGTTGCTCCTTTGCTAGTTGTGGCTCTTTTGGGAGGCAAAAGTTGCCTTGTGTGAGAGTACTTGTTGGTTTGGATCTTAAGGAACCAAGTTGGAGTTGTACACGCTGGTGTACTTTTGTGTAGGTCGTTCCGTGGTGGATTTTTCAAGAACCACTAGGGGTTTCGGGTTGTGAAACCAGTGCTCAGTTCTGAGGAGTTAGGACTTTAGTTCTTGGCAAGTGCCCTAACTTGGGTTGAGAGGTTACCGTGCCGGTAGCTTGGTTGTTGCGTAGGCAAGTTATGCTAGTTGGCCCTTGACCTGGGTAGAGGCATTTCTTGTTGATCGATGGTTGGAGTTCAGTTGGAACTGATCCAGGGCGATGGTAGCAAAATCGCGGAGTTGCTGGCCGTCATGGCTAAGAGAGTGTCGTTCGGACCCTTACCCTGGGTAGATGCTACGATGTGGCTGATGCTTTGAGCAAAAGGAAGATTGGGTCTTCCGGTAGTTCCCACTCTGGTGTTTAGCAGACTCGCCGACAGGGCCAGTCTAGGGATCGCGATCAGCGCCGACCGTAGGTCAGAGCTCTGGATCGTCAGCAGGCTCATTGCATCAGGTGTGGTAAGGCGCATTCTGGATTTTGTGGAGCAACGCCCCATGCTCGCTTCAGGTGTGGCAAGGAAGAGCTTTTGGCTAGCATAGTTGAGATGCTGAAGGGAGTTGTGCTCGTGTAGCCAGATGTCTGTTAGACCGTTTGTCGACAGTATGAGTTGGAGGGTGATCGGAGGAACCCTAAGTTGTGGAGAGCCTCACCAGAGCTCGGTCAGACCCAGGCAGTGTTCCTCGGTTGAGTTGTTGGATGCTTGTAGACGGTTGACAAGCTAGAGTTTTTCTTAGAACCTCCGCGTTGGTTTTTAGAATTCTTAGCAAGGTGGTGCTTGGCGTTGGCCAAGGTTTGGTTCCTTTGTTTGTTTTCTAGGGCTAGCTTGGTTCGACCAAAGTGGCGTGCCGCTCGAGGACTTGTTCCTAGTCAGGTAGTTTTGGGAGTTGGCCTCCCCCTCAGCGGTTGAGTAAGTACCGCTAGTGCTTAGTTGGTGGTTCAAGCGATTGAGGAACCCTTGGATGTTTCTTCCGAGAAGAGTTGGTGGTTGTTACTGTTGAGTTTGAGCAAGACAGCGAGCGTGTGTGAAATTCGCTGTCCTTTGGAAGTCCGCTTGCTAGAAATCGTTCTGTAGAGGAGGAGTTAGCTTAGCTCCCGAGTTGTGTAGTTGATCGAGTAGCGCGCGATCACCTAGCGAGTGTCCTGCGTCTGTTTGTTAGCAAGCGGAAAGTTGTTTATTCCGCGAGGGCGAAAGCCAGCCAGTTCCGGGCTTGAGTTGTTGGCGGATGGTTGTTGGATCTTTGGAGCTTGTAGACCCCCCTTAGTTCTTTGGTGGTTGAGCTGCACCGTGGATGCAGGTCTCGAGTTTTAACTTTTGAGGTAGTCTTGCTGACTCGTATTGTTCTTGATCCGCCAGCTTGAGGTCGACGCTATCCTTATCCCTCGCATTTGCTTTCGTTTGTGAAGTTCCTAGCTGGAAGTTGAGATGGGTCTAAGCTTAAAAGGAGGAAGTCCATAGAGCAGCCAGATGGACTTAAGAGTTGAGTGGCAGTTTGGAGACGAGGTTCGCTCGTTGTAAGACTTGAGTTGAGTTTCCGCAGAGCAAGCCCTTCTTGGGTTTCGTCCCTAGTTGATGTGCCTTCGCAGTTGGCATCTTAGCTGAGTCACAGTTGAGTGGGTTGGCACAGTGGTGCCGTGGCATTGGTTGGTAAAACCTTTGAGTTGTTATCCTCCAGCTATTGTGTTGCTAGTAGCCTCGTGATGTTTTATTCTTTGCTGCTCGAGGTTTCCGTGAGAGGAATGTTGTTTGTTTTCCTGTCTGGCGATGTTCACCTAGGCCAGTGGCTGATCGGATTGCATTGGAAAGTTTGTTGTCGGCCGATGAGGGGCTCCGGTTTATTAGTTTGGCTGAGTGGAGCCTGTTCCTGGACCTTGTCGTTCAGGGGTGGCCGAAGCTGAAGTTTCAGCTAGTGTGAGTGGTGGTAGCCGCTTGGTGAACCAGAAAAGTGCCCCTGGGCTTTGGTGCTTCGATTTCTCGTAAGATGGTTGCTTTAGTGTTGTGGACGCATGCTAGTTGGAGAAGGTTGCCTAGGGATCAGTCACCAGTTGGTGGTTCAAATTGGATTTCGTTAAGGATTGTAGGCAACCAGTGGGGTTCGCAGATCTCTTGCGAAGTATGAGTAGGCCGTTTAGTTTATGAATCCTGGGAGGTTCAGTTGTTCGGTCAGCATGGTGAAGGGTCGAGGCTGTTTGATAACAGCTATGAGCATTCAGAGTAGTTACGCCGGAGCGTGGCGTAGAGTTTTAGAGCCTGTGACCCGTCCACGAGTTTGCTGAGAGTAGCGCCGTAGAGAGGCGTTCCGAGTTGGGTTAGCAAGGATAAGTGAGCCCTAGAGTCGTAAGACCGTTTGAGAGTTGGTGCGAATCAGAGGATGTGGCTCACCGACTAGTTATCGCATGTTTTCTTCGAAGCTCAGTGTTAGTTCAGTTTTGGTTGAGATAGTTCATGGCAGACTCGGTGTCTGTTGGGCTTGGAGCCTTTGGGAACCCAAGAGGGTTCGGTTTCAAAGAAAGATTTGTGTTGTCTTAATCAGGAGCTTGGTTGGTTAAGAATCAGTGGAGTTTCATAGAGTTGTTTTCGTCTTAGGACTTTCGAGGACGAAAGTCTTAAAAGGAGGGAGTATTGTAACGGCCCAGTTTTCTATTTCTGTTTCCCAGGAGTTTTCGGGACATTATGCGGATGTTCGGATGGGCCGTTAGAGCTTTTTAACCTTTAAGGGTATTTTGGTATTTTGCTCCCCGGTCAGAGGTTGAGGATTTTCAGGGCTTCAGGGTCATTTCGGCCTTTGTTGAGACTTGATTAATGTTGGTTGCAAGACCCAAGGAGTTTGGGTTAGTTGATTAGAAGTTCGGAGACATTCCGGTTGATAGCAAAATTAATTGGAATTTAATTGGTCCCATTGAGATTTGAACCCTTGCCCTAATGGTGAAATTGGAGTTTTTAGAAAAGAAGATTTAGTTAAAAGAAAAGAATTTCTTTAGCCGGGACCCGCAAGAGAAAGCCTTGGGAAGGGATTTTAGACTCATTTAAATTAGGAAAAGGAAAAGAAAATCCTATTCCCCTCACCAAGAAACCCTAGCCGCCCTACCCGCACTCCCTCTCGCCACTGCTCGGCCGAGCCGCCTGCATCACGCCGCACGCGTCGCCACATCGCTGCCGCGCGCCCTCGCCCCGGACCGTCGCGCGTCTGCGTGCCGTGCCGCTCGTCGCATCCGCTGCGCCAGCGCTGCGCCATGTCGCGATTCGCGCGCGCCTTAGCGCCAGCGCCAGCGCCGTCCTCCCTGCACGCCAGCAGCGCCCAGCCAGCGCCCGTTAGCGCCCACCCAGCGCCGCACCAGCACTCAAAGCGCCAAAATCGCCCCCTTCTTTGCCGAGACCCGTGCCTTCTCGGTTGGTAATTCCCGAACCTATCCCTTTTAGATTTTTAAGTCACTGCTGGCTCTTTGTATATTTATTTAGGATGCTTTTAAAATGCTTAGGTTGCTCGGTTTTGCTTTAAAGCTCGAGGGTCATTATTTGATTGTGAAGGTTATTTCTCTTTCGTTTCGGTAAGGATTCCTTACCGTGGTTGTGTGGACCTGCGATGCTTTCTTGATTGTGCCTTATATGCATGTTTACTTCTATGAACATGATTAGTGGATACTGACAGCTTGTGATTGCATTCTTGCTAGCATGTTTGCCTATTTGTACATGTTAGTGCCATGCTAGGATTGTTCTTCCAGCATGCTTGAGATTCCTGCTTTAAGTTCGTAGTATCATGCTAGGTTATGTATGGTTGATGATGATTATGTATGTTTAGCCAGGAATCGTTTACTCTATACTCTAGCTAGTGTGTTAGGGCTGTCATCATCTAGAGGCTGAGAGCGGACATAACGTACCTTGTCCCCACCGGTCGGGAGTAGAGCGAAGCATAACGTACATTGCTTCCCCCCGGCAGCCGATGTGGATTTAGCTACCACATCGGCATAAGCCTAGTTTGTAGCCTGCTAGAGCGGAACCACGCCAACGGTGCAAGCTTCGCCTTGGCGGGTTCTTAGCTTCGTGTCGGTGGTACAGTGCGCGCATGTGATGAGTGCCGAAGGCCTCGCACTCATCGTGTTCGGTGACACCGCTTCCGAGTCTTTAGGCATGCGTACACGCCCGCGTAGTTTGTGTACTTAGGCCCCCACATTTACGCCGGTTGCGGCATGCGGTGTGCAGCGCACACGCGTTAGTCGCCGGTTGGGAGAGCTCCCCCGGGCTAATGTTCGTGAGTACACCAGTTCCTTCCTGTTTAGAGCCAGACTTCGGGTACTCTTGTAACGACCCAGGTTTTTCTTCCCGGTCTTCTAGGTATGCCCTAGGGGTAATTTGGTAATTTGGTCGGGCCGTCAGGGTCGTTTGTGTCCTTTCCAGTTACTAAAATTATTGGATGGTTTTATGTAGGTTTTGGAGGGGTTTGTGGTTTGGTTTGAGCAAGGTTTGATGCAAAAGTAAAAATAAAGGAATTTGTCTTTGCAGTGGGGTTTGAACCCGGTCTCTGGGAAGCTTGTAGAGATGTGTGCCAATTGAGCCATTAGGTGCTCTTGTTACTCTTTCTGCATCACATCTTAGTTAACCTTGGATTTTGGAGTTTTGGTGCATTTGGTTAAATAAAATAGAATTAGGTTATTCCATCTTCTTCTCCAAAACTCCTCTTGGCCGCACAAGCTCTCCCTCTCCATTGCCTTGCCGAATTCTTCTTCCCTTGCATCTCCTTGGGTTCGATCATCATCATTCCGGTAAGTCTTCATCCTCTTCATCTCTTCATTTGGTTTTGATCTTTGGCCGAAGGTAAGATGTAGAGTGTGTGTGTGTTTGTGTTGGTTGCGGCCCGGTAGAGAGGAGCGACCATCATCGCCGACCAGCTCGCACGCCAGATCTGTCGAACCAGGCCACGGCTCGCACGCCCAGATCTGTCGAACCCGACAGCCTGCGCCACGACGCGAGATCCGCTTAGCGCGCCTTGCTGCGTCGTCCAGCCAAGACAGATCGCCCACTGTCGTCGCGCCGTCAATGGTCGAACCGCGCCGCCGGATCGCGCCAAGAATAAAGAGGCGGCCAGATCGTCGTTCATCCTCGCCCGATCGCTCGCCACGCCAGAGGTCTCGCCAGCGCCAGCGCGTCTCTGCCGAGCCGCTCGCCGTGTATGCACGCCGCGACGCCAGCGCCGCGCGCGCTTCGCCGCGCGACGTTCGCCCGCGCGCGCGTCCTGCCGAGCTGCTCGCCGTGTCCGCACGCGCGCGCGCCCGCGCCGCGCGCCGCGCCGCCCGAGCGCTCGCCGCGCGCGCGCAGAGTTGCCGTGCCGTGCAGCGCGGCCGCCAGCGCGTCCTGCCGTCTGCCGTGCCAGCGCGCAGCCAGCGCCCAGCCCAGCTTGCCAGCAGCTCCAAGCTCGTGTCGTCGTGCCGCGTGAGTTCCCCGAGCCGAGCTTGCTGTTCTATTGTTGTTTAGACATTTTAGATGCTGATTATTGTTGGTTTGTAAGGTTCCCGCTCGCTAGCTCGGGATTGTTCCGCAGCTTAGGATTTGTGTGTAGAAGCCTCCCGACCAAGGTAAGGATTTCTTACCGGAGTTGTGTGGGCCCTGCGGTATATTTGTGATTGTTGTTTTGTATGCCTGTGTATGATTATTAGCATGTTTAGCCCTAGGTGCTCTGTTCAATTCTGATCGGCATGAACTCTTGTATTGTTTCTCATGTTAGCCCATGCTAGGTTGTTCCATTCTGGCATGTTCGATATCTGTTCTTGCTTCGTAGTATTATGCTAGGTTCCTTGTATCTGTTGAGCACGTATTGGACTGCATTGAATGAATTGTTATTATTGTTATGGTTTAGAGTTCAAGTAGGTAGCATCATCCGGGCCGGATGCATAACGTAACTTGCATCCCCGACGGGGCGTGCGAGATGGTACTCGTCTCCCGATCCCGTTAGGGTTTAGCTAACCCTAACGGTGGCCTACGCAATCTTGGGTGAGGGTGGCGGTCGTTAAATGCCCCAACGGTCGGGATGATGACTTGGCATTGCCTCGCCCCGGCGATCGGCACGCCCTCGGCGTGTTCGGCCGTAGCCCTTGATTGCCACTGTTAGGGCAAGGACCGCTTCTGGTGTAAGCCTACCACGGCCGGTTCCTTAGCCTCAAAGTGCGGTGGTACAGTGACATAGTTCACGTGTCCAGTCTCACACCCTATGTCGGTGACACCGATCCAGAGAGATTTAGTTAGGCATGGTGGTCAACACGGGCGGCTTGCCACTAGACCCGCACCCCGAGTTTGCGGTAGCATGCGGTGCGCGCTTACGCTCATTACTGCGCCGATGGAGAGCTCCTCGGGATCTTGAGCGCTGCACCTTTCGTATCGACAGTAGACAGGCCGAGTGCCGGGACTTGTTCCCGTATATAGCGCGTTTAGTGTGTTGTGGTATTTCCGGACTAAGACCACGAGTTGGCATCCGAGGTCCAAGTGTGGACTTAGCTATGTGCTCCGCTCTGTGTTTGTACTCATAGCTTGCATACATTCTTCTAGATGATCTTGTATATCGTATTGTACCCTGGTTGGGGATTCTTCTTTGGGTAATTCGTTACTCACCCTTATTCTGTGGCTTTCCACGGGTAATCAAGCGGGAGACAGGATGGTCAAGGAGGAGCCGTGATCATGGAATCCTGCTTTGTCATCTCGACTATTTTATTTTATCATGACTCTTGACTTTTGTTATTTCCCTGAATGCATGTAGACGGGCACAGAGCCCCGGGATGTTTTCTTACGTTTTATGGATTCCAGCATGTTTTGCACTTGTGGATTGTTTTAATGGTTTAAATAAATCTCTCGATCGTAGTATGCTTTTAGAAATGTATGTTTTGGTTGTTGAATGTTTCTGTTTTTACTTGGGATCCGAAATGTATTTTTCATAATGTCTTTTATTTTCACTACATGCATTGGGGTAAAGGCCCATTTAGAGCCCCTTTTGGGTCGGGTCTTTACTGATTGGTATCGAGCTCGAGTCATAGATTCTGTGAGATCGACCTTTGTTGTAGGTCATCCTTCCATGATCACCAAAGACTCACGCGGTCATCAGTGCGCCTAGATTTATTGTTTTAGAAAGGAAAAGGGTTAAGAATTTACAATACCTATCATCTAGTGTATGCCTTGTTTGGTGTTGTGGAGTGGTGACAGCAGGTTTTTGATTCGTTGTTGGTTTGGATGTAGATCGCCAAACATGCGACCACCCGTCATCGGGAGGAGGTTCGAGAGCGGTCGAGGTATCGGGATCGGATCGATCTGCGCAGGACATCGTCCCAAGCCGACATCGATGGCATTCCACCAGCGAAATTTCTCCTCTGTTACGCCTAGAGCGGGCGTTGAGGCGACCGAGCGCCGTGAGATCGCTCCTGGAGCAGAGTTTGCCGAGTCTATGAGGGCTTTTATGGTCGACATGTTGAGTGACCAGAGGGCGAGACCCGAGCCTTGTTGGCGGCCAGCGGGAAGAAGAGTCCCGAGCCCAGACGAGCGGTGACTCGATTGGTTCAAATGAGCTCGGTAGCTCCTCCAGCTCCTCGAGAGCAAGTAGCCCCAGAGCGGCGATATGGCGGAGGTGCCGAGGAATTGGGTAGGTGGTGAAGGATTTTGTGAAGTGGAAGCTGAGAAGTTCGATGCCACCGGTGATGCGTTAGCGGCGGCCAGTGGATTGCCCATTTGGAGTACACCTTCCCGATCATGGTGTGCCCCGATATTCAGAGGCCGAGGTGTGCGGCTCATGTGCTAGGAGGCACAAATGAGATGGTGGTGGGAGTCCACCTTGAGCGAGAGACCACCGGGTCTCCACCCGCTACTTGGGAGTTCTTCAAGGCCGAGTTCAAGGTAAAGTTCATCGGTGATGAGGCTCAAGAGAAGATGGTGGAGCTCTTCCGAAACACAAGCGAGTTCGATTCCATTGAGGAATATGAGCGCAAGTTCTCGAGTATGGATATTTTGCTCCTCGATTGATTGCCACCCCGAGTGAAGATTCGGAAGTTCATATCCTGGATTGAGGCGGTGTTTCCCGAGATGTCGAGGCTCGGGCCCACGACACTTATGCTAGAGTCATCCCGATTAGCCCACGATCTATAATGGGAAGTATCCTGCTTGAGCGGTTTTGTTGCCGCTCCTGCTCAGCGTCCTATCCCGCCAGGTGTGGGGCGAGAAGAGGAAGTTTGATTTTCGGGAGGCGGCGGCGCGCCAAAGGCGATTCAGAACAGAGATCTGCGGAGAGCTCCACTGCATTTCCAGCCCCGGCAGCAGGGAGGACCCAGCGGGTTCCCGCTTGTGCTACTTGTGGGAAAATCCACGCGGAGCTTGTCGGCTGACCTAGATTGTGCTTCCGTTGTGGTAGAGAGGGGCACATGGCCCGTTTTTGTGATCGGCCAGCTATGGCGGCTCGGCCAATGCGCAGCAGCGAGTCGAGTGTTTGCTACGACCCGTCGAGGCCGAGCGAGCGTCACGGATGCCGCTGGCGGTGCGCTTCTTGTTTTAGATCACCGCGCATTTGCCTTGTTTGATTCTCGGTTCTACGCATTCATTTGTATCTGTGTTTGTTTGGTTTGAGCATGCTAAGTTAAGACTAGAGCCTCTAGGTTTCGAGTTATCTCGTTGCAACTCCTTCGGGAGTTGATATGTTGGCTAGAGATAAGATTAGGGATGGCCGGATCGAGATATCCGGAGAGTTGCTAGTGGCTACGCTCATAGTTACGCCTATGAGCGGTTTTGATGTGATTCTTGGTATGGAGTGGTTAGTCGTTAACCACGCGTTGATTGACCGCCACCGGAAAGAAGTAGTGTTCGAGCCGCTGGTCGGCGGCCCGACTTTAAGTTTCGTGGAGTCGAGGGTGGAGTTTGCCCGCCGATGGTGTCACCATGAAAGCTCGTCGTTTGCTAGCTCATGGAGCTTGGGGCTATCTAGCCAAGTTGTGCAGGAAGAGCCGCCCCTCGTTGTCTGTTGATCAGTACCGGTCGTGCGGGGAGTTTGCGGACGTGTTTCTGAGGAGTTACTGGGGTTGCCCCCGAAGAGAGGTTGACTTCACAATTGAGCTCGAGCCGTGGACCCTCCCTATCTCGAAGGCTCCGTATCGTATGGCGCCAGTGAGTTAAAGGCGAAGATTCGATTGCAGGGAGATGTTAGATCGAGGGTTCATCCGTCCGAGTGTGTCCCCGTGGGGAGCACCCGATTCTGTTTGTGAAAAAGAAGGATGGTTCTATGGGCTTATGTATTGATTACCGCGAGCTTAATAAGGTGACAATGAAGAATAAGTATCCGTTGCCCGTATCGATGATTTGTTCGATCGGCTTTGGGGAGCTTCTATGTTCTCCAAGATAGATCTCGAGATCCGGTTACCATCGATTCATGGATCGGGGATGCCGACATTCCTAAGACAGCTTTTATAACGGCCCCATTTTCCTTCCCTTTAATAGCAAAATTAATTGGGAATTAATTGATCCTTTGGGATTTGAACCCTTGCCTAGATGGTGGAATTGGAGTTTTAAATAAGAATTTGATCTAAAAGAGAAAAAAGAATTTCTTTAGCCGGACTGCAAGAGAAAAATCCTTGGGAAGGGAATTTTAGGTTTCCTAACCCTATTTAAAATAAGGAAGAGAAGGAAAAATCAAGAAACCCCTATTTTTCCCTTGTTGGCCGTCTCTCTCTCTCTCTCTCTCTCTCTCTCTCCTAAAACCCTAGCCGAGCAGCCCTAGCCACACCATCGAACCACCCACCGAGCCACCCAGCCCGCACGCACCGTCCATCGCACCACACCTGCCCGCACAGCCCTTGCGCCGCACCAGACCACACCCGCCCAGGCCACCCGCGAGCCGCCCGGCCTACGCCGCCCGGCCACGCGCCGCTGCCGACCGAAGCCCCCACCGCCGCACACCCATCATCGCCTCGACGCTCGCGCGCGCCCGCCGTCGCTGCGGCTTCGTCACGCCACGCCAAAGAGCGTTACGCGCCACGCGCCAACCAGCGAGCCCGCTGCTCGCTTGCTGCCCCGCAGCGAGCAGCGTTGCCGTGCGCGCGCACTGCGACGATCGCTGCTCCGTCTGCCGCACACCAGCGCCAGCGCTGCCTCGCCAGCGCCCAGTCGTCTTTTGCTTGCCTTGCCGCGCCGAGCCCAGCGCCCAGCTCCCTGCCGCACCAGCAGCGCCCCAGCCTGCCCTTGCTGCCGAGAGCTCGTGTCCTCTCGGTTGGTAATTCTCGAGCCTTTTCCCTTTCGTTTTTTTTAAGCTGCTGGCTGCTGTATATTTACTTAGGATGCTTTACTTATGCCTAGGTTGCTCGAGTTCGTATTAAGCTCGAGGGTCTTTTTGGTTGTAATAGCCATTCTCCACTTGTTTCCAGGTAAGGATTCCTTACCGTGGTTGTGTGGACCCTGCGATGCTTTCTTGAATGTGCCTTATATGCATGTTTACTTTTATGGACATGATTAGTGGATAGGACAGCTTGTGATTGCATTCCTGCTAGCATGTTTGCTTGTTTGTACATGTTAGTGCCATGCTAGGATTGTTCTTCCAGCATGCTTGAGATTCCTGCTTTAAGTTCGTAGTATCATGCTAGGTTATGTATGATTGATGATGATTATGTATGTTTAGCCAGGAATCGTTTACACTATACTCTAGCTAGTGTGTTAGAAATTTGTCATCATCTAGAGGCTGAGAGCGGACATAACGTACCTTGTCCCCACCGGTCGGGAGTAGAGCGAAGCATAACGTACATTGCTTCCCCCCGACAGCCGATGTGGATGTAGCTACCACATCGGCATAAGCCTAGTTTGTAGCCTGCTAGAGCGGAACCCCTTAGCGGTGCAAGCCTGCCTTGGCCGGTTCTTAGCTTCAGTCGGTGGTACAGTTTGCACGCATGATGAGTGCCGAGGGCCTCGCACTCACCGTGTTCGGTGACACCGCTTCCGAGTCTTTAGGCATGCGTGCCGCCCGCGTAGTTTGTACTTAGGCCCCACATTTACGCCGGTTGCAAAGAAAGATGCGCAGTGCGCGCACACGCAGCGTTAGTCGCCGGTTCGGAGAGCTCCCCGGGCTAATGTTCGTGAGTACACCAGTTCCTTCTGTTTAGAGCTAGACTTGGGTACTCTCCGATAGTCGCAGTTTATAAGCGAGGGTAAGAGGCCCTTGAGGACACCCATTGGGATTGGCTTTTGAGTGATCATATGGTCGAGGAGAAAGACCCTCGAGGGTGTCGGACATCTTTGGGATCGGTCTTTGAGCTGATCAATTGGCTGAGGGAGAAAGACCCTCGGAGATGTCCCGGGATTGGTTATGAGAGCCAATCATTAGGTCGGAAGAAGGAGACTTCCGAGGATTCAAGATTCTGCCTTGTAAGCTCGTTGAGCTATGATCTGTGTTGGTAACTGTTTGCATGTATACTAGGGTGCTAGATGATTGAAGTATCGTATTGTACCCGGTTGGGATTTCTTCTTGAGTATGTTTATACTCACCCTTATTTCTGTGGTTTTCCACCGGTAACTTGGGACAAAGACCGGACGGCTAGCGGAGGAGTTGAATGATCATGGGAGCTGCCAAGCACTCTGTGTTTATTGTTTGCATATTTGTTCAACATGTAGATGGACAGGAGTCCTAGGGGAAACATTATAAAAAGTTGTTTGAACTGTTTTTGAATGTTTTTATATACTGCCAGGGCTTGTTTTACTTCGTTGGTCTTTCTTAAACAAAATTGTTGATTATGTTTTAAGCATTCCCCGTTTCTAAATGTTTTGAAAGGTTTTAAATATGAGCACTAAACCGCTTGATGAAGTATTTTAACTTGCATGCTGAGTGAGAACCTAGGTTTAGGACCGTATTTTGGGTCGGGTTCTTACTGTTGGTATCGAGCACGAGTCATAGATTCTGTAGACTAACTCGCTTTGCGGTTGTTGTTGCCCCATGATCATCGAGTACTCATGGCCGTCGGGTTTGTGCGAGTTCATTAAGCTAAGGGTTTTATTTTACAATCGCATCTAGTATACATGTGTTACCTTTGTTTGGCAGTGAGAGCCCCAACGTGGGCTAGGTTTTATGCTTTGTGCAGATCGCCAGTGTGTCGATTGCACCCGGGGAGGTAGAGCTTAGACTCCCGTAGGCCATTGTGGCCCAGTTGTGGTTCTCCCCTAGTGAGAGGGTGGAGGTGCTCGTGCAGATCGCTAGTGCGTGGATCGCACTATGAGGAGCATGACGCTTGGCATGTCCGACCGAGGAGTTGGACCGTTTGTATGGATGTTGAGGCCGCGTCCAGGGTTGTTTAGCCCGTTGGCCAGAGTTGGCCCTGGCAGTTGAGTTGCCTAGAGGAGGGGGTAGAGGCTAGCACGCCTCGGTGAGACTCCTTGAGCAGAGTGTGCTCCAGCCATGAGGGAGTTGATGGCAGGTCTTTTAGCTAACAGAGAGCGGAGACCCAGGCGCAGTTTGTAGCGCGTAGTGAGGAGTCTTGGGCATAGATAGCCCAGCTGGTAGAGTTTATTTAGGAGACACCCCTCCTTGTAGTTCCAGTAGCCCCGGAGGTTCCCGGGAGGGCTTGATCAGCAGGTTTATCTTTGATAAGATAGTTGGCGTTGATCGAGCCGCCGAGTTTGGCAAGTGGAAGCTTTGTAGAGTGGATGTTTTGAGACCTCGCTAGCGGCAAGGTGGTTGGCCAGGATCGAGTTTATCATCCAAGTGTTGTGATGACCTGGTGTTCAGAGGCCGATGACCAGATGTTTAGAGGTCGAGGCGCGCCGTTCTGGTGTTGTTTGATGCAGCAGTGTGGTGGTGGAAGTCCCCTGTGAGAGGCGGACCAGCAGAGTCTCCACCAGCCACCCGGTCGATTGGCAAGCTGCCAAGTTAGTAGCTTTTGAGGAAGATGTAGAGACATCTTGTCCTCCTGCAAGCCTACAGTCGTTTTGCAGCCAGTTCTTTTAGTACCCTCGTAGCCAGGGGGTAGTGTGGAGTTTGCTTGTCAGGACTTAATCCGTCCGTGGTTTTCAGCTGGCTATTAGAGAGAAGCACCTTCTGTTAGCATGTTCCAGGTGTGGAGCTAGGTGCTGCCACCCGAGGGTTGGCTTTGAGTATTCGTTGAGCATCGAGTGGGATGCGGGAGTGGGCCTTGGCTTGTCTTAGGACGTGATGTCGAGAGAGTAGTCTACTCGATTCTTGAGACTCTTGTGTTGAGTGCCATTGCCTGTCACACCGAGTGTGACCTTCCCTACCCTCAGAGTGGCTTAAAGCCCGTAAAGGGATGTTTGTGTTGTAAAGGAAGTAGTGCCTGTTGGCACCAAGCTTTGAGAGGAGGCCTAGATTCAGGCCAGTTGGCATTTTTGTGCAGGTGGTTCCAGGACCCGCCCGGAGTTTAGCATCCCCACTAGTCTTGTACCCATTCATGAGATTTCACCTATTTGGGTTGCATAAGAGATCTAGCTCGGTGGTAGATAGAGAACTACAAGTTTGAGGTCGTTCGAGGGATAAGTAGGAGCCTTCAGAAGTCACCGAGAGTTGGGTACAAAGGATCTTTGTTGGTTGTTAAGGGCTAGCGCGTCCGATATCTCGCGCCTGTGTTGTGGGCTTGTGAGCCAGTTGGATGGTAGTGTGATTCGATCACCTAATATGAGTAGGGTTGGCATCGATGATGCGTGGTTGATCCACTGTTAGAGCCATGAGTTGGATGGTTGATCGGAGCACGTTTAGTGGACCATCGATAGGAGGTAAGTTAGCTTGGTGTGGCTATGCTCCTGTAAGAGTGAGTCGACCAATGTGGCATTCCGTGGTGAGTTGACCCTAAGTGGGTTGAACTCTTGTTGCTCCTTTGCTAGAAGTGGCTCTGTTGGGAGGCAAAAGTTGCCTTGTGTGAGAATACTTGTTGGTTTGGATCTTAAGGAACCAAGTTGGAGCTGTACACGCCAATGTACTTTTGTGTAGCTCGTTCCGTGGTGTATTTTTCAAGAACCACGAGGGGTTTCGGGTTGTGAAACCAGTGCTCAGTTCTGAGGAGTTAGGACTTTAGTTCTTGGCAAGTGCCCTTGGGTTGAGAGGCTACCGTGCCGGTAGCCGGGTTGTTGCGTAGGAAAGTTATGCTAGTTGGCCCTTGACCTGGGTAGAGGCATTTCTTGTTGATCGATGGTTGGAGTTCAGTTGGAACTGAACAAGGGCGATGGTAGCATAATCGCGTAATTTCTGGCCGCCATGGCTAAGAGAGTTGTTCGGATCCTTACCCTGGATAGAAGCTACGATGTGGCTGATGCTTTGAGCAAGAGGAAGTTTGGGTCTTCCAGTTGTTCCCGCCAGTGGATAGCGACTTCGTCGATAGGGCGATCTAGGGTCGCGATCGTGCGACCGCAGTTAGAGCTCGAGATCGTCGCCGGGGCGGGGCGAGCAAACGCTCATTGCATCAAGTGTGGTAAGGCACTCTTCGGATTGTGTGGAGCATCGCCCGTGCTTGCTACAGATGTGGCAAGGAAGAGCTTTTGGCCAAAGATAGTTGAGATCTTTGGAGGAGATGTGCTCGTGTAGCCACCGTATGCATTAGACCGTTTGACAACGGTGTGTGTCGGAGGCGTCGGTGGAACCCTAAGTTGTGGAGAGCCTCACGAGCTCGGTCGGACCAAGCGGTGTTCCTCGGTTGAGTTGTTGGATGCTTGTTGTCGGTTAACAAGCTAGAGTTGTTCTTGGTAACCTCCACGTTGATTTTGAAATTCTTAGCGAGGTGGTGCTTGGTGTTGACCAAGGTTTGGTTCCCATGTTGTTTTGTGAGCTAGCTCGGTTCGAGCAAGCGGGCGTTGCCCTGAGGACTTGTTCCTAGTCAGGTAGTTTTGGGAGTTGGCCTCCCCCTCAGCGGTTGAGTAAGTACCGCTAGTGCTTAGTTGGTGGTTCAAGCAATTGAGGAACCCTCGGATGTTTCCTCCGAGAAGAGTTGGTGGTTGTTCTTTGTTGAGTTTGAGCAAGGCAGCGAGCGTGTGTGAAATTCGTTGTCCTTCTAAGTCCGCTTGCTAGGAAATCGTTCTGTAAAGGAAGAGTCGACTTAGCTCCTGAGTTGTGTAGTTGATCAGAGTAGCGCAGTGGTCAGCCTAGCGAGAGTGTCCCTGCGTCTGTTTGATAGCAAGCGGAAAGTGTTTGTTCCCGCGAGGGCGAAAGCCAGCCAGTTCCAGGGCTTGAGTTGTTGGCGGAAGGTTGTTGGATCTTTGGAGTTTGTGGAACCCCTTAGTTCTTGGGTAGTTGAGTTGCACCGTGGATGCCGGCCTCGAGTTTTAACTTTTTTATGGTAGTCTTGCCGACTCGTGTGGTTCAAGATCCGCAAGCTTGCGGTCGTCGCTATCCTTATTCCTCGCGATGTTTCGTGGGTGGAGTTTCTGGATTGGAAGAAGAGTTAGGTCTAAGCTATAAGGAGGAAGTCCTTGGAGCAGCCAGATGGGCTTAAGAGTTGAGTGGCAGCTTGGAGGCGAGCTTTGCTCGTTATGAGCTTGGTTTGAGTTTCTGCTAAGCAAGCCTTTCTCGGGCTTTTCTTTTAGTCCTTGTGCATTCGCAGTTGGCATTTTAGCTGAGCCACAGTTGAGTGAGTTGGCACAGAGGTGCCGTGGCATTGGGTGGTAAAGCCCTTGAGTTTCGATCCTCCAGCTATCGCGTTGCTAGTAGCCACGTAATGTTTTATTCCTTGCTGCTCGAGGTTTCCGTGAGAGGAATGTTGTTTGTTTTCCTGTTTGGCGATGTTCACCTAGGCCAGTGGCTGATCGGATTGCATTGGAAAGTTTTTTGTCGGCCGTTGAGGGGCTCCGGCTTATTAGTCTTGCTGGATGGAGCCTGTTCTCGGACCCTGTCGTTCAGGGGTGGCCGAAGCTGAAGTATCAGCTAGTGTGTGTGGTGGTAGCCGTTTGGTGAACCAGAAAAGTGCCCTTGGCTTTGGTGCTTCGATTTCTCGTAAGATGGTTGCTTTAGTGTTGTGGACGCATGCTAGTTGGAGAAGGTTGCCTAGGGATCGATCACCGGTTGGTGGTTCGGGTTGGATTTCGTTAAGGATTGTAGGCAACGATGGGGTTCGCGAGTCTCTTGCGAAGTATGAGTAAGTCTGTTTAGTTTCTTAAACACAGGAGGTTCAGTTGTTTGGTCGACATGGTGAAGGGTCGAGGTTGTTTGATAAACGACTATGAGCATTCGAGAGAAGTTACGCCGGAGCGTGGCGTTGAGTTTTAGAGCTTGTGACCCGTTCACGAGTTCTTGAGAAGTAGCACCGTAGAGAGGCGTTCGAGTTGGGTTAGCATGGATAAGTGAGCCCTAGAGTCGTAAGACCGTTTGAGAGTTGGTGCGAGTCAGAGGATGTGGCTCACCAACTAGTTATCGCATGTTTTCTTCGAAGCTCAGTGCTAGTTCAGTTTTGGTTGAGATAGCTCGTGGCAGACTCGGCGTCTGTTGGGCTTGGAGCCTTTGGGAACCCAAGAGGGATCGGTTTCAAAGAAGGATTTGTGTTGTCTTTTTCAGGAGCTTGGTTGGTTAAGAACCAGTGGAGTTTTTCTAGAGTTGTTTTCGTCTTAGGACTTTCGGGGACGAAAGTCTTTTAAGGGGGGAGTATTGTAACGGCCCGTTTTCCTTCCCGGTTAATAGCAAAATTAATTGGGAATTAATTGGATCCTTTGGGATTTGAACCCTTGCCCTAGATGGTGGAATTGGAGTTTTAAATAAGAATTTGATCTAAAAGAGAAAAGAATTTCTTTAGCCAGGACATGAAGAAAAATCCTTGGGAAGGGAATTTTAGGTTTCCTAACCCTATTTAAAATAAGGAAGAGAAGGAAAAATCAAGAAACCCTATTTTTCCCCTTGTTGGCGTCTCTCTCTCTCTCTCTCTCTCTCTCTCTCCTAAAACCCTAGCCGAAGCGACCCCTAGCCACACCATCGAACCACCCACCGAGCCACCCGGCCCGCGCGCACCGTCCATCGCACCACCACACTGCGCGCCGGCCCTGCGCCGCACAAGACCACACCCGCCGAGCCACCGCGCGAACCGCCCGGCCTCTACCGCCCGGCCACCGCCGCGCTGCCGGCGAAGCCCCACCGTCGCACACCCATCACGCCCGCGCGCTCGGCGCGCCCGCCCCGTCGCTGCGGCTCGTCCACGCCAGCCGGTTGAGCGTTCGCCCGCGCGCCAACCCAGCCGAGCCCGCTCGCTCGCGCGCCGCCCCGCAGCGACGAGCAGCGTTGCCGTGCGCCCGCTTTGCACGCTCGCTCGTCTGCCGCCACGCCCAGCGCCAGGCGCTGCCTCGCCAGCGCCCGGCGTCCTTTACCGCTTACCGCGCGCCGAGCCAGCGCCCGGAGCTCCTGCCGCACAGCCAGGCGCCCACTGCCCTTCTGCCGAGAGCTCGTGTCCTCTCGGTTGGTAATTCTCGAGCCTTTTCCCTTTCGTTTTTAAGGCTGGCAGCTCTTGTATATTTACTTAGGATGCTTTACTTATGCCTAGGTTGCTCGAGTTCGTATTAAGCTCGAGGGTCTTTTTGGTTGTAATAGCCATTCTCCACTTGTTTCGGTAAGGATTCCTTACCGTGGTTGTGTGGACCTGCGATGCTTTCTTGAATGTGCCTTATATGCATGTTTACTTTTATGGACATGATTAGTGGATAGGATGACTTGTGATTGCATTCTGCTAGCATGTTTGCTTGTTTGTACATGTTAGTGCCATGCTAGGATTGTTCTTCCAGCATGCTTGAGATTCTGCTTTAAGTTCGTAGTATCATGCTAGGTTATGTATGATTGATGATGATTATGTATGTTTAGCCAGAATCGTTTACACTATACTCTAGCTAGTGTGTTAGAAATTTGTCATCATCTAGAGGTGAGAGCGGACATAACGTACCTTGTCCCCACCGGTCGGGAGTAGAGCGAAGCATAACGTACATTGCTTCCCCAAAAGCCGATGTGGATGTAGCTACCACATCGGCATAAGCCTAGTTTGTAGCTCACGCTAGAGCGGAACCACGCCAGCGGTGCAAGCTGCCTTGGCGGGTTCTTAGCTTCAGTCGGTGGTGCAGGCTACGGATGAGTCTTGAGGGCCTCGCACTCTGTGTTCGGTGACACCGTTTCGAGTCTTAGGCATGCGTGCACGGCCCGCGTGGTTTGCCCTTAGGTCCCCGCATTTACGCCGGTTGCGAGAAGAGCATGCGGTGTCGCGCGCTGCACGCTTTAGTCGCCGGTTCGGAGAGCTCCCGGGCTAATGTTCGTGAGTACACGGTTCCTTCTGTTTAGAGCCGGACTTGGGTACTCTCCGATAGTCCAGTTATAAGCGAGGGTAAGAGGCCCTTGAGGACACCCATTGGGATTGGCTTTTGAGTGATTATATGGTCGAGGAGAAAAGACCCTCGAGGGTGTCGGACATCTTTGGGATCGATTTTGAGTGATCAATTGGCCGAGGAGAAAGACCCTCGGAGATGTCCCGGATTGGTTATGAGAGCCAATTATTAGGCGGAAGTAGGAGACTTCCGAGGATTCCAGATTCTGCCTTGTAAGCTCGTTGAGCTATGATGCATGTTGGTAATCTGTTTGCATGTATACTAGGGTGCTAGATGATTGAAGTATCGTATTGTACCGGTTGAGATTCTTCTTGAGTATGTTTATACTCACCCTTATTTCTGTGGTTTTCCACCAGGTAACTTGGGACAGCACCGGGACGGCTAGCGGAGGGAGCTGATTGATCATGGGAGCCGCCGGCACTCTGTCTTTATTGTTTGCATATTTGTTCAGCATGTAGATGGACAGGAGTCCTAGGGGAAACATTATTAAAAGTTGTTTGAACTGTTTTGAATGTTTTATATATATACTGGCCAGGCTTATTTTACTTCGTTGGTTTTCTTAAACAAAGTTGTTGATTATGTTTTAAGCATTCCCCGTTTCTAAATGTTTTGAAAGGTTTTAAATATGAGCACTAAACCGCTTGATGAAGTATTTTAACTTGCATGCTGAGTGAGAACCTAGGTTTAGGACCGTATTTTGGGTCGGGTTCTTACAGCTTTCAGGTCTAGATATGGTCACTATGAGTTTGTGGTCATGTCGTTTGGATTGACCAATGCCCCAGCTGCGTTCATGGACATGATGGATAGGGTGTTCAAATCATTTTTGGACAGCTTCGTCATCGTGTTCATTGACGATATTCTGATTTATTCGAGGTCTAAAGAAGACCATGCAGAGCATTTGAGGCGAGTATTGGCAGCTTTGAGGGAAAACCAGCTTTATGCGAACCCAACCCATAATACGGTCCTAAACCTAGGTTCTCACTCAGCATGCAAGTTAAATATTTCACCGAGCGGTTTAGTGCTCATATTTAAAACCTTTCAAAACATTTATAACGGGGAATGCTTAAAACATAATCAACATCTTTGTTTAAGAAAACCAACGGCGTAAAATAAGCTTTGGCGATATATATATAAAACATTCAAAATAGATTCAAACAACTTTTAATAATGTTTCCCCAAGGACTCTGTCCCATCTACATGCTGAACAAATATGCAAACAATAAAGGCAGTGCTTGGCGCTCTCCCATGATCAATCGCTCCCTCCGCTAGCCGTCCGGTCTTGTCCCAAGTTACCCGTGGAAAACCACAGAAATAAGGGTGAGTATAAACATACTCGATAAGAATCCCCAACCGGGGTACAATCACGATACTTCAATCATCTAGCACCCTTGTATACATGCAAGCGATTACCAACACGGATCATAGCTCAACGAGCTTACAAGGCGAGAATCTGGAATCCTCGGAAGTCTCCTACTTCCGCCTAATGATTGGCTCTCATAACCAATCCCGGACATCTCCGAGGTCTTTCTCCTCGGCCAATTGATCACTCAAAAACCGATCCCAAAGATGTCCGACACCCTCGAGGGTCTTTCTCCCTCGACCATATGATCGACTCAAAAGCCAATCCCAATGGGTGTCCTCAAGGGCCTCTTACCCTCGCTATAAATCTGGACTATCGGGAGAGTACCCAAGTCTGGCTCTAAGCAGAAGGAACTGGTGTACTCACGAACATTAGCTCTGGGGAGCTCTCGAACCGGCGACTAAAGCGTGTGCGCGCGCGCACACCGCATGCTCTTCTGCAACCGGCGTAAATGCGGGGCCTAAGGGCAAACTACGCGGGCGAGTGCGCATGCCTAAGACTCGGAAATGGTGTCACGAACACGATGAGTGCGAGGCCCTCGGCACTCATCTGTGCGCACTGTACCACCGACACGAAGCTAAGAACCGGCCAAGGCGGGCTTGCACCGTTGGTAGGGTTCCGCTCTAGCGAGCTACAAACTAGGCTTATGCCGATGTGGTAGCTACATCCACATCGGCCGTCGGGGAAGCAATGTGCGTTATGCTTCGCTCTACTCCGGCCGGGTGGGGACAAGGTATGCGTTATGTCCGCTCTCACCTCTAGATGATGACGACCCTAACACACTAGCTAGAGTATAGTGTAAACGATTCTGGCTAAACATACATAATCATCATCAATCATACATAACCTAGCATGATACTACGAACTTAAAGCGAGAATCTCAAGCATCTTTGGAAGAACAATCCTAGCATGGCACTAACGTGTACAAACAAGCAAACATGCTAGCGGGAATGCAATCACAAGTCATCCTATTCACTAATCATGTCCATAAAAGTAAACATGCATATAAGGCAAATTCAAGAAAGCATCGCGAAGTCCACACAACCACGATAAGGAATCCTTACACGAAACAAGTGGAGAATGGCTATTATAACCAAAAGACCCTCGAGCTTAATACGAACTCGAGCAACCTAGGCATAAGTAAAGCATCCTAAGTAAATATACAGCGACCACAGACTTAAAAAAAATGAAAGGAAAAAGGCTCGAGAATTACCAACCGAGAGGACACGAGCTCTCGGCGAAGAAGGCGGCGTGGGCGCTTCTGCGCGGCGAGGAGCCGGGCGCTGGGCTCGGCTCGCGCGCGCGCGAGCGAAAAGGACGCTGGCGCTGGCGAGGCGGCGCGGCGCTGGCGTGTCTTGGCAGACGAGCGATCGTGCGGTCTTGGCGCGCGCAACAACGTCTGCTGGCTGCGAGCGCGGCGCGAGCGGCAGCGAAGCAGCTGGCAGGTTGGCGCGCGGCGAACGTCTGAATTCTTTGGCGTGGCGTGACGCCGCAGCGGCGGACGGCTGGCGTCGGCGCGGCGTCGGCGATGATGGGTGTACGACGGTGGGGCTTACGGTCGGCGGCGTCGCGGTGGCCGGGCGGCGGCAGGCGGGGCGATCTGTCTTGGGTGGCTGGCGGGTGTGGTCTGGTGCGCGCGAGGTTGTGCGGGCGGTGTGGTGCGATGGACGGTGCGTCGGGCTGGGTGGCTCGTGGGGTGGTTCGATGGTGTGGCTAGGGCTGCTCGGCTAGGGTTTTAGGAGAGAGAGAGAGAGAGAGAGAGAGAGAGAGAGACGGCCAACAAGGGGGAAAAATAGGGGTTTCTTGATTTTCCTTCTCTTCCTTATTTTAAATAGGGTTAGGAAACCTAAAATTCCCTTCCCAAGGATTTTTCTCTTGCGGTCCCGGCTAAAGAAATTCTTTTCTCTTTTTAGATCAAATTCTTATTTAAAACTCCAATTCCACCATCTAGGGCAAGGGTTCAAATCCCAAAGGATCAATTAATTCCCAATTAATTTTGCTATTAACAGGGAGGAAAAGCGGGGCGTTACAATACTCCCCCTTAAAGACTTTCGTCCCGAAAGTCCTAAGACGAAAACAACTCTAGAAAAACTCCACTGGTTCTTAACCAACCAAGCTCCTGAAAAGACAACACAAATCCTTCTTTGAAACCGATCCCTCTTGGGTTCCCAAAGGCTCCAAGCCCAACAGACGCCGAGTCTGCCACGAACTATCTCAACCAAAACTGAACTAGCACTGAGCTTCGAAGAAAACATGCGATAACTAGTCGGTGAGCCACATCCTCTGACTCGCACCAACTCTCAAACGGTCTTACGACTCTAGGGCTCACTTATCCATGCTAACCCAACTCGGAACGCCTCTCTACGGTGCTACTCTCAGCAAACTCGTGAACGGGTCACAAGCTCTAAAACTCAGCGCCACGCTCTGGCGTAACTTCTCGAATGCTCATAGCTGTTATCAAACGACCTCGACCCTTCACCATGCTGACCAAACAATTGAACCTCCTGGGTTTAAGAAACTAAGCGGCCTACTCATACTTCGCAGAGACTGCGAACCCCACCATAAAAACCCCACCGGTTGCCTACAATCCTTAACGAAATCCAATTCGAACCACTAACGGTGGTGATCCTAGGCAACCTTCTCCAGGCTAGCATGCGTCCACAACACTAAAGCAACCATCTTACGAGAAATCGAAGCACCAAAGCCAAGGGCACTTTTCAGTTCACCAAGCGGCTACCACCACACACACTAGGCGATACTTCCGGCTTCGGCCACCCCGAGCGATAGGGTCAAGAAACGAGCTCCACTCGGCCAAACTAATAAACGGAGCCCCTCATCGGCCGACAACAAACTTTCCAATGCAATCCGATCAGCCATCGCCTAGGTGAACATCGCGAGACAGAAAACAAACAACATTCCTCTCACGAAAACCTCGAGCAACAAGGAATAAAACGTTACGTGGCTACTAGCAACACGATAGCCGGAGGATCGAAACTCAAGGGCTTTACCACCCAATGCCACGACACCTCTGTGCCAACTCACTCAAGCGTGGCTCGGCTAAAATGCCAACTACGAATGCACAACGACTAAAAGAAAAGCCCGAGAAAGGCTTGCTTAGCGAAAACTCAAACCAAGCTCATAACGAGCAAAGCTCGCCTCAAGCCGCCACTCAACTCTTAAGCCCATCTGGGCTGCTCCAAGGACTTCCTCCTTATAGCTTAGACCTAACTCTTCTTCCAATCCGAAACTCCACCCACGAAACATCGCGAGGGATAAGGATAGCGGCGACCACAAGCTTGCGGATCCTGAACAACACGAGTCGGCAAGACTACCTTAAAAGTTAAAACTCGAGGCCGGTATCCACGGTGCAACTCAACTACCCAAGAACTAAGGGGTTCCACAAACTCCAAAGATCCAACAACCTTCCGCCAACAACTCAAGCCACAGGCTGGCTGGCTTTACGCCCTCGCGAGAACAAACACTTTCCGCTTGCTATCAAGCAGACGCAGGACACTCTCGCTAGGGTGACCAGCTGCGCAACTCTCGATCAACTACACAACTCGGAGCTAAAGTGACTCTTCCTTTACTGAGAACGATTTCCTAGCAAGCGGACTTAGAAGGACAGCGAATTTCACACACGCTCGCTGTCTTGCTCAAACTCAACAGTAACAACCACCAACTCTTCTCGGAGGAAACATCCAAGGGTTCCTCAATTGCTTGAACCACCAACTAAGCACTAGCGGTACTTACTCAACCGCGAGGGGAGCCAACTCCCAAAACTACGACTAGGAACAAGTCCTCGAGGCAACGCCCGCTTGCTCGAACCGAGCTAGCTCACGAAACAACATGGGAACCAAACCTTGGTCAACACCAAGCACCACCTCGCTAAGAATTCCGAAAATCAACGTGGAGGTTACCAAGAACAACTCTAGCTTGTTAACAGGCAACAAGCATCCACCAACTCAGCGAGGAACACTTTGCTGGGTCAGGAGCTCTGGTGAGGCTCTCCACAACTTAGGGTTCCTCTTATCGCCTCCGACTCACACTGTCGTCAAGCGGTCTAACAGGACAATGGCTACACAAGCACATCTCCCTCCGGCATCTCAAACTGTCTTTGGCCAAAAGCTCTCCTTGCCACATCTGCAGCAAGCACGGCGATGCTCCACACAATCTGAAAAGTGCCTTACCACACTTGATGCAATGGCGCATTGCTGCCCGCCTGCTGCGACGATCTGAG
The DNA here is from genome assembly GCA_036507275.1 of Sicyos edulis. Taxonomy (NCBI): domain Eukaryota; kingdom Viridiplantae; phylum Streptophyta; class Magnoliopsida; order Cucurbitales; family Cucurbitaceae; genus Sicyos; species Sicyos edulis. Next base: position 21,259,296 of record CM071847.1, read on the forward strand.
CTCTAACTGCGGTCGTTGCGATCGATCGCGACCCCTAGACTTGCCCTATCGGCCGAGTGCGCTATCCACTGAGCGGGAACAAGCGGAAGACCCAAACTTCCTCTTGCTCAAAGCATCGACCACATCGTAGCTTCTATCGGGGTGAGGATCCGAACAACTCTCTTAGCCATGGCGGCCGAGAAATGCAGCGATTATGCTACCATCGCCCTTGTTCGATTCAAACCCGAACTCCAACCATCGATCAACAAGAAATGCCTCTACCGGTCAAGGGCCAACTAGCATAACTTTCCTCACGCAACAACCCGCTACTGCACGACGCGTAACCTCTCAACCCAAGTTAGGGCACTTGCCAAGAACTAAAGTCCTAACTCCTCGGAAGCTGAGCACTGGTTTCACAACGAAAACCCCTCGTGGTTCTTGAAAAATACACCACGGAACGAGCTACACAAAAGTACATTGGCGTGTGCGGCTCAACTTGGTTCCTTAAGATCCAAACCAACAAGTATTCTCACACAAGGCAACTTTTGCCTCCCAATAGAGCCACTTCTAGCAAAGGAGCAACAAGAGTTCAACCCACTCAGGGTCATCTCACCACGGAATGCCACATTGGTCGACTCACTCTTACAAGAGCATAGCCACACCAAGCTAACTTACCTCCTATCGATGGTCCACTAAACGTGCTCCGATCAACCATCCAACTCATGGCTCTAACGTGGATCAACCACGCATCATCGATGCCAACCCTACTCATATTAGGTGATCGAATCACACTACCATCCAAGCGGCTCACAAGCCCACAACACGGCGCGAGATATCGGACGCGCTAGCCCTTAACAACCAACGGTATCCTTTGTACCCAACTCTCGGTGACCACAGAAGGCTCCTACTTATCCCTCGAACGACCTCAAACTTGTAGTTCTCTAGCTACCACCGAGCTAGATCTCTTATACAACCCAAATAGGTGAAATCTCATGAATGGGTACAAGACTAGTGGGGATGCTAAACTCGGGCGGGTCCTGGAACCACACACACAAAAATGCCAAGCGGCTGAATCTAGGCCTCCTCTCAAAGCTTGGTGCCAGCAGCACTACTTCCTTTACAACACAAACATCCCTTCTGGGCTTTAAGCCACTCTGAGGGTAGGGAAGGTCACACTCCGGTGACGGGCAATGGCACTCAACACAAGAGTCTCAAGAATCGAGTAGACTACTCTCGACATCACGTCTAACGGACAAGCCAAGGCCCACTCCATCCCACTCGATGCTCAACGAATACTCGAGGCCAACCCACGGGTGGCGACACCTAACTCCACACACGGAACATGCTAATGAAAGGTGCTTCTCTCTAATAGCTAGTTGAAAACCACGGACGGATTAAGTCGACAAGCAAACTCCACACTACCCACAGCTCACGAGGGTACTAAAAAGAAGCCGGTTGCAAAACGATTGTGAGGCTTGCGGGAGGACAAGATGTCTCTACATCTTCCTCAAAAGCTACTAACTTGGCGACTTGCCAATCGGCCGGTGGTGGTGGAGACTCTGTGGTCCGCCTCTCACAGGGACTTCCACCACCACCTTCTGCTTGCATCAAACAACACGAGCAGCGCGCGCTCGACCTCTAAACATCCGGTCATCGGCCTCTGAACACGAGTCATCACAACACTTGGATGATAAACTCGATCTGGCCAACCACCTTGCTTTGCTAGCGATGGGTCTCAAAACATCCACTCTCTGAGGCTTCCATTTGCCAAACTCGGCGGCTCGATCAACGCCAACTATCTTATCAGCATAAACCTGCTGATCAAGCCCTCCCGGGAACCTCCGGGGCTACTGGAACTACAAGGAGGGGTGTCTCCTAAATAAACTCTACCAGCTGGGCTATCTATGCCCAAGACTCCTCACTACGCGCTACAAAGCTGCACTGGGTCTCCGCTCTCTGTTAGCTAAAAGACCTGCCATCAACTCCCTCATGGCTGGAGCACACTCTGCTCAAGGAGTCTCACTCTGAGGCGTGCTAGCCTCTACCCCCTCCTCTAGGCAACTCAACTGCCAGGGCCAACTCTGGCCAACGGGCTAAACAACCACGGGCGCGGCCTCAACATCCATACAAGCGGTCCAACTCCTCGGTCGGACATGCCAAGCGTCTTGCTCCTCGAGTGCGATCCACGCACTAGCGATCTGCCACGAGCACCTCCACCCTCTCACTGGGGAGAACCACAACCCGAGCCACAAATGGCCTCACGAGTCTAAGCTCTACCTCCCACTGGGTGTGCGATCGACACACACTGGCGATCTGCACAAAGCATAAAACCTAGCCCATCTTTGGGCTCTCCTTTGCCAAACAAGGGTAACACATGTATACTAGATGCGATGTTGTAAAAATAAAACCCTTAGCTTAATGAACTCAGACAAACCTGACGGCCGCGGAGTACTGATGATCATGGGGGCAACAACCTGCAAAGCAGGTTAGTCTACAGAATCTATGACTCTGTGCTCTGATACCAACTGTAAGAACCCAACCCATAATACGGTCCTAAACCTAGGTTCTCACTCAGCATGCAAGTTAAATATTTCACCGAGCGGTTTAGTGCTCATATTTAAAACCTTTCAAAACATTTATAACGGGGAATGCTTAAAACATAATCAACAACTTTGTTTAAGAAAACCAACGAAGTAAAATAAGCCTGGCCAGTATATATATAAAACATTCAAAACAGTTCAAACAACTTTTAATAATGTTTCCCCAAGGACTCTGTCCATCTACATCTTTGAACAAATATGCAAACAATAAAGACAGAGTCTTGGCGGCTCCCATGATCAATCGGCTCCCTCCGCTAGCCGTCCGGTCTTTGTCCCAAGTTACACGGTGGAAAACCACGAAAATAAGGGTGAGTATAAACATACTCGGTAAGAATCTAACCGGGTACAATCGATACTTCAATCATCTAGCACCCTTGTATACATGCAAGCGATTACCAACACGGATCATAGCTCAACGAGCTTACAAAGCGAGAATCTGGAATCCTCGGAAGTCTCCTACTTCCGCCTAATGATTGGCTCTCATAACCAATCCGGGACATCTCAGGGTCTTTCTCCTCGGCCAATTGATCGACTCAAAAACCGATCCCAAAGATGTCAGACACCCTCGAGTCTTTCTCCCTCGACCATATGATCAGACTCAAAAGCCAATCCCAATGGGTGTCCTCAAGGGCCTCTTACCCTCGCTATAAATCTGGACTATCGGGAGAGTACCCGAAGTGCGGCTCTAAGCAGGAAGGCGGTGTACTCACGAACATTAGCCCGGGAGCTCTCCGAACCGGCGACTAAAGCGTGTCTTGCGCGCACACCGCATGCTCTTCTGCCAGCGTAAATGCGGGGCCTAAGGGCAAACTACGCGGGCAGTGCGCATGCCTAAGACTTCGGAAACGGTGTCACTTGAACACGAACGACCAGTTTTTCTTCCGGTCTTCGGTATGCCTAGGGGTAATTTGGTAATTTAGTGGGGCCGTCATGAGTCGTTTGTGTCTTTTCGGCTACTAAAATTATTGGATGGTTTTGTAGGTTTTGGAGGTTTGTGGTTTGGTTTGAGCAAGGTTTGTTGCAAAAGTAAAAATAAAGTAATTTGTCTTTGCTTGTAGGGGTTTGAACCGGGTCTCTGAGGAAGCTTGTAGAGAGGTGTGCCAAATGAGCCATTAGGTGCTCTTGTTGCTCTTTACTGCATCACATCTTAGTTAACCTTGGAGTTTGGAGTTTTGGTGCATTTGGTTAAATGAAATAGAATTAGGTTATTCCATCTTATTCTCCAAAACACCTCTTGGCACCCAAGCTCTCCATCTCCATAGCCTTGCAGAGTTCTTCATCCTTGCATCTCCTTGGGTTCGATCATCATCATTAAGGTAAGTCTTCGTCTTCTTCATCTTCTCATTTGGGTGTTTGTTGGCGAATGTAAGAAAAAGGGGTTGTGTGTGTGTGTGTTGTCGCGGCCCGGTAGGAGGCGACCATCATCCCGGCCAGCTCGCGCCACGCCCGGTCGGTCGAGCGAGCCTGCCACCGCGCCCCGGTCGGTCGAGCCAGCCACATCGCGCGCGCCGGTCGGTCGAGCCCGGCCTGTCGCCGCGCCCGGTCGGTCGAGCGAGCCACTCTGCCGCCGCGCCGGTCGGTCGAGCGCCTGCGCGCGCCGGACTCGTTCGCGGCGGCCTCGCCGTTCGCCCGCCGCGCCGCGCTCGCCGCGCTCGCTCGCGCCTCGCCGTGTCCGCTTGCCGCCGCGCCGCTCGCCGCGCGCCAGCGCGCTCGAGCGTTCGCGCGCGCGCGTCCTGCCGAGTTGCTCGCCGCGCGCCGCGCCCGACGCCCGGCGCCGCGCGCGCCGTCGAGCGCTCGCGCCCGCGCGCGTGTCCACTCGCTTGCCGTGCGGTAGCGCGGCGCGTAGCGTGTCCGTGCTGCGTGCCGCGCCCGCGCGCAACGTCGCGTGTCGTGTCCACTGCCGTGCCGGTAGCGCGCGGCGCCCGCCTTGCCGAGCGGCTTTGCGGCCCCCCAAAGCTCGTGTCGTCGCGCGCGCGTGAGTTCCGAGCCGAGCTTGCTTTGTTCTATTGTTGTTTAGATATTTTAGATCTTGATTATTGTTGGTTTGCTAGGTTCAGCTCGCTAGCTCGGGATTGTTCATGACTTAGGATTTGTGTGTAAAGTCTTCCGCCAAGGTAAGGATTTCTTCTGCAGGGGTTGTGTGGACCTGCGGTATATTTGTGATTGTTGTTTTGTATGCTGTGTATGTTTTACTAGCATGTTTAGCCTAGGTGCTCTGTTTACAATTCTGTTGGCATGAACTCTTGTATTGTTTCTCATGTTAGCCCATGCTAGGTTGTTCTATTCTAGCATGTTCGATATCTGTTCTTGCTTAGTAGTATCATGCTAGGTTCTTTGTATCGATGAGCACGTATTGGGTGCATTGATTGAATCGTTATTATTGTTAAGGTTTAGAATTGAGGTAGATAGAATCATCAGGGCCCGATGCATAAAGTATCTTGCATCTATGGCAGGGCGTTCGAGACGATTCTCGTCCTTGGACCCGTGAGGATTAGCTATCCCAGCCGGTAGGCCACGCAATCTTGGGTGAGGTGGCGGTATTAAATGCCCCAGCGGTCGGGATGATGACTTGGCATTGCCTGCGTCCGGCGATCGACACGTCCTCGGCGTGTTCGGCGTAGCCCTTGATTGCCACTGTTAGGGCAGGGCCGCTTCTGGTGTAAGCCTACCACGGCCGGTTCCTTAGCCTCGGTGCGGTGAGTGCGGTGACATAGTTCACGTGTCGAGTCTCACACCCCTATGTCGGTGACACCGATCCGAGATTTAGTTAGGCATGGTGGTGAACACAGGCGGCTTGCCACTGGGCCGGCACCCCCGAGTTTGCGGTAGCATGCGGTGCGCGCTTACGCTCATTCTGGCGCCCCGGAAGCTCCTCGGGATCTTGAGCGATGCACCTTTACGTATCGGCGATGAAGCGGTGAGGCGGGACTTGTTCCGTATAGTGCGTTTAGTGTGTTGTGGTATTTTCGGACTAAGACCACGAGATGGCATCAGAGGTCAAGTGTGGACTTAGCTATGTGCTCAGCTCTGTGTTTGTTCTCATAGCTTGCATACATTCTTCTAGATGATCATGTATATCGTATTGTACCGGTTGGGGATTCTTCTTGGGTAATTCGTTACTCACCCTTATTACGTGGTTTTCCACGGGTAATCAAGCGGGGGAGGCGGGATGGGTGAAGGAGGAGCTATGATCATGGAACTCTGCTTGTCATCTCTGATTGTTTTATTTTAATTATCATGACTCTTCACTTTTTATTATTTCCCACAGAATGCATGTAGGCGGACACAGAGCCCCAGGATGTTTTCTTACGTTTTATGGATTCCGGCATATTGGTACTTGTGGATTGTTTTAATGGTTTAAATAAATCTCGATCAGTGTGCTTTTAGAAATGTATGTTTTGGTTGTTGAATGTTTACATTTTTACTTGGAATCAAAATGTATTTTTCATAATGTCTTTTATTTTCACTACATGCATTGGGGTAAAGGCCCATTTAGAGCCCCTTTTGGGTGGGTCTTTCTGATTGGTATCGAGCTTCGAGTCATAGATTACATAAGTGACCTTTTGTTGTGAGTCGTTTTCCATGATCATCGGCACTCAAGCGATCATCAGTGCGCCTAGATTTATTGTTTTAGAAAGGAAAAGGGTTAAAATTTACAATACCTATCATCTAGTGTATGCCTTGTTTGGTGTTGTGGAATGGTGTGAGCGAGTTTTGATTCGTTGTTGGTTTGGATGTAGATCGCCCATGCGATCCCGTCTGGGAGGAGAGAGAGGTTGAGAAGCGGTCGAGTATCGAGGATCGGATCGTCTGCGAGGACATCGTCCCAAGTGCGACAACGATGGCATTCCACGGCGGCTCCTCTGTTACGCCTAGGCGGGCGTTGCGAGCGTGCCCAGCCGTGAGGCGCTCTGGAGGCGCGAGTTTCTTTGAGTCTATGAGGGCTTTTATGGTCGGCATGTTGAGTGACCGGAGCGAGAGACCCGAGCCTTGTTAGCGTATGGCGGGAAGAAGTCGAGCCCGGTCGGCGGTGGCTTCGATTGGTTGTGAGCTCGGTAGCACCTCGGCTCCACGAGAGCAAGTAGCCCAGGCGGCGATATGGCGGTGCGGGGGGTGGGTAGGTGGTGAAGGATTTTGTGAAGTGGAAGCTTTGAAGTTTGATGCCACCGGTGATGCGTTAGCGGCGGCCAGTGGATTGCCCATTTGGAGTACACCTTCACGATCATGGTGTGCCCCGATATTGAGAGGCCGAGATGTGCGGCTCATGTGCTAGGAGGCCTGGCGAGATGGTGGTGGGAGTCCACCTTGAGCGAGAGACCGGTGGGTCTCCACCTTCTGCTTGGGAGTTCTTCAAGGTGAGTTCAAGGTAAAGTTCATCGGTGATGAGGCTCGGGAGAAGATGGTGGAGCTCTTCCGAGAACACACAAGCGAGTTACGATTCCATTGAGAATATGGCGCAAGTTCTCGGAGTATGGATATTTTGCTCCTCGATTGATTGCCACCGGGTGAAGATTCGGAAGTTCATATCTGGATTGAGCGAGTGTTTCCCGAGATGTCGGGGCTCGGGCCCACGACACTTATGCTAGAGGTACATCGATTAGCCACGATCTATAATGGGAAGTATCTGCTGGCGGGTTGTTGCCGCTCTGTTGGGCGTCTGTCCCAGCGGTGTGGGGCGAAGAGAAGTTTGACTTTCGGGGGCGGCGGCGCCGCCAAAGCGATTCGAAGCGAGATCGTGGAGAGCTCGATCCGTTTCAGCCAGAGCGCGAGAGGACCCGAGCGATTTCCGCTTGTGCTACTTGTGGGAAAGTCCACGCGGAGCTTATCGGCTGGACCTGGGTGTGCTACCGTTGTGGTAGAGAGGGCACACATGGCCCGTTTTGTGATCGGCCCGGCTATGGCGGCTCGGCCAGCGGCGGCGGCGAGTCAGTGTTTGCTCGACCGTCGGGGCCGCAGCGTCACGGATGCGCGTGGCGAGTGCGCTTCTTGTTTTAGATCAACTGCGCATTTGTCTTGTTTGATTACGGTTCCACGCATTCATTTGTATACGTGTTGTTTCTTGAGCATGCTAAGTTAAGACTAGAGCCTCTAGGTTTTGAGTTATCTGTTGCAACTCCTTCGGGAGTTAGTATGTTGGCTAGAGATAAGATTAAGGATGGCGGATCGAGATATCAGGAGAGTTGCTTGTGGCTACGCTCATAGTTACGCCTATGGCGGTTTTGATGTGATTCTTGGTATGGGTGGTTGGCTTTTGCTAACCACGCGTTGATCATGCCCTTGCCGGAAAGAAGTAGTGTTGAGCGCGGTCGTCCACTTTTAAGTTTCGTGGAGTCGAGGTGGAGTTGCCCGCCGATGGTGTCGGTATGGCTAAATCGTTTGCTAGCTCATGGAGCTTGGGGCTATCTAGCCAAGTTATGCAGGAAGAGCCGCCCCTCGTTGTCTGTCATCGATCAGTGCTTGGTCGTGCAGAGTTCGCGGATGTGTTTCTGAGGAGTTCTGGGGTTGCCCCCAAAGAGAGAGTTGACTTCATTATTGAGCTCGAGCAGGGGACCCTCCCTATCTCGAAGAGCTCCGTGTCGCATGGCGCCAGTGATTAAAGGCGAAGATTGATTCTGCGGGAGATGTTAGGCCAGGGTTCATCCGTCAAGTGTGTCCCCGTGTAGGAGCACGATTCTGTTTGTGAAAAGAAGGATGGTTCTATGCGCTTATGTATTGATTCTGCGAGCTTAATAAGGTGTGATGAAGAATAAGTATCCGTTGCCCGTATCGATGATTTGTTCGATCGGCTTGAGGAGCTTACGTGTTCTCAAGATAGATCGAGATCAGGTTACCATCGATTTGCGGATCGGGGATGCCGACATTCCTAAGGCGACTTTGAGTCGGATATGGTCACTATGAGTTTGTGGTTATGTCGTTTGGATTGACCAATGCCCGGTAGCGTTCATGGACATGATGGATAGGGTGTTCAAATCATTTTTGGGCGGCCGTCATCGTGTTCATTGGCGATATTACGATTTATTCGAGGTCTAAAGAAGACCATGCGAGCATTTGAGGCGAGTATTGGCGGCTTTGAGGAAAACCGGCTTTATGCGAAGTTTTCCAAATGTGATTCTGGTTGGAAGCGGTGGCCTTCCTAGGCCACGTGGTTTCGAGATGGTATAGCCGTGGACCCGCGCGAAGATTGGTAGTGAGTTCATGGGCCCAGCCGACTTGATTCTTAGAGATTCGCGACTTTACAGGTTTGGCGAGTTACTACTGTCGGTTCGTCAGAGACTTTTACTGCTTTAGCCTCGCCCCTCACTCGTCGGCGAGGAAGGGTGTCGAGTTTGTTTGGGGCGGCGAGTGTGATGAGAGCTTTGCGAGGCTCAAGCGTAGTTTGACCCGGCACCCGATGTTGGCGATCCGGAGGGGACGAGGTGGTTTAAGTGGTCTCTGATGATGCTTCCAAGTTTGGATTAGGTTGTGTGTTGATGCGGCCGCGGGAAGGTCATTGCCTATGCTTCCGTCATTGGAAGCCGTATGGCGAGAACTACCCGACTCATGATATGGAGTTAGCGGCGATGGTGTTTGCCCGAAGATTTGGAGGCATTACACAGTATGGTGGCGGATTGAGATGTTTGACCGATCACGAGCCTCAAGTATCTGTTTACTCGAAAGAGTTGAATATGAGCGAGAGAGATGGTTAGAGTTGGTAAGGATTATGGCTGCGAGATTTTGTACCATCGGGTAAAGCCAATGTAGTGGCCGATGCTTTGGCGAGAAAAAGCGTCGCACTCTGCGGCGTTGTTGAGTTCAGCCAGTTTGCGAGAGAGAGAGTTCGGCGGGCGAGGTTGCGATGTTGTTGGGAGAGGTTCTGCCGAGAGTAGCTCGATTATTATTCGTGCGTCGATTGGCGTGATTATAAACGGCCAGTTAGGTGACCCGCACTTAAGAGATTGGTTGTGAGTTAGTCTTGTGGTGACTTTGACTTTGTATATTCACGAGACGGTGGGTTGACTTATAGAGGCGGTTGTGTGTTCGGACATTGCGGGTTTGCGGCGAGTTGCTCTCGGAGGCCTGATTCCCCCTTTTGCTTGCACCAGAGAGTACCAAGATGTCGAGACCTTAGCGGACTTTACGGTGGATGGGGATGAAGAGAGATGTGGCGAGTTTGTCGGTAGGTGTCTCACTTGTCGGCAAGTGAAGGCACCCGAGCGAAAGCAGCGAGTTTTATTTGCGACCAGCGAGTGTACCCGATGGAAATGGGAAGAGATCTCTATGGACTTTATATCTGGGTTTGCCAAGGACTCAGGAAGTTCTCTCGATTTGGGTGATAGTCGGCCGTTTGACCAGAGCGCACACTTCATTCCGGTAGAACACTTATCTGAGTGGAGCGATGGGCGCGGTTTTTTTTTGAAGCGAGATCATCCGTTATCATGGTGTCTGCGGTGAGGATTGTGTCGGTCGTGACTCGCGGTTCACTTCTCGTTTACAGGCGCTCGAGAAGGGTTTGAGCCTGAGTGCGATTTAAGCCTGACTTTTCACCCTCGGAGCGGATGGTGGTGAGAGAGTGAATCGATTCTCGAGATATGTTGAGGGCTTGTGTGTTGGATTTCCCGAGCGATTGGGACGATGTCTGTACTTGATGGAGTTTGCCTATAACAATAGTTACGATCGGCGATTGAGATGGCTCCATTCGAGGCATTGTATGGTAGCGTTATCGGTCCCACAATGTTGCAGGAAGAGGTTGGTGATAGGCGAGTTTTGGGTCGAAATTCTGCGATTGACCAATGGTGCGGTCACGAGAAGATTAGAGCTCGTATGTTGTGATTCGGGCGAGCGAAAGATTCTGCCGATGTTGTCGTCGAGATTTGGAGTTTGAGGTTGAGTCGGCATGTGTTCCTTAAGGTTGCTCCGTCTGCGAGGTGTTTTGAGGTTTGGTAGCGTGGGAAGTTGAGTCCCGTTTTGTTGGTCCATTTGAGATCCTAGAGAGGATTGGCGAGTTGCTTCACAGTTAGCCCTACCTCAGTCACTATCGGCGATGCATAGTGTTTTCCATGTATCGATGTTGAGCGGTATGTGCGGACCCGTCGCACATTGTGGACTTTGAGCCTTTGCGGTGAATGAGATTTGAACTTGAGAGAAGCGGTGAGATCCTTGCCTTTGAGACCAAGGCGTTGCGTGTCGCGAGATTCGTTTAGTAAAGGTTGATGGAAGAATCGGGGTTACGAGGAAGCCACTTGGGAGGCGGGAAGGCGAGATGAGGTTGCATTACCACAGAAATACATTTTACATCTTAAGGACTTTCGAGGGCGAAAGTCATAAAAAGGAGGAATATTATAACGACCAGGTTTTTCTTCCGGTCTTCGGGTATGCCCTAGGGGTAATTTGGTAATTTAGTCGGGCCGTCATGGTCGTTTGTGTCTTTTCGACTACTAAAATTATTGGATGGTTTTGTAGGTTTTGGAGGTTTGTGGTTTGGTTTGAGCAAGGTTTGTTGCAAAAGTAAAAATAAAGGAAATTGTCTTTGCAGTGGGGTTTGAACCGGGTCTCTGGGAAAGCTTGTAGAGAGGTGTGCCAAATGAGCCATTAGGTGCTCTTGTTGCTCTTCTGCATCACATCTTAGTTAACCTTGGAGTTTGGAGTTTTGGTGCATTTGGTTAAATGAAATAGAATTAGGTTATTCCATCTTATTCTCCAAAACACCTCTTGGCACTTAAGCTCTCCATCTCCATAGCCTTGCCGAGTTCTTCATCCTTGCATCTCCTTGGGTTCGATCATCATCATTAGGGTAAGTCTTCGTCTTCTTCATCTTCTCATTTGGGTGTTTGTTGGCGAATGTAAGAAAAAGGGTTGTGTGTGTGTGTGTTGTGCGGCCCGGTAGGAGGCGCGACCATCATCCCGGCCAGCTCGCGCGCCCGGTCGGTCGAGCGGCCACCTGTCGCCGCGCCCGGTCGGTCGAGCGGCCACGCCGCGCCCGGTCGGTCGAGCCGAGCTCCTCGCCGCGCGCCGGATCGGTCGAGCCCCACCTGCCGCGCCGCCGGACGGTCCGCGCGCGGCCTCGCCGCGCGCCCGGCCCTCGCGCGCCTCGCCGCGCCGTCGCTCGCCACGCCGCGCCCTCGCCCGTCGCCAGTCGCTCGCCCTCGCGCCGCGCGTCGCCGTGCCGCTTGCGCGCTCGCCGCGCGCCGCGCTCGCGCGCGCGCGCGCGCGCGCGCCCTGCCGAGTTGCTCGCCGCGCGCCCGCGCTCGCGCGCGCCGCCTTGCGCCGCGCGCCCGCGCGCGTCGAGCGCTTCGCCGCGCGCGTGTCCACGCTGCCGTGCGGTAGCGCGCGGCGCGCGTGTCCGTCTGCGTGCGGTAGCGCAACCAGCGCGTGTCCTGCCGTGCCGGTAGCGCGGCGGCGCCCTTGCCTTGCCGAGCGACCGCCCCCCAAGCTCGTGTCGTCGCGCGCGTGAGTTCCGAGCCGAGCTTGCTGTTCTATTGTTGTTTAGATATTTTAGATCTTGATTATTGTTGGTTTGCTAGGTTCCAGCTCGCTAGCTCGGGATTGTTCATGACTTAGGATTTGTGTGTAAAAGTCTTGAGACCAAGGTAAGGATTTCTTCACAGGGGTTGTGTGGACCTGCGGTATATTTGTGATTGTTGTTTTGTATGCTGTGTATGTTTACTAGCATGTTTAGCCTAGGTGCTCTGTTACAATTCTGTGGCATGAACTCTTGTATTGTTTCTCATGTTAGCCCATGCTAGGTTGTTCTATTCTAGCATGTTCGATATCTGTTCTTGCTTAGTAGTATCATGCTAGGTTCTTTGTATCGATGAGCACGTGTTGGGTGCATTGATTGAATCGTTATTATTGTTAAGGTTTAGAATTGAGGTAGATAGAATCATCAGGGCCCGATGCATAAAGTATCTTGCATCTATGGCAGGGCGTTCGAGCGATTCTCAGTCCTTGGACCCCGTGAGGATTAGCTATCCCAGCCGGTAGGCCACACAATCTTGGGTGAGGTGGCGGTATTAAATGCCCCAGCGGTCGGGATGATGACTTGGCATTGCCTGCGTCCGGCGATCGACACGTCCTCGGCGTGTTGGCGTAGCCCTTGATTGCCACTGTTAGGGCAGGACCGCTTCACGGTGTAAGCCTACCACGGCCAGGTTCCTTAGCCTCGGTGCGGTGAGTGCGGTGACATAGTTCCGCGTGTCGAGTCTCACACCCCTATGTCGGTGACACCGATCCGGAGATTTAGTTAGGCATGGTGGTGAACACAGGCGGCTTGCCACTGGACCGGCACCCCGAGTTTGCGGTAGCATGCGGTGCGCGCTTACGCTCATTCTGGCGCCCGGCCCGAGAGCTCCTCGGGATCTTGAGCGATGCACCTTTACGTGTCGGCGATGAAGCGGTGGGCGGGACTTGTTCCGTATAGTGCGTTTAGTGTGTTGTGGTATTTTCGGACTAAGACCACGAGATGGCATCAGAGGTCCAAGTGTGGACTTAGCTATGTGCTCAGCTCTGTGTTTGTTCTCATAGCTTGCATACATTCTTCTAGATGATCATGTATATCGTATTGTACCGGTTGGGGATTCTTCTTTGGGTAATTCGTTACTCACCCTTGTTACGTGGTTTTCCACGGGTAATCAAGCGGGAGGCAGGATGGGTGAAGGAGGAGCTATGATCATGGAACTGCTTTGTCATCTCTGATTGTTTTATTTTAATTATCATGACTCTTCACTTTTTATTATTTCCCTGAATGCATGTAGGCAGACACAGAGCCCGGGATGTTTTCTTACGTTTTATGGATTCCGGCATATTGGTACTTGTGGATTGTTTTAATGGTTTAAATAAATCTCGATCAGTGTGCTTTTAGAAATGTATGTTTTGGTTGTTGAATGTTTACTGTTTTTACTTGGAATCAAAATGTATTTTTCATAATGTCTTTTATTTTCACTACATGCATTGGGGTAAAGGCCCATTTAGAGCCCCTTTTGTGGGTAGGTGGTGAAGGATAGGTGGTGAAGGATTTTGTGAAGTGGAAGCTTGAGAAGTTTGATGCCACCGGTGATGCGTTAGCGGCGGCCAGTGGATTGCCCATTTGGAGTACACCTTCGATCGATGGTGTGCCCCATGGTGTGCCGATTATTGAGGCCGAGATGTGCGGCTCATGTGCATGTGCTAGGAGGCACCCGAGATGGTGGAGATGGTGGTGGAGTCCCTGACGAGAGGTCTCCACCAGGCTGGGAGTTCTTCGGTAAAGTTCATCTGATGAGGCTCAGGAGAAGATGGTGGAGCTCTTCCGGAAACTCAATGGTGGACTCGATTCCATTGAACACAGGCGAGTTCATATTCATTGAGTTCACCTAGGCACCCCTGAGTAAAGCTCCTCATTCCTAAGTTCATGGATCTGAGGTGGTGTTTCCCAGACTTGAGCATGGCTCGCCCATTAGCCACGAGATGGTATACGAGCTCTATAATGTTGCCGCTCCTGTGGCGGGTTGTTCGGATTGTGGGTTGTAAGAGGAGAGATTTGACTCTTGGAGGCGGCGGGCCGCGCCTAAGCGATTAGAAGCGATAAGCAGAATCGTGGCAGCTCGTTCCAGCAGGCGACTTGTGGGAAGTTGACTTTGTCCCGGAGTCCTAGAGGCGTCCGCGTAGAGGCTGGACCTAGCGATTGTGCGTAGTCGGTGAGCTGGCGGCTCGGCTCGGCCTAGCGCGAGTCAGTGTTTGCTACGACCCGTCGGGACGGAGCGGATGCGTGCAGCGCTTCTTGTTTTGGCTATTTGGTGTGTTTTTCATTTGTATCTCGTTTGGTTTCTTTGAGCATGCTAAGTTAAGACTAGAGCCTCTAGGTTTTGAGCTCGGCTGCAACTCGGGAGAGCTAGAGATGTTGGGGATGCGTTCTAGATCAGATTTGTCTTGTGATACGCATTCAGGATACGGCCGGATCGAGAGATATCCGAGAGTTGCTTGTGGTTAGGCTAACGCCTAGCGTATGGCGGTTTTGATGTGATTCTGGTATGGAGTGGTTATTTTAGTCGCTGGCGGTAGTGTGGGCCGCCGAGTGGAGTGGTTAGGCGTGCAGCCGTGGAGTCGGTGGAGTTTCGAGTCCGTGTGGAGTTTGCTAGCTCATGGAGCTTGGGTGTCACCGTGAAAGCTCATTTGCTAGCTCATGGAGCTTGGGCTATCCAGCCAAGAGTTCGAAGAGCCGCCCGTGTCTGTCAAGAGTGCGTTTGCGGATGTGTTTCGAGATGTGTTTGCCCCAAAGAGAGGGACTTTTGAGCTCGAGTTGCATTGAGCTCGTGAGCTCGATGGCGAAGGCTCGTGTCGATTCAGGCGAATGGCGCCAATGAGATTGCGGGAGATTCAGCTTGTTCAGGAGTTCATCCGTCAAGTGTGTCCGTGGGAGCACGATTCTGTTTGTGAAAAGAAGGATGGTTCTATGCGCTTATGTATTGATTCTGCGAGCTTAATAAGGTGTGATGAAGAATAAGTATCCGTTGCCCGTATCGATGATTTGTTCGATCGGCTTGAGCGATGTTCTACCAAGATAGATCGAGATCCTCGATTCGAGTCGGATATGGTCGGGGATGAGTTTGTGGTTATGTCCTTGATTGACCAATGCCCAGCGTTCATGGACATGATGGATAGGGACATGATGGATAGGGTGTTCAA
The DNA here is from genome assembly GCA_036507275.1 of Sicyos edulis. NCBI lineage: Eukaryota > Viridiplantae > Streptophyta > Magnoliopsida > Cucurbitales > Cucurbitaceae > Sicyos > Sicyos edulis. The sequence goes on from CM071847.1 coordinate 21,274,514, forward strand.
ATCATTTTTGGGCGGCCGTCATCGTGTTCATTGACGATATGTCCGATTTTCGAGGTCTAAAGAAGACCATGCGAGCATTTGAGGCGAGCATTTGAGACGGTATTGGCGGCTTTGAGGAAAACCAGCTTTATGCGAAGTTTTCCAAATGTGATTCTGGTTGGAGCGGTGGCCTTCCTAGGCCACGTGGTTTCGAGATGGTATAGCCGTGGACCCGCGAAGATTGGTAGTGAGTTCATGGGCCAAGCCGACCGATTCTGGCTGAGATTCGCGCGACTTTACAGGTTTGGCGAGTTACTACTGTCGGTTCGTCAGAGACTTTTCTCGCTAGCCTCGCCCCTCACTCGTCGGCGAGGAAGGGTGTCGAGTTTGTTTGGGGCGGCGGTGTGATGAGAGCTTTGCGGGCTCAAGCGTGGTTTGACTTGGCACCGGATGTTGGCGATCCGGACAGTGGTTTCGTGGTCTCTGATGATGCTTCCAAGTTTGGATTAGGTTGTGTGTTGATGCGGCGGGAAGGTCATTGCCTATGCTCCGTCGGTTTGAAGTATATGGCGAGAACTCGAGCTTCCATGATATGGAGTTGGCAGATGGTGTTTGCACTAAAGATTTGGAGGCATTACACCGTATGGTGGTGATTTAGATGTTGCCAAATCACCCGAGCTCAGAAATGTCTTTGCTGAGAAGGAGTTAGATATGAAATGAGAGGAGATGTTGATTGAGTAAAGGATTGCGTGATTTGCCATCAGGGTAAAGCCAATGTAATGGCGATACTTTAGCGAAGAGCGTACTTTTCTACTTGGCGTTATTGAGATTCAGCCGATTTGAAGTTCGCGGGCGAGATTCTGATATTATTAGGAGAATTCCCCAGCGAAGTGCTTCGGTCTTTATTCAGTAAGTAGTGGCGTGATTACCAATGACCCGATTGGTAGCCGCATAAGAAGATTAGTTGTGAAGTGAGTTAGAGTCTGACCGGTGACTTTGACTTTGTATATTCCCGAGACCAGTGATGGGATTGGCACCCATAGAGGCGGTTGTGTGGGACATTGCGGAGTTTCACGTCAAGTTTGCTCGGAGGCCACTATTCCCTTGCTTGGCACCCGAGAGTACAAGATGTCGAGAGACCATGCGAACCTTCTGCAGGTGGATGGGAATGAAATGTAATAGCGAGAGTTTGTGGCCGGTGTCTCACTTATCGGCAAGTGAAGCACCGAGCGGAAAGCAGCGAGGTTTTATTGCCACCAGAGTGTACCCGGTCAAATGGGAAAAGGAGTCTCCTATGGACTTTATCTCCTCGGATTTGCCAGAACTCAGAAGTTCTCGATTTAGGTGATAAATCGACCCGTTTGACCAAGCGCACACTTCATTCGATTAGAGAACAACACATACAAGTGAAGCGATGTGCGCGGTATTTTGAAGGCGAGATCATCCAGTTATCATGGTTGTGCGGGCTGAGGATTGTATGTCCGATGCGTGATTTCATGGTTCACTTCTCGTTTACGGCGCTCCGGTGAGGTTTGAGGCAGTGAAGTGATTTCGCCACGCAGCTTTTCACCCCTCAGGCGGATTAGTGGGTGAGAGAGTGAATCAGATTCTAGAGGATATGTTGAGAAGCTTATGTGTTGGATTTCCCGAGCGTTTGGACCCGATGCTCTGTACTTGATGGAGGTTGCCTATAACAGCGGATTTACGAGTCAGCTGGTCGAGATGGCTCCATTAGAGTACATTGTATGTAAGTAGCGTTAGCCGGTCCCTGTGTTATGCAGGAAGAAGTTTGGTGATAAACAGGGTTTTGGGTCGGTGCACTGATTGACCAATGGTGCGGTCTGAGAAGATTAGAACTTCGTATGTTGGCCCATTTCAGGCCGAAGGCGAGAAGGATTACTGCCCGATGTTAGGCGTCGAGATTTGGAGTTTGAGGTTGATCGACATGTGTTCCTTAAGGTTGCTCCGTCTGGCGAGTGTTTTCGAGGTTTAGTAGCGTGGGAAGTTGAGTCCCGTTTTGTTGGTCCATTTACAAGAATCCTAGAGAGAGTTAGCGAGTTGCTTACCCAGGTTAGCCTACCTCCAGTCACTACTCACGTGGTGCATAGTGTTTTCATGTTATCGATGTTATGGCGTGTCGTGCCGGACAAATCGCACTTGTGTGGACTTTGAGCGCTGCGGTGAATGAGATTTGAACTTCGAGGAGCCAGGTGAGATCCTTGCCTTTGAGACCAAGACGTTCATGTCAGCGAGATTTACGTTTAGTAAGGGATCGATGGAAGAATCGGAGTTACCGAGAAGCCACTTGGGGCAGAGAAAGGCGAGATGAGGATTGCATTACCACAGTGTTTTACCATCTTAAGAACTTTCGAGGCGAAAGTCATAAAGGAGGGAATATTATATGACCGAGGTTTTCTTCCGGTCTTCAGTGATGCCACTAGAGGTGATTTGTAGTAATTTAATTACGTAGCCGTCAGAGTCGTTGTGTCTTTTCATTCTAAAATTATTGGATGGTTTGTAGGTTTGGAGGAGTTTGTGGTTTGGTTTGAGCAAGGTTTGTTTGCAAAGTAAAAATAAAGGAAATTGTCTTTGTGGTAGGGTTTGAACCCGAGAGTCTCTGGGAAGCTTGTAGAGATGTGTGCCAATTGAGCCATTAGGTGCTCTTGTTACTCTTCTGCATCACATCTTAGATTAACCTTAGATTTTGGAGTTTTGGTGCATTTGGTTAAATGAAATAGAATTAGGTTATTCCATCTTCTTCTCCAAAAACACCTCTTGGCAGCCCAAGCTCTCCTCTCCATAGCCTTACGCGATTCTTCATCCTTGCATCTCCACTTAGGTTCGATCATCATCATTAGTGGTAAGTCTTGATCTTCTTCATCTTCTCATTTGGGTGTTTCTTTGGCGAATGTGAAAAGGGGTTGTGTGTGTGTGTGTTATGCGGCCGGTAGGAGAAGTCCAGCCACCAGAGCTGAATCGCGCATCGCCAGCTCGGTCGTCGCCGTCCTGCAGCGCGCCCAGTCGCCGGCGACCAGCCGCGCACGCCAGTCTGTCGTAGACCTTGCCAGTTCGCGCCCGCGGCCGCCTGATCCCCGCTGCCGATCGCGCAAAGTCCGGATCGCCCAGCGCCCGCGCACGCCCGGTCGCTGCCGCGTCAGCGTAATCGCCGCCATCATCGCGCATCCGCGGCATGCGCCGCCGCGCGCCCGCATGCGATCCATCGCCAGTCCTGCTTTCGCGCCACCAGCCCGGCAAACGCCAGCGCGTAGTCCTGTCGCCGACTTGTGCTCGCCCGCCGTCAGACATTCGCCCGCGGCGTATCGCGTCCGCTGGGCGCTAGCCAGTGCGTGCCGTGCGCGTGTCGGTAGCGCCGGCCAGCGGCGTCCTTGCCGTGCCGTGCAGCGGCCAGCGCGCGTGCACCGAGTTCGCCTGGCTTGCGGCTCTTCGCTCGTGTCGTCCGCGCGTGAGTTCCCAGAGCGAGCTTGCTTTGTTCTATTGTTGTTTAGATATTTTAGATCGATTGGTGTTGGTTTGCTAGGTTCCCTCTTCTTTAGCTCAGGATTGTTCATGACTTAGGATTTGTGTGTAAAGTCTTAGGAGCCAAGGTAAGGATTTCTTCACCAGGGGTTGTATGTGGACCTACTGAGTATATTTGTGATTGTTGTTTTGTATGCACTGTGTATGATTACTAGCATGTTTGGCCCTAGGTGCTCTGTTACTAGATTCTGGTGGCATGAACTCTTGTATTGTTTCTCATGTTAGCCCATGCTAGGTTGTTCTATTCTAGCATGTTCGATATCTCTATTCTTGCTTACGTGAGTATCATGCTAGGTTCTTTGTATCGATGAGCAATAGTATTGGGTTTGCGTGATTGAATCGTTATTATTGTTAAGGTTTAGAATTAGAGGTAGATAGATCATCAAGCGCCCAGTATAAAGTATCTTGCATCATGGCAAGGGCGTTGCAGAGAATTATTCTCCGTCCTTGGACCGTGAGGATTAGCTATCCCAGCGGGTGAGCCTGCGAATCTTGGGTGAGGTGATGGTTTATTAAATACCCCAGCGGTGGGATGATGACTTGGCATTGCCTGCGTCCCGGCGATCGACCGCGTCCTCGGTAATCAACGTACCGTAGCCCTTGATTGCCACTGTTAGGGCGGGGCCGCTTCTGGTGCCAAAGCCCTACCACGGCCGGTTCGCCCAGCGCCTCGGAGTGCGGTGGTAGCGGTGACATAATTCCGTGTCGAGTCTCACACCCTATGTCGGTGACACCGATCGGAGAATTTTGAATTAGGCATGGTATTGCACCGGGCTAGCTTACCCGCTGAACCAGCACCCCGAGTTTCACGTAGCATGCGTCTGCGCTTTACCTATCATTCTGCGCAGCCCATTTGGAGAAGCTCCTCAGGATCTTGAGCGATGCACCTTTAAATGCTCCCCCGATTAGTAACAGTAGGCAGGGGACTTATTCCATGTATAAGCGCATTTAGTATGTTGTGGTATTTTCGGACTAAGACCACACGGATGGCATCAGAAGTCAAGTGTGGACTTAGCTATAATGCTCCACTTTCTGTGTTTGTACTCACTGACACCTTACATTTAACTTCCTGAGTGATCACTAATATATCGCATTGTACCCAGGTTGGAGATTCTTACTGAGTAATTCAGATACTCACCAGCATGACCATGTAGTTTCCACGGGTAATCAAAGCGAGAGCAGGATGGGTGAAGGAGGAGAAATGGTGATCATGGAACTCTTGTCATCTCACCGATTATTTATTTTAATTATCATGACTCTTCACTTTTTATTATTTCCCTGAATGCATGTAGGCAGACCAGGCTGAGCCCAAGGATGTTTTTCTTCGTTTATGGATTAAAGCATAGTGAGTACTTGTGGATTGTTTTACAATGGTTTAAATAAATCTCAAGTCAGTGTGCTTTTAGAAATGTATGTTTTGGTTTATTGAGATGTTACTGTTTTTACTTGGAATCCAGAAATGTATTTCATGTAATGTCTTTATTTTCTACATGCATTAGAGTAAAGCCATTTAAAAGCCCCCTTTGGGTCGGGTCTTTACGGAATAAGACCATTGGTCTCCTGAGCAGGCTTATCGGGATCCAACTTCAACTCTTGGATGAGCGGGGAGAGAGCCAAGTATATCATGGTAGAGGCCCAAGATGTGAGTTAAGCGGTGTTTTGATCCCATTCGAGGCTAGCTCTCTCTTTGTCGAGGCTGATTTGCTCCCACAGGAAGCTAGGCGAAGAAATTTCATGGGTATGCTCGGTTGTGGTGCTACTCCTAAGGATAAGTTAGTTCAATGTCCTGAGGCGGTGGTGTGTCCTGTGATGTCGGTTTTATTTATTGGGATAGCTAAAGCTCGATTCGATTGCAGGAAGCGAAGACGATTTGGATAAAAGTGGATGCGGAATTAATGGATAAAATCCCATTTATTCCTTTATTCCCATTTTTCTTTTATTTTCCCATTTTCTTTTATTTTCTTTTTCAAAATCCATTTTCTCTCTCTCTCTCTCTCTCTCTCTCCTCTGAAGTAGCCCGGCTAGTTTGACTTGAGAGGCGACTGAGTAACCACGACCGGCCAGTAGCCAGCCAACCGCGTCGCCCGGTCGCCATTGACCGCCCTGCTGCGCATGAGCGCGAGTGCGTTTCGGCCCCACCTTCTTGTGAGTCTGTCCACGGAGTCATAACGATTCCCTCAGTGGAGAGTCTGTCTAAGGGGCTCGATTCGGCGGTTATCGTTGTGTAAGGAGGGATGGCATTACCATCCCAATCGGCCGTACTTGTACCGCCAGAGTCGGTGTTTACTCGTCCTACGAGACGAGCCGCCGCGCCCGGCCCGGGAGGCCATCGCGCCTCTGAGTATGCATCGTGTTATGGCTGCCATTTGTTGATTACAGCTAGAGCCATTTGTTTTGACAGAGGCCGAGCGATATTTTCATGATTGCCATGCCTTGATTGGTTTTACATTCGTTTGTTTGATAATTAGCATGTTTTTGCTCATACATGCTGTATTCATTTAGTTTTTTTGTTGCCATGCTGGGATTACGCCCCGAGTTTTTGATTCTGTAGAGCCTCTAGTATCAGTAGGATAAGGTTAGCAAGAACCCGACCCAAAATAAGGATGGAGGTCATTTCAGAGTTAAAATACTTCATCAAGTTAAGGATGCTCATATTTAAAACCTTTATGGCGCAGAGTTGTATGTTGGTTAGTCCCGCCTAAAACAAGCTGGCGATGTGATTCTTGTTCAAACAACTTTTAATAATGTATGGAGTGGTTAGTCGCTGAACCAATAAAAATGACACGTTGATTATTGACTCCATGGAAAGAAGTAGTGTTTAGGCCCCTGGGTCACCCCAACTTTAAGTTTCGTGGAGTATACATGCAGCAGGTGCTCAACGAGTACAAAGCGATGCTCACGATGGGTCAAATGTTGAAAGCTCGGCGTTTGCTCAGACGCTTGGGAGCTTCAGGCGAGGCACCCTCCCATTGGTTATGTCTCAAGCTCCCGATTCGTATGCACCTCGTTTTCTGACTTCGGAGTTAGTGGTTACCCCCGAAGAGAGGTTGACTTAAAAAGTGAGCTCGGCGAGCCGTGATCGGGCATCGCGTAAATGTGTGTCCTCGTACAAACTCTGGCGGGCGAGTAAGAAGTTGAAGGAGATCAAGGATTCGGGCTGCGGAGATGCTGATCGAGGTTCATCAGTGTGTCCTCGTGGGGAGCACCCGGGGTTGTTAGAAGCTGTAAAGAAGAAGGATGGTTCGATGCTCTTAGATGTATTGATTATGCGCGAGCTTAATAAGGTTACCGAAGAATAAGTACCACTAGATGATTAGCGTATTAAGCGATTTGTAATCAACGACAGCATATAAGTATTTCTCTCAGTACTTCCGTTACTACGATAGATGCAGATCTTCGGGGATATCCTAGACATCGTAACATGTACATGAACTGGAATGCAATCCAAACGTCCTCCTAATCACCTAGGTTCCATCACTCAGCATGCAAGTTAAATATAGCTGTTTAGTGCTCATATTTAAAACCTTTCAAAACATTTAGAACGGGAATAACCTTCACAATCAAATAATGCTTAAAACATAATCAACAACTTTGTTTAAAGAAAACCAACGAAGTAAAACAAGCTTTGACCGCAAAGATATATAAAAACATTCAAAACAGCTTCAAACAGGGACTCTTTATAATGTTTCTAGGGACTCATAGGTCCATCTACTTTGGATCTTTGCCGAACAAATATGCAAACAATAAAGACAGACAGTGTGGCGAGGGGAGCGTCCCATGATCAATCGCCCCTCCGCTTAGTCGCTTATCCCAGTGTACACCCGTGGAAAACCACAGTGATCCCGGGAGAAGCGCCGAGAGCTGACGCGTCGGTGATCTGAGAAGCGGTATAAACATACTCAAGGAATTCCCAACCGGTACAATATCGCGGTCGGTCTGGACTACGGCACCCTAGTATACATGCAAACGTCTGGCGAGTCTGGCGAGTCTCCTACTCAACGAGTACAAGGGAATCAACCTCAAGTCTCCTACTTCGCTCAGGGACATCTCCGGCTCTTCTGATCAATTGATCACCCAAAACCGCGATCCCAAAGATGTCAGAGACCTCGAGGGTTTCTCCCAATGGTCACCAAAGCCAATCCCAATGGGTGCCCTCGGCCCCTTTACCCTCGGGCTATAACTGTACGAGAGAAAGACCGAAGAAGCTCTCAGCGAGGCTTGTTGCGAGCTCCGAACCGATTAGGCAATGCGGGGCCTAACAACCGGCATGCGGGGCCTAGGGCAACCACGTTATGAACCACGGTAAGACTCTAAACTCACCGAACACGAGGCGAGGCCCTGACTCATCCGCAGCACTTACCCCCAGGCACGAGTAAGAACCGCCAAGGCAGCTTGCCTTGTTTCCCTAGCAAACTACCAGGCTTATGCCGATGTGGTCTACAACATACCTCTTCGGCCAAACGTTAGCTTCGCCTCTTGGCGATCCCGACCAAAGCTAGATTGAATGACTCTAACAACTAGCTTAAACATTTAAAAGCATAAAACATCTAGCAATGCAATACATGTCATGCTACGAACTGAATCTTCCATAAAGTAAACATGCATAGCATGGCAGGGTCCACACAACCACAAACACGAAAAATAGCAGGGAATGGCACCAAAAATCATTACGAAGCTTACATTTCCTAAGCTGACATAGCTTAAAAAAGCGAGGAAAAGGCTCAAAAAGCACCTGGTCGCGCAAAAAGCGGGAGGAACTTACCAGCCAAGGGCGGCTGGCGGCGACGGCAGCGGCTGCAGGCGTCTTTGCCGCAAGCGCCGCGGCACGTCTGGCTGCGAGAGGCCAGCGGCGGGTAAATATCGGTAGGTTGGCGCGCGGGCGAACGTCCCAACCAGGCGTGGCAGTTTGCGGCGGCAGTAGCTCTCGAAGCATCGCGGCAGTGGGGACCAGCCGCAGTCGTAGGACGCTGGGCGCGAGGTGTGCGGCAGCCGCGCTGGGCGCGGCGGCAGACGGCGGGAGGCTGATGAGGTGGCCAGTGGCGCGCGAGTGTCTTGAATCTTGAAAGCGATTGGCGATGAAGCTCGAAGAACAGTGTGGTGCACCAAAGCTAGGGAAAAAAGGGGTTTCTTGAAAAATAGGGTTTTTGATTTTTCCTTCTTCCTTATTTTAAATAGGGTTAGGAAACCTAAAATTCCCTTCCCAAGGATTTTCTCTTGCGGGACCCTAATCAAAGAAATTCTTTTTCTTTTAGTTCAAATTCTTATTTAAAACTCCAATTCCACCATCTAGGCAGGGTTCAAATCCCAAGGATTCAATTAATTCCCAATTAATTTTGCTATTAACCGAAGGGCCGTTACAATACTCCCTCCTTAAGACTTTCGTCCACAGAAAGTCCTAAGGCAAAACAACTCTAGGAAAACTCCACTGGTTCTTAACCAACCAAGCTCTGAAAAGACAACACAAATCCTTCTTTGAAAGCCAGTCCTCTTGGGTTCCCAAAGGTCTCCAAGCCCAAAGACAGCCGAGTGCACTACGAACTATCTCAACCAAAAGCCGAACTAACAGAGCTTGAAGAAAACATGCGATAACTAGTCGGTGAGCCACATCCTCGACTCGCACCAACTCTCAAAGCGGTCTTACGACTCTAGGGCTCACTTATCCATGCTAACCCAACTCGGGCGCCTCTCTGGTGCTACTCTCGGCAAACTCGTGAGCGGGTCACAAGCTCTAAAACTCAACGCCACGCTCAGCTTCTCTGAATGCTCATAGTTTATCAAAACCTCGACCCTTCACCATGCTTGACCAAACAAGCCAACCTCCGGGTTTAAGAAACTAAACGATTTACTCATACTTAGCGCAGAGACACTGAACCCCATTGCCTACAATCCTTAACGAAATCCAATTCGAACCACCAGCTGGTGGTGATCCTAGGCAACCTTCTCCAACTAGCATGCGTCCACAACACTAAAGCAACCATCTTACGAGAAATCGAAGCACCAAAGCCAAGGGCACTTTTAGTTCACCAAGCGGCTACCACTACACACACCAACTTGCCGGCCACCCCGAGCCGGTCGAAACGAGCTCCACCGGCCAAACTAATAAGCGGAGCCCCTCACGGCCGACAAAAAACTTTCCAATGCAATCCGATCAGCGGCCTAGGTGAACATCGCGAGACGGGAAAACAAACAACATTCCTCTCACGGAAACCTCGGCGACAAGGAATAAAACATTATTCGTGGCTACTAGCAACGCGATAATAGTTGGAGGATCGAAACTCAAGGCTTTACCACCCAATGCCCACGGCACCTCTGTGCCAACTCACTCAAGCGTGGCTCGGCTAAAATGCCAGCTGCGAATGCACAAGGACTAAAGAGAAAAGCGAGAAAGGCTTGCTTAGCGAAACTCAAACCAAGCTCATAACGAGCAAAGCTCGCCTCAAGCGCCACTCAACTCTTAAGCCCATCAGTTTGCTCAAGGACTTCCTCCTTATAGCTTAGACCTAACTCTTCTTCCAATCCGGAAACTCCACCCACGAAACATCGCGAGGAATAAGGATAGCGGCGACCACAAGCTTGCGGATCTTGAACCACGAGTCGGCAAGACTACCGCAAAGTTAAAACTCGAGGCTGGCATCACGGTGCAACTCAACTACCCAAGAACTAAGGGTTCCACAAACTCCAAAGATCCAACAACCTTACCTTCCGCCAACAACTCAAGCCTTTGGCTGGTGGCTTTCTTCGCCCTGCGAGGAACAAACACTTTCGCTTGCTATCAAACAAGCGAGGACACTCTCGCTAGGGTGACCAACTGCGCTACTCGATCAACTACACAACTCGGGAGCTAAGTGACTCTTCCTTCTACTGAGGAACGATTTCCTAGCAGCGGACTTAGAAGGGCGGCGAATTTCACACACGCCATTGTCTTGCTCAAACTCAAGCATTAACAACCACCAACTCTTCTCGGAGAAACATCCAAGGGTTCCTCAATTGCTTGAACCACCAACTAAGCACTAGCGGTACTTACTCAACCGGCGGGAGGCCAACTCCCAAAACTACGACTAGGAACAAGTCCTCGGCGCCCGACTTGGCCGAACCAAGCTAGCCCTAGAAAACAAAGGAACCAAACCTTGGCCAACGAAAAGCACCACCTCGCTAAGAATTACGAAAATCAGCGTGGAGGTTACTAAGAACAACTCTGGCTTGTTAGCAGGCAACAAGCATCCGACAACTTAAGCGAGGAACCTTTGCCAGTGAGCTCTGGTGAGGCTCTCCACAACTTAGGGTTCCACCGAGATCGCCCTCCAGACACACACACTTCGTCAAGCGGTCTAGCGACGGTGACTACAGAGCACATCTCCCTCAACATCTCAACTGTCTTTGGCCAAAGCTCTTCCTTGCCACATCTGTAGCAAGCACGGGCGATGCTCCACACAATCCTAAGAGTGCCTTACCACACTTGATGCAATGAGGTGCTGGCCCGCCTGGCGGCGATCACGAGCTCCAACTGCGATCGTGTCGCGACCCCTAGAGGCCCTATCGGCAGTCGCTATCCACGAGCGGGAACAAGCGGAAGACCCAAACTTCCTCTTGCTCAAAGCATCAGCCACATCGTAGCTTCTATCCGAGTGAGGATCGAACAACTCTCTTAGCCATGGCGGAAAGTGCGATTATGCTACCATCGCCCTTGTTGGTTCAAGCGAACTCCAACCATCGATCAACAAGAAATGCCTCTACCGGGCCAAGGGCCAACTAGCATAACTTTCCTACGCAACAACCGGCTACGCACGGTAGCCTCTCAACCAAGGGCACTTGCCAAGAACTAAAGTCCTAACTCCTCGGGCGACCTTGGTTTCACAACCCAAACCCCTCGTGGTTCTTGAAAAATACACCACGAACGAGCTACACAAAAGTACATTGGCGTGTCTGGCTCAACTTGGTTCCTTAAGATCCAAACCAACAAGTATTCTCACACAAGGCAACTTTTGCCTCCCAATGAAACCACTTCTAGCAAAGGAGCAACAAGAGTTCAACCCACTCGGGGTCAACTCACCACGGAATGCCACGTTGGTCGACTCACTCTTACAAGAGCATAGCCACACCAAGCTAACTTACCTCCTACCGATGGTCCACTAAAGCGTGCTCAGATCAACCATCCAACTCATGGCTCTAGGTGGATCAACCACGCATCATCGATGCCAACCCTACCCATATTAGGGTAACTCCGAGTGTCGAATCACACTACCATCCAAGCGGCTCACAAGCCCACACACACGAGCTGAGATCTCGGACGCGCTGGCCAACAACCAACGGTATCCTTTGTACCCAACTCTCGGTGACCTGAAAGGCTCCTACTTATCCCTCGAGCGACCTCAAACTTGTAGTTCTCTAGCTACCAGAGCTAGATCTCTTATGCAACCCAATTAGGTGAAATCTCATGAATGGAGTGCAGGACTAGTAGGGATGCTAAACTCAGGGAGGTCTGGAACCACACAAAAAGTGCCAAGTGAATCTAGGCCTCCTCTCAAAGCTTGGTGCCAGCAGTACTACTTCCTTTACAACACAAACATCCCTTTACGGGCTTCAAGCCACTCTGAGGGTAGGGAAGGTCACACTCTGTGGCGGGGCAATGGCACTCAACACAAGAGTCTCAAGAATCGAGTAGACTACTCTCGACATCACGTCCAGCAGACAAGCCAAGGCCCACTCCGCATCACTCGATGCTCAGCGAATACTCGAGGCCAACCCTCGGGTGGCGGCACCTAACTCCACACGGAACATGCTAACAGAAGGTGCTTCTCTCTAATAGCCATTGAAAACCACGAACGGATTAAGTCGACAAGCAAACTCCACACTACCCCGGCTCACGAGGGTACTAAAAGAAGCTGAGCAGCTGTAGGCTTGCGGGAGGACAAGATGTCTCTACATCTTCCTCAAAGCTACTAACTTGTGCCAACGTGGTCTGGAGACTCACGTCCGCCTCTCACAGGACTTCCACCACCACTTCGCATCAAACAACACAAGCAGCCACAACTAACATGTCATCGTCCTGGTCATCCCAACACTTGGATGATACACTCGATCTGGCCAACCATTGCTAGGTCTCAAAACATCGTGGCCCACTTGCCAAACTCGGCTCGATCAACGCCAACTATCTTATCGGCATAAACCTCTGCCCTCCCGAACCTCCGGCCACGCAAGGAGGGGTGTCTCCTAAATAAACTCTACCACCGGGCTATCTATGCCCAAGACTCTCACTCGCGCTACAAACAGGTCTCGCTCTCTTAGAAGACACGCCATCAACTCCCTCATGGTGGAGCACACTCTGCTCAAGGAGTCTCACTCGCTAGCCTCTACCCCCTCTAGGCAACAACGGGCTAAACAACCCACGCCTCGACATCCCGGTCCAACTCCTCGGACATGCCAAGCGTCATGCTTCAGTGCGATCCACGCACTAGCGACCGCACGAGCACCTCCACCCTCTCACTAGGGGAGGGATCACAAATGGCTCCTACAGCTAATCTAGCGATGCTAGCGACAAAGCAAAAACACTCGGCTCATCGCCAACAAGGGTAACACATGTATACTAGATGCTCGGCAGCAAACTATCACATGACACACATCCTATCTGCTAATACCAGTAAGAAGACCCAAAATACGGTCCTAAACCTAGGTTCTCACTGCATGCAAGTTAAATATTTCACCGGCGGTTTAGTGCTCATATTTAAAACCTTTCAAAACATTTAGAGGAATGCTTAAAACATAATCAACAACTTTGTTTAAGAAAACCAGCGAGTAAAACAAGCTATATATAAAAACATTCAAAGCTCAAACAACTTTTATAATGTTTCTAGGACTCATGTCCATCTACATCGAACAAATATGCAAACAATAAAAACATGATCAATCGCTCCCTCAGTAGGGCCCCCCAAGTTATGGAAAACCACGAAATAAGGGTGAGTATAAACATACCGGTAAGAATCTAAGGTACAACGATACTTCAATCATCTAGCACCCTAGTATACATGCAAGCGATTGGATCATAGCTCAACGAGCTACAAAGCGAATCTCCTAAGTCTCCTCTTGATTGGCTCTCATAACCAATCCGACATCTCAGGGTCTTTCTCCCTCGCCAATTGATCACTCAAAACGATCCCAAAGATGTCATCGAGGTCTTTCTCCTCGACCATATGATCACTCAAAGCCAATCCCAATGGGTGTCCTCAAGGGCCCCTTACCCTCGCTGGACTATCGGAGAGTACCTCTCTGGAAGGCTGTACTCACGAACATTAGCCGGGAGCTCGAGCCGGCGACTAAACGCCGCATCTTCTACCGCGTAAATGCGGGGCCTAAGGGCAAACTAGCATGCCTAAGACTCAAAGCGGTCACGCGAACCTGCGAGGCCCTCGGCACTCATCCACTGCCATGCCTGGCAAGAACCGCCTAAAGGCTTGCAACCAGCGGAGCTACAAACTAGGCTTATGCGATGTGGTAGCTTCCACATCTCAATCGTTATGCTTCGCTCACTCGACCGGGGACAAGTACGTTAGCTGGTCTCTAGATGAACTAACACACTAGCTAGAGTATAGAGTAAGCGATTCGGCTAAACATACATAATCATCATCAATCATACATAACCTAGCATGATACTACGAACTTAAGCAGAATCTCAAGCATCGGAAGAACAATCCTAGCATGGCACTAACATGTACAAACAAGCAAACATGCTAGCAGAATGCAATCACGTCGCCCTATCCACTAATCATGTCCATAAAAGTAAACATGCATATAAGGCACATTCAAGAAAGCATCGCAGGTCCACACAACCACGGTAAGGAATCCTTACGGAAACAAGTGGAGAATGGCTATTACAACCAAAAAGACCCTCGAGCTTATTGAGCACCTAAGTAAAGCATCTAAGAATATCTACAGACCAGCCTTAAAACAAGGCTCGAAATTACCAACCCACACCTGGGCGTGCGGCAGTGAGCACGCCAGCATGGCGGGGCGCCCTCGGGGCAGCGAGTCGTGGTGACGCTCTACGTTTGGCGCAGCGTCTCAGTGTCACAAATGCTGTCACCTGGTGGCAGCGGCGCAGTAAAATGGGCCCGCGTCTGTGGGTGCTCCGGCACGCCATGGGTTTGAGGAGAGAGAGAAAGAGAGAGAGAGAGAGAGAGAGAGAGAGAGAAGAGAGAGAGAGAGACAAGGGGAAAAATAGGGTTTTCTTGATTTTCCTTCTCTTCTTATTTTAAAAAACAAGGGTGACCCGTATTTTTTCTTTTGTTTTTTAGCTTAATTCGAGACAAACGGCGGACTCAATTCCATGATCATGGGGCAACAACGCATGGGTTAGTCTCTATAATCTATGACTCACTGCTCATTTGATGATGAGCGGTCAAAATACGGTCCTAAACCTAGGTTCTCACTCGGCATGCAAGTTAAATACTTCATCGAGCGGTTTAGTGCTCATATTTAAAACCTTTCAAAACATTTAGAGCGAGGCTTAAAACATAATCAACAATTTGTTTAAGGTAAAACAAGCAGTGTTGATATGAAACATTCAAAGCAGTTCAAACAACTTTAATAATGTTTCCCTAGGACTCTGTCCATCTACATGATGAACAAATTATGCAAACAATAAAGGCAGTGGCGGCTCCATGATCAATCGGCTCCCTTTAGCCGTCCGGTCTTGTCCCAATTACAGTGGAAAACCACGAGAAATAAGGGTGAGTATAAACATACTCGAATCCCCAGGGTCACGATACTTCAATCATCTAGCACCTAGTATACATGCAAGCGATTGGATCATAGCTCAGAGCTTACAAAGGAGAATCTGGAATCCTCGAAGTCTCCTACTTCGGCCTAATGATTGGCTCTCATAGCCAATCCGGGACATCTCAGGGTCTTTCTCCTCGGCCAATTGATCGGCTCAAAGCGATCCCAAAGATGTGACACCCTCGAGGTCTTTCTCCTCGACCATATGATCAGCTCAAAAGCCAATCCCAATGGGTGTCCTCAAGGGCCTCTTACCCTCGCTATAATCTGGACTATCGGAGAGTACCAAGTCGGCTCTGCGAGGAAGGCGGTGTACTCACGAACATGGCAGGGAGCTCTCGGCCGTGCGACTCAAGCGTGTTTGCGGCAGCGTAAATGTGGCCTAGCAAACTGGTGCGCATGCCTAAGACTCGGAAGCGGTGTCCTTGAACACGGTGAGTGCGAGGCCCTCGGCACTCATCATGCGGCTGTACCACCGACACGAAGCTAGAACAGGCCAAGGCGGGCTTGCGTGGCGGGGTTCGCTCTAGCGAGCTACAAACTAGGCTTATGCGATGTGGTAGCTAAATCCACATCAGCAATACGTTATGCTTCGCTCTACTGGCCGGGGACAAGATGCGTTATGTCGCTCTCTCAGATGATGGGCTAGAGTATAGGTAAGCGATTCTGGCTAAACATACATAATCATCATCAATCATACATAACCTAGCATGATACTACGAACTTAAGGAATCTCAAGCATCTTTGGAAGAACAATCCTAGCATGGCACTAACATGTACAAACAAGGCAAACATGCTAGCAGGAATGCAATCACAAATTTGTCCTATCCACTAATCATGTCCATAAAGTAAACATGCATATAAGGCACATTCAAGAAAGCATCGCGGGTCCACACAACCACGGTAAGGAATCCTTCAGCGAAATAACACAATCAAATAATGACCCTCGAGCTTTGAACAGCAACCTAAGCATTAGTAAAGCATCCTAATAAATATCTGCGACCAGTAACTGCGCGCCAAACGGCAGAAATTACGGGTTGCGGCGGGAGATGCGGTCGCGCCTGCGAACCTTTCTCATAGTAGGATCGTCCGATGTTGTCAGGCGTGCTAACTGGTAGAGTAACCTAAAGTCCATACTTAGCATGCATGATTAAGAGATATAAACATCTTGTGTTTAAACCTTTGATAAAACTTTTAAAACAAAACCATGATTTCAATTCAAATAAAGGATGACGGTTTCTCTAAAACAATTCAAAGGAAATGCCATAAAATAGTTTTTCCTAGGACCCAAGTCCCACTACATGCGTCATTAAGGAAAACATTTAAAAAAAGCGATGAGACTATTGGTATGTAAGACAGGACCCAAAGGGGCTCTAAATGGGCCTTTACCCCAATGCATGTAGTGAAAATAAGCGACATTATGAAAAATACATTTGGATCCCAAGTAAGCAGAAACATTCAAACAACCAAAACATACATTTCTAAAGCATACTACGATCGATTTATTTAAACCATTAAAACAATCCAC
Organism: Sicyos edulis; assembly: GCA_036507275.1. Lineage (NCBI taxonomy): Eukaryota > Viridiplantae > Streptophyta > Magnoliopsida > Cucurbitales > Cucurbitaceae > Sicyos > Sicyos edulis. Next base: position 21,291,330 of record CM071847.1, read on the forward strand.
AAGTACAAATATCTTTGGAATCCATAAAGCGTAAGAAAACATCACGGGACTCTGTGCCGTCTACATGCATTCGGGGAAATAACAAAAGTCAAGAGTCATGATAAAATAAAATAATCGAGAGATGACAGCGAGTTCCATGATCACGGCTCCTCCTTGACCATCCTGTCTCCGCCTTGATTACACAGCGGAAAACCACGAGAATAAGGGTGAGTAACGAATTACCAGTAAGAATCCTAGCAGGTACAATTTGTCGATATACATGATCATCTAGAAGAATGTATGCAAGCTACAGTACAAACACGGCGGCGGAGCACATAGCTAAGTCCACACTTGGACCTCGGATGCCAACTTCGGGGTCTTAGTCGGAAATACCACAACACACTATACGCGCTATCACGGGAACAAGTCGGCCTCGGCGCCTGCGGCGTCGAAAGGTGCGGCTCAAGATCCCAAGGAGCTCTCGATCGTAATGGCGTAAGGATGATGCCGCGTGCTTCTGAGACTATGGGTGGTGCGGGTCTAGTGGCAAGTTGCCCATATCGGATACCACGCCTAACTAAATCTCGGATCGGTGTCAGCGACATAGGGGTGTGAGACACGGACGTGAACTATGTCGGCTGTACCACGCACTTTGAGGCTAAGGATGGGTCATGGTAGGCTTACACGAAGCCGTCCTTACCTTAACAGTGGCAATCAAGGGCCTACGAACACGGCGAGGGCGTGCAGGGCTGCAGGGGACTAGGCATTGCCGTCATCATCCGGCCGTTGGGGCGTGTTGACTACCACCTGCCCAGATTGCGGGGCCTCCCAGGTTGGGATAGCTAATCCCTCCGGGGTGGGGCGGCTTTATCTCAATCGTCCTTGCCATAGATGCAAGATAGCATGCGCGCCGGGCGGATGATGCTATCTGCCGAATTCTAAGCCTTATGAATAATAGCTGATTAGGTCAATGCAGTCCGATCACGTGCTCCAGCGGATCCACAAGGAACCTGGCATGAGTACTACTGACGAGAGGCGAATGCTCCGAACATGCAGAATGGAACAACCTAGCATGGGCTAACGCGAGAAGTATCTGAGAAGTTCATGGTGGTCGAGCCCACGAACACTAAAGGCTAAACATGCTAGTAATCCTTACCCGACACGCACGGCAACAATCACAAATATCTTTGCGGGGGCCCACACAACTCAGGTAAAGAAATCCTTGCAGCAGTGGGGAGGCTTCTACAGTCTAAATCCTAAGGTGCGGAACAATCCAGGAGCTAGCGGCGAGAACTGCTGGCAAACCAACAATATCGACATCTTAAATGTCTAAGCAACAATGAAACTGACCAAGCTCAGAAACAAGAGGAACTCACAGCGGCGCCCAGCTGACCACCGAGCTTGTTCTTCGTATGTAACGATTGGGCAGTGGCCCAGGCTACTTGTGCCTGGCCGGCAACCATGAGCAGTGCCAACCTTGTGTAGCGGCGTCTACTGGCCAAGAAAGCGGCCATTTGGCGTCACGATCTGAACCACAGCCGACTCAGCGAGGCAGCCTTGCTGAAATGGCATGTCTGGTAAAAAGCGCGCTTGGTAGACTGGAGATCGCGACAGGCCTTACTTGACCCAGCGGAAGTACGATGTGTATGACCCGGCTTGATTCAAGCGCGGACCGCAATGAGGCGTCGATGGCGTAGCGACCAACGCGGTGGGCGCCTTAGTATGTTATTAGGGTTCTCTGACCTCCACAGCGTCATGACGATGCGAGGACGAGCAGCGTCACGATCATTTCTTTATTCTTTGGCGCGATCCGTAAATCGATCTGACCATTTGGGCGTCACGGCAGCAGAGCGATCTGTCTTCTTTGAATGACAGTGGCCAATTCTGCTAAGCGAATCTCTGGCATCTTGCCAGGCTCTTCGACAGATCTGATGTCTCTTGGTGAGTCGGCGATGATGCATTTCCTCCTCTCGGTGTTATATCCAACTAGACACACACCTCTACATCACCACCTTGACCCGACATCAAAAACCAAATGAGGAATGATGAGGATGAAGACTCCCTACAGGAATGATGATGAAATCAGACCCAAGGAGATACAAGGGGAAGAAGAAATTACGACAAAGCGATGGATGGGAGAGCTTATGCTGGCCAAGAGGAGTTTTGCCTTGGATGGTGAATAAACCCTAATAATTCTATTTCACATTTAACCAAATGCACCAAAGCTCTCAAAGTCAAGGTTAAGCTAAGATGTGATCTTGAGGAAAGAATAACAAGAGCACACAATAGCTCAATTGGCACACATCTCTACAAAGCTTCCCGGAGACCGGGTTGAAGCCACATTGCGGCCTGTAATCACTTGAGGAATTTTTACTTTTTTGCATCTAGCTTGGCTCCAGAGCAAAACCTCAGAGCCCCTCCAGGAAACCACCATAAAACCATCCGATAATTTTATTAAGTGGAAAGAACACAACTGACAGCATGACTAGGACCAAATTACCAGTTACCCTAGGGGCGCCACGGAAGGCCGGGAAGAAAACTGGAGTCGTGCGTTGCAATATTCCCTCCTTTTTATGACTTTCGTCCTCAGAAAGTCCTTAAAAACAGCTTGACTCAGGGTAATGCAATCTCATCTAAATACTTCCAGCTCCCCAGTAGCGGCTCCCTCGAGGACCCAGGGCATCTTCCACCCAGACCTTTGCAGCGGAGCAGATCTGGCGATTACGCAGCATAACTGGCGGTCTGAGAGGCGCGAGGATCCTCAGCGTGCCCCCTCTCGAGAGTTTCAAATCCTCGTTACCCGCCAGAAGGCTGAAAAGTCCACGTATGTCGGACGAATTAAGCACATCTTGCCTCGAAACAACTCGATACATGAAAAACACTATACCGCCGATAAGGCGGAAAGTGAGACTAGCAGGTAAAGCAACTGTGCCAATCCTCTCTAGGATCTCAAATGGACCAACCAAGCGGGGACTCAACTTCCACGCTTGCAGACCACCAGAACACCTGCGTTGGAGCAACCTTAAGAGACACATGTTGACCAACCTCGAGCTCCAAATCTAAAGCTTAGAACAGCCAGTATCCAACTCTTCTCACTTTGCTCACGGTATCGACATCTGACTCACAATCTTACACTAGCTTTGCACCGTTAGTCCATTTTGAGGTGGCTTCGGGACCCAAAGAGCTGTCTATCATCCAGGCCTCTTCCCAGAACACGGAGGCGAGCAAGCGGCTTACCATGCAATGCCTGCAGATGAACCCATCTGAGATCGTCGGCCCAGATAAGCCCCATTGTTATGGGCAAAGCTCCATCAAATCTGATGAATGAAAGTCCCAAGCTGCTGGGAAATCCAACACACAAGCCCTCAACATATCCTCGAGAATGTCTGATTCACTCTCGATCCCGACCATCCGTTTGAGGTGAAAAGGTGTCTTTGAAGCGCACTCTGTGCCCAATCCCTACGGAGCGCTCTCGAGGAGCTTGAAAAGTGAACCTTGCGAGTCACGATCGGACACAATCCTTACAGGGCACACCATGATAGCGGATGATCTGCTCCAAAAGCAAGTAAGCCCTTTGTTCCACGGTGTAAGTGCTCTCTACCGAGAATGAAGTGTATGCGCTCTTGGTCAAGCGGTCGACTATCACCCAAATCACGAGAGAACTTCCTCTTGAGTCATGGCTGACAGGAGATAAAGTCCATGGAGATCTCGTCCCATTTCCAGCAGGGGCACACTCGGTGGTGCAACAAACCATTTGGCCTCTGCACAGGTGCCTTCACTTCTTGGCTAAGTAGAGACACCGGTGACAAACTCTGCCACATCTCTCTTCATTCCCATCCACGGAAGGTCTGTAGGTCACGATGCATCTTGGTACCCACAGGGGTGCCAAGCAAAGGCCCCATGGGCCTCAGAGGAGGCAACTGCGCTCATGAGCACTGCAATGTCAGGAACACTGCAATGGCCTCTATAAGTCAACCTTTATGCGGTGAATATAAAAAGTCAAAGTCACCGAAATCCAGCACTAACTCTATCAACCAATCTCTTAAGTGCTGAAGTCACCCAGTTTTATCTATGTCCATTTTGCCCTAATGGCCAATTTGAGCAGTCCAGCCAGGCTACCACAGCGATAACCTCACCCAACAACACTGCGACCTCGGCCAGCTCCGAACTCTCTTCTAAGTAAGCTGTTTGGGAACTCCAACAAAGCACGCGGTCTCGCAGCGTCTTTCTACTCAAAGCATCGGCCACTACATTGGCTTTACAGGATGGTACAAAATCTACATGATCATAATCCTTTACCAACTCTAACCATCTCCTCTTGCCTCATATTCAACTCCTTTATGGTAATCGAGATACTTGAGGCTCACGGTGATCGGTAAACATCTGAATCAGCTCCTCATACAGTGTGCCTCCAAATCTTGATTACAAACACCCTTCTACGCCAACTCCATATCATGAGTCAGGTGGATTACTGCTCATACGGCTTCCAGGTGAGCGGGAAGCATAGGCAATGACCTTCCCGTCTCTTTGCATCAACACACAACCTAATCCAAACTTGGAAGCATCACTTGTAGACCACGAAAGCCACTGTCCCCTCGGAATTTGCCAACAGTCTTTGAAGTCAGAAGTCAAGCTGCGGCACAGGCATGAAGCTCTCATCACCTGCTTGTCCCAAGCAGAACTCGACACCCTTCCTCGTCGGAGACAGTGAGAGGCGAGGCTAAATGAGAGAAAAGTCCTTGCCAGACCAGCGGTAGTAACTGCCAAACCAGAGAAAGGCTGCGAATCTCGCTTGGCCCAGAGTCGGCTTGGCCCAGAACTCACGGCCTCAATCTTGCGGGGTCCACGACTACCATCTCTAGAAACCACGTGGCCTAGGAAGGCCACTGCTCCAACCAGAAATCACATTTGGAAAACTTCGCATAAAGTGGGTTTCCCTCCAAAAATTGCCAATACTACGCCTCAGATACTCACGCATGGTCTTCCTTAGACCTCGAATAAATCGAATATCGTCAATGAACACGATGGCGAAAATTTGTCAAAAATGATTTGAACACCCTATCCATCATGTCCATGAGACGCGGTGGGGCATTGGTCAATCCAAGCGACATGACCACAAACTCATAGTGACCATATCTAGACACAGAAATCTTAGGAATGTCGGCATCCACGATCCATAGCCCGATGTGCTTGGGATCTCAGATCTATCTTGGAGAACACGAAGCTCCTGGTGATCGAACAAATAGTCGATCACGGAGGCAGCGGTCACATTCTTCTTTGTCACCTTATTAAGCTCGTGATAATCAATACATAAGCGCATAGAACCATCCTTCTTTTTCACAAGCGAGCGGTGCTCCCACGAGGACACACTCGGACGGATGAACCCTCGATCTAACATCTCACCTGGCCCAGAATCTTCCCAGTTCCTTTAACTCTCGGCGCCATCGCCGACGACGGAGCCGAGATAGGAGGGTCACGGCTCGAGGCTCAATTGTGAAGTCAACCTCTCTTGAGGGGGCAACCGTAACTCCTCGAGAGAAACACGTCCGAAGCTCTGCTGCCACGGCCGGTGCACGATCAGCGAGCAGCCCGCGGCTCTTCCCGAACAACCCACGGCTAAATGGCCCCAAGCTCCATGAGCTAACCAAGCAACGAGCTTTCCGCGGTGACACCATCGGCGGGCAAACTCCCACAGGACTCCACGAGAACTTAAAAAGGCTGGGCCGACTGGCGATCTGAACCTCTACTTCTTTAGGTGGCGGTCCAATCAGCGGCGTGGTTAGCGGCTAACCACTCCATACCAGAATCACATCAAAACCACTCATGGCGAGAACTGAGTGTGGCTATAAGCAACTCTCGGATATCTCGTCCCGGCCATCCTTAATTTTATCTCTAGCTAACATACTAACTCCCGAAGGAGTTGCAACCGAGATAACTCAAAACCACAGAGGCTCTAGTCTCAGCTTAGCTTGCTCACGACAAACAACACGGAGATACAAATGAATCGTAGAGGCGAGAATCAAACAAGACAAATGCGCGATGATCTAAAACAAGAAGCGTGCACCTTACGAGCGGCATCCATGCAGCTCGGCCTCTGACAGGTCGTAGCAAACACTCGACCTGGCTAGCTGCTTTGCATTCATTGAAATTTGCCATAGTTGGTGAGGGCGAAGCAGATCATATGTCCCTCTTTACCTAAGCGAAAACACACTCGGCAGGCCTGCTGTCAAGCTCGGTGTGGGTCCTCCCATAAAGAAGCTTTAAGCGAGAACACACAGGGTGCGCCTGCTTGCGGGTGAAAGCGGATCGGGGCCCTATCTTGTCCGGTTTTGGAGCGCCCTTAAGCGGCCAGCGCCACCCACTAAACTTCGAACTTTCTCTTACGCCCCATGCTGCGGAGCTGGAGCGGGGCGGCCCGAGCGGAGGCGGCGACCACGCTCGATGGAGATACTTCCATTATAGATCGTAGCCAGGCCCCCAGGCCGACCCTAGCATAAGTGTCCCGGGGCACGAGCCCGACATCTGCAGGAAACACCTGCCTCAATCCCGGATATGAACCAGAATCTTACGGCTCAGGGTGGCAATCAAGCGAGGAGCAAAATATCCATACTTTGAGAACTTGCGCTCATAATCCTCCAATGGAATCGAACCTGCCGGAGTTGCAGGAAGAGCTCCACCATCTTCTCTTGAGCCTCATCAGCGATGAACTTTACCTTGAACTTCGGCCTTGAAGAACTCCCAAGTAGCGGGTGGAGACCCGGTGGTCTCTCGCTCAAGGTGGACTCCCACCACCATCTCATTGTGCCTCCCTAGCACATGAGCCGCACACCTCGGCCTCTGAATATGGGGGCACACCATGATCGGGAAGGTGTACTCCGGATGGGCAATCCACACAACTCTGCGCTAAGCGCATCACCAGGTGGCATCAAACTTCTCGGGCTTCCACTTCACAAAATCCTTGACCACCTGCCCAATTCCTCGGCGCCTCTGCCATATACGCCTGCGGGGCTGCTTGCTCTGAGGAGGCTGGAGTGCTCTGCGGAGCTCTGTTTGAACCAATCGAGTCGGTTGCTTTCGATCTGAGCTCGGGACTCTTCCCAGCTGGCCACGCCAATAAGGCACAGGTCTGCTGCCCTCTGGTCACTCAACATGCGACCATAAAAGCCCTCATGGACTCGATAAACTCTGCTCGAGGAGAGGCGATCTCCGCGGCCTTCACGATCGCCTCAGCGCCCAGCTCTAGGCGTAGCGGGGAAGCTGGCTTGGTGGAATGCCATCGATGTCGGCTTGGGGCGATGTCACTGCGATTATCGGATCCGATCGACGATACCTCGACACACGCTCTCGAACCTCCTCTCCGATGCGGAGTAGGTAGCATCTTTGGCGATCTACATCCAAACCAACAGCGAATCAAAACTTTGCTGTCACCACTCCACAACACCAAACAAGGCATACACACTAGATGATAGGTATTGTAAATTCTTAACCCTTTTTCAACAACAAATAGTAAACTTAGCGTACTGATGGTACCGGATGCTTTGATGATCATGGAAAAACGACCTACAACAAAGGTGATCTCTACAGAATCTATGACTCTGAGCTGATACCAGCTGTTAAGGCAGAGCCCAAAGGGGGCTCTAAATGAGGCCTTTACCCCAATGCATGTAGTGAAAATAAGCGACATTATGAAAAAAATACATTTCGGATCCCAAGTAAGCGAGAAACATTCAACAACCAAAACATACATTTCTAAAAGCATACTACGATCAGAAATTTATTTAAACCATTAAAACAATCCACAAGTACAAATATCTCTTTGGAATCCATAAAGCGTAAAGAAAACATCCACAGGACTCTGTGCCCGTCTACATGCATTCGGAAATAACAAAAGTCAAAGTCATGATAAAATAAAATAATCGGAGATGGCGAGGATTCCATGATCACGACTCCTCCTTGACCATCTGGTCTCCATGTGATTACACCTTGGAAAACCACGGAATAAAGGTGAAAGTAACGAATTACCCAGTAAGAATCCCCAGCGGGGGTACAATACGATATACATGATCATCTAGAAGAATGTATGCAAGCTACGAGTACAAACACGGGAGGCGGACACATAGCTAAATCCACACTTGGACCTCGGATGCCAACTCGAGTCTTGAGTCAGGAAATACCACAACACACTATCACGGCTATCACGGGGAACAAGTCGGCCTCGGCACTGCCCTCACGGCCGATCTGAAGGTGCACTTTGGCTCCAAGATCCCAAGGCTCTCGGTCAGTGGCAACATGTGAGCATAAGGATGCACGCGTGCTTCTACCTGAACTATAGAAGTCTGGGGTCTAGTGGCAAAAGTTGCCCATATCAGGATACCACGCCCTAACTAAATCTGCGGATCGGTGTCAGCGACGCAGAAATGTGAGACACGGACGCGTGAACTATGTCGGCTGTACCACGCTTTGAGGCTGAGGATCGGGTCATGGTAGGCTTACACCACACGCGCGTCCTTACATTAACGGTGGCAATCAAGAGACTCTTTGCCGAACACCCAGAGGCGAGGCGTCTGCGGTTCAGCTGAGGACTAGAGCATTGCCAAGTCATCATCCCAGCCGTTGGGGCATCGCTTAGACTACCACCCTCACCCAAGATTGCAGGGCCTACCGGTTGGGATAGCTAATCCCTCCCACGAGGTCGAGGCGGAGAAGCGTCTCGATCGTCCTTGCCATAGATCTGAGATACTTTATGCATACGGGCGGATGATGCTATCTACTGAATTCTAAACCTTAACAATAATAACGATTCAATCAATGCAGTCCAATCGTGCTCCATGAGATACAAAGGAACCTAGCATGATACTCTGAAGCGAGCGGATATCGAACATGCGAATAGAACAACCTAGCATGGGCTAACGCGAAAACAATACACAGAGTTCATGCAGATCGAGAATTCGAGCAGAGCACCTAAGGGCTAAACATGCTAATGTAATCATACGAGGCATACAAAACAACAATCACAAATATACCGCGAGGCCCACACACTCCGGTAAGAAATCCTTACCTTGGTGGAAGGCTTCTACACACACAAATCCTAAGGCTGCAGAACAATCCAGGCTAGCAGCGAGAACTAACAAACCAACAATAATCAGCATCTAAAATGTCTAAACAACAATAGAAACGGCAAGCTCGGCTCGGGAACTCCGCAGCGGCACGGCGGCCACGAGCTTGGAGGCAACAGCGGCAGCTGACGCTTATGGCAGGTGGAAACAGTTACGCAGCCGCACACTTTGCGAGGACCTGCAGCGAGGACAGGTGGCTGTGTGTAGTGTATCTGGCAGCGAAAAGCGTATGGCGGCTGGCGTCACGATCTGCGGTGGTTCCTGCTAAGCGGCTCAGCTGTAGCGAGGAGCAGAACCATCTGGCGAAAGCCTTATGCCCAGCGGCGAGCGTCACGGCGAACCGGCTTGAGCGCCCAGCGGCGTGGTCGGCGATTCGGCAAGCGACACATCGAGCGGCGTGCGATACCGCGCGCTGCTGTTGCGGGCCCAGGCCCAGCAGCGAACAGCTGGAACATACACCTCGCAGCGTGACGATCAGTGCGAATGACGAGCAGCGATCACGGGCTGCTTTATTCTTTGCGGTAGCGATCCGTCGTGATCCAGACGGCAATCTGGGCGTCTCTTGGCGGCAATCTGGCGTCTGTCTTTCTTTGAATGACGGCAAAGTTTTGCTAAGCGAATCACAGCGTGCTGTGGGCCTGCCAGCAGGTCACGGGCGTCTTAGGCCCCAGTGGCGATGATGATTTCCTCCTCTCTGGTGTACGCAACCAACACAAACACACACACTCTACATCTACGCTGGCCCGGCATCAAAAAACCAAATGAGGGGAGATGAGGATGAAGACTTACCACGGAATGATGATGAGTCAGACCCAAGAGGAGATGCAAGGGAAGAAGAATTCGGCAAGGCAATGGAGAGGGGAGAGCTTGTGGCCAAGAGGAGTTTTGGAAGAAGATGGAATAAACCTAATTCTATTTCATTTAACCAAATGCAAAACTCAAAATCAGAAGATTAACTAAGATGTGATGCTGAGAGAGTAACAACAAGAGCACCTAATGGCTCAATTGCTTCACATCTCTACAAGCTTCCCGAGGAGACCGGGTTCAAACCCGGTTTGTGGCCTAAAGTCACTAATTTTTACTTTTGCATCTAACCTTGCTCAAACCAAACCTCAAACCCCTCCAAAACCTACATAAAACCATCCAATAATTTTTAGTAATTTCAAAAGCACAAGCGACCATGGCGGCTGACCAAATTACAAATTACCCCTAGGGCATCACTGGGAAGCGGAAGAAAAACACAGGGTCATTCTGTGCCTCCGCTGATCAGCCGGTAGCTTCTGCGCTAGCCATCCGACCTCTTGCTCCCAAGTTACACAGTGGGGAAAGCCACAGAAAATGAGTGTGAGCAGCAAGTTGCCTCGATAGAATCCCCAATCGGTGCTGATGCGAAAATCCATCTCATTTAGCACCGCAGACGGGCAACCATACAAAGACTTAGGTACGAGCGGGCAGAAGCGTGGGCTGAAGCTCGCTAAAGGCGGAAGAGCCTATTCAAAGGAGGAACTTCCATCTTGACCTCTCCTGATATACGCCATGGATTGTGCCGGGCCGCCACAAATCTAAGTTTCGATTGATGCGATGCGGAGCGCACACCTCGGGGATGCCCGTGAGACGCTACCCTCGATTTCGTTGATACGGTGGAGCGCCTTTTTCCTAGGATACCCGTGAGACCGCCCGCATCGAGACTTCGGTGGTACGACAGGGCCGCACACCTCGGATGCCCGTGAGACCTTCCACCTACAAATTCGATGATGTACGTTGCGACTTACACACACTAGGATGCCAGTAGAATACCCACCTCGATTGTCAAATGGGAGTCTTGCACGTAGGGACTAGGCTTCTTGCCTCTACGGCCCTCTATAGTATGCATCACATCTGCCGTAACTTGGATCTAGCGGCATATAATGCCGTTTGCGCCATGGCTCTATCAAGATAGGAAAACCTAACACTGGAATACTTAACGGGTTATAAACATGCTCACGAGCATGAATCAAAGAAAACATAAGAAAGCTATCTCCTAGAAACTCATATAATTCTGATAATCAGCGTGCTACTCCAACTGTTACTTAGTCCACACAACCGGGTAAGAGTGCTTGCAGAAATCAGTGAAGAGTTAATTGCTACCCAGAATCAAATAGCGACCCCTCTGAGCTTTTAAGCGAACTCAAGAGCAACGCTAAAACAAATAATAAAACATCCTAATTAATAAACAACATCTAAAATCCCGAAATCCAAGGGTGGGGCACGAGGAATTTACCAACCGAGAAGGCACACGCCGCGCGAAAAGGGCGGGCTCTTGGGGCATTGTGGCCTTGCGTAGTGCTCGAGCAGTGGCGAAGGCGTACAGCTTGGCGGCCTTGGCGTATAGCAACCGATTTTCTATTTGATTTACCAGGTGATTTAGGTCCATTATTGGATATTCGGATGGGTTAAGTGTTTTAACCCTTAGGTATTTTG